>CAJNOP010000286.1:55606-121297 GCA_905250075.1 Rotaria sp. Silwood1
GTGAAAATCGCAGATCTCTATTTAGTTCCTATCAAAAATTATTCTAAAAATACTCACCCTTCTTTTATTTTTGAAATGAATATTAGTGTATTTTTATTGACTTGCTTTATCAGAGTTTTCTATTCTATAGCTACTGTTGTTGTCTGTTTGGTATCACAGAATCGTAATAAATATTAATATTTGAGTATTTACTCAGAAATAGTGCTTTCTTCTTTACATGTGTCATTTCTGTAGGTAGAGAAACTGTGAAATAACCAATATTGCAATCTGATCTTAGTCACTTTTTACTTCTTCTAGGTTTAAGATTTGTTATATGACACAAGGCATTAAATTTAGCATATATAAAGCAGCATCTTTGTATAAGAAACTATTAGTTGTTCTATCATACAAAAACTCACTTTACGTGAATTGAGAAGGTGAGATATTGGGTAAGCACCAATTATTGCAGCTAAAAAATGTTTTTTTGGATACTATCTAAAAGGTAATTCATAACTTTTCGTACTTTCAAAAAAATATTCAATGAGATCACAAAATATCTCTTTAGTAGGATCTATTCTCTATAAAAACAAAGCGTCAGACTGAATCTCCCAGGCCAAAGACGTACGGTCGGATACGGTGAATTTCCGGCGAATGGTGGAAGCAGTATTCCACAAATGGATCCAGTCTCCGGTTCTGAAACAGTTCCTGTCAATTCCTGGCTCCGAATACGATGTAGGGGATTTGGTCACCGTTTCTGATACGGTTCCTGACTAAGGTTCCTATGCTTTTTCCCGAGAATAGGGTGCCGCCCATATTTCTGCCGTTTTCCAATCCAGTTCTGAAGCTCGTATACGACAGCTTCCAATTCGACTTTAGCACTCGAAACCGATAAACGGATACGATAGGATACATCCCGAATCATGTTCTACCCATTTACATAATGCCAATAATTTTCAACTGAAGAATCGATGATTCTTGCGAAGAGTAAAAATATTAAAAAGTTGCGAAAAATCAGATTGACGATGATTTTCGAGAAAGAACAAAAAAAGTTGAATAAATACATAATCTTTTAATAAAATGCAACGCAATAACTAATTTTAATCAATATTATGTGTAATCTGTGACAGTCCCGGTTGAGCTTGTTATGTATTATCATTACATAATGTCACTGTTGTTTGGGTTGATTGTTTCTATAGACTGTTCTAACATTATTATAGCATCAGTCGTTACCTCATATTTTATATAAGGATATCTATCACTCATCGTGTTCAATGTAACCTTATATGTTATATAAGGGTTACATCACTGAGTCTATTGTATGCTTCTGCTCTCGTTTGTTTATGCTCAGTGATTGTTCTCTTTCTTTTCTTATTATGGGATATTTTCTCTTTCTCTCTCCCACTCGCTATATAAAGAGTGGACAAGGTGGAAGATGGGACATTCTTTTGAATAATAAACTCAAGAATTGTTACATAATCCATCATAATTGATTTTTCATATAGAATCTAAGCAACCAGATATCAGTTTTTTATCAAAAATCGACTTCAATCCTTCTAATCAATTAAAATCTGAGGGTGTGGGTGTCGATGGCATGAAGACTCACACCCACACCCTTCTATGAAAAAAATTTTGAAGTAGATTTCTGTGGGATTTTCTAGAAAACCAGGGTTTTCTAGAGACTTGCATCCTGGTACATTATGACCCCTGTCAAATTGTGTCCGATTTGGCTGAAAATTTTTTCGGAGATGCCTAAGACTATTTCGCAGAAGTAAATTCAAGCTTTTCCAAAAGTTTCACTTTCTTTTTTTTATACGAGAAATACGCAAAGATCCAGAGCCAACACCTGGGTCTTGGCTTTGAAGATCCTATAATTTCGGGTAGGAAAGTCAAAAACGAAAATGGTCGATTTTATCCCTGAAGGACACTTGCAAGTATCTGTGGTAAAAATTACAGCCAGATCCAACAAAGTTTGAGGGGAATCATAAGCAGCCAAGATTCAGAAAATTAGGGTTATGCGCTACGCTGTAACAGAAAAGAAGATCAATAGGATTACTATGAAAAAAAAGTTTCTCCAATTCAGTAACTCTGTAACAGTAAGTTGTTTAGAGTCCAATGATGTTTCTAATTGCACATAACACTTGGGAGTATCCTGCCTTATGGATAGTTAATGATCGAGTTTTTGGTCGAAAAAGAGGGGGGTATCCTTCACATGCTATACATGAGTTTAGTGAGATCAAGCTTTATAGATCTTTCCGCTGCTTGAGACATCTACTCAATCAAACATCCTCTTATCACTGATCTCGGTGATGCAATCAAGACCGTTGCTTTTCTAATAAGAAGTGTTCGATACAAGACTTTCGATGAGTGCCTTGAAACAAATTGACTGCGTTTATATAGTAATGCTTCTTGATTGAAAAAACATGCTGTAGTAGTGAATCGATTATGTCTAAGTTGATGAGTTTTGTCTGAAAATGTGGATAGTTTTGATATGACTCAAGAATAACTGAAAGTTAGAAAAACTTGCGTAACAGCTCCTGTCCAGATTCAGAATGAATTGCTTTTTAAAAAATGAGAAGATTTCAGAAAAAAAAATTGACCTCTTCGTCCAGATCATTCTACCGCGGAACGCGATAAAAAATTTTAGAGATGGAATGACACAAGATGCATAGTAGGGGAATGTGGCACAAGACGACTTTTTGTCTGTTCTCGCAAGTTCTGGTAGATATTGTACTCATGACAAGGTAGGCTACTTCGCATTGCTTAGCAAGGAATGCAAAGTTACCAGTCCTATAAAAAAGACTGTAATCAACAACTACAACAACTGCTATGCGATATATAAGAAAGAAATGCAATCTGTTTTCTCTTGACATACTATGTTTTTATGCTATTCAATAGTACACGCTCTTTTGAAAAATAAATGATAGCTCAAAAGCGTTTCGTTATTTTGTTAGAAACTTCATCAAACAGTGATTTTCATTACTCATTTTAAAGTTTTAAGACATGTTAAAAGATAGAACCAACAATTTCATTCATGTTATCTAATGAGACTCAGCAAGATCAAAATAATGATCGTGGAAACTATATGTTGCTTCATTCTCACGAACTTAGTTTTTCTCAATGATTTTTCACAGTGAGCAAGGCTCATGTTAATAGACATTTAAATGTGACACAAATAAGGGAAACAAATAAGCATTATTTTGCCACGTTCTGTGAATCAAACTATAAGCTGATACAGTGAGAAAATCAAATAGCGTTGAAGAGTGATTTTCATAAAGAATTGAAATTGAGCTATATTGTGTTTCATAGTGCTAAAAATACCATTTGCCTGCTTACCTTAAAATATCAGCAGTAAATAGATTCAGCGTCAACTATTATTGTTAGCAATCATTTGTTCATTTATTTCTTCGCATCAAATGGAGGAGTAAGAATGGTTTCTGAAGAACAAAGTGCACAAACAGATCGATCTCTTCTTGTATCACGTCGATTATTTGGTTTGACATTCAAAGATGCTCTCCAGTTTATCTCCGCTTTACTACTGCCGTTGGCATTAGGTGTCTTCACTGTTGTCATCACTTTTCAGCAGCAGAGTGCAGCTAAACAACAACGTGACGAAGATAGAATTGCATCTCAACTGCAACGTGAACTAGAGAGACGCTTGGATGAAGAAAGATATAAAAGCGAAGCTTTCGATACTTATATTAAGGAGATAGGTAAACTGTTAGAGAAGAACAATGGATCACTAACCTCTAATGACGTTACGGCTACACTTGCTCGAGCTAAAACGCTGAATATCTTTCGTCATTTAGACTCACAACGCAATATTCGCATTATTCGATTTCTCTACGAAGCCAAACAACTTACTCAAATACATGAGCATCCCCCACTGGATCTTTCAACTGCAGAACTTCACGATATGAATTTTCGTGATTCATCAATCAATAAAAAGAAATGGAACAACTTATCGTTAACTGGTATCTTTCTATCGAATGCCACATTTACAAGCATTGATATGGAGCACAACAACTTCGCTAATACCGAGTTTTACAATGTAAACTTGTCATCAGGCTATCTTAATAATGTCAATTTTTCATACGCTATCTTCGATAATACTAACTTTTCATCCACTGCTCTTTTCAATACTACTTTTTCATACACTCGCTTTAAAAACAGTAATTTTTCATGCACTCAACTCTATACTATTAATTTTTCATCGGTCAAGCTATACAATGTCAACTTTTCACTAACCCAACTCGACAACACTAACTATTCACTTTCCCAACTCGACAATGTCAACTTTTCATCTGCCAAACTTCGCAATATCAACTTTTCATTAATTTATCTTCGCGATGCCAGCTTTTTATTTGTTTCGTTCTTTACCGGCAACTTTCTATCGGCCAGACTCGAGCATGCGAATTTCTCATCCGCTATACTTTTCCATGTCGACTTTACACATGCCCGACTTGAGAATATCAATTTTTCATTCGCGTCGCTTAGCAATGTTACTTTTTCATTCGCCTTGCTTAGCAATGTAGTTTTTTCATTCGCCTCGATTTTGAATGTCAATTTTTCGTATGCGCAGCTCGTTAATGTCACGTTTGCCTTTACTGTACTCCAAAATGTCAAATTTTCATCAGCTGAGTTTAGTTATGTCGACTTTTCCGACGCTCGGCTCGACAATAACAATTTTTCATCTGCTGTTTTAGGTAATACTTACTAGAGTTTTGCTCTTTTTTTTCATGAAATTTATTTTTCGATCGCCCTTTAGCTTCGGCAACGTTTTCTCGCACAAAAGCATCTAACTTGGATTTTCAACAAACGACTTGTGTTGCAGCTTGTTTCCATCGTGCTACATTATTTGATTGTAGCTTTTGGCATTCAAATATTAAGCGTGCTTCGTTCGTAGGAGCCGACTTGACCAATGTTAATTTTTTCCGTGCCAACCTGTACAAAGCTGATTTTACTGCCACCAATATTACAGACAGTCAACTTCAAAGTGCTCTTTCTATTCAAGACGCTCTTCTACCCAACGGAACACTTGCTCATGATACAAACTTGATCAACAATGGCCACGCAGATTGCAATATGTCTCTTGCCGGTACTTGGACATTACAAACTGGAAATGTCACTACGGCAATGTCTGATATGAATAATAATAACTGCCAGTTCACCTTACAATCACTCACTACTGGAGCTACTCTATTTCAACGCGTCAATTTATCAGACAAGTGGGATTCAAAGCTTTGGTCATATTCCAAAGCCGCATTGAATGCAACGATGAGTGTTGGTGTAGTCATCCAATTGAGAGGAATCGGTAGCATCGGAGACATACTCGTTCAGCAAAAATTACGTAAGTTTCAATTTACTAGCACCAACTTCAGTACATCTCTTGTATGCAGGTTTGACTGAAATGAGTACCGGTCTGGTTTTGACTGAGGATATTCGAGAATTAGAAGTGTTCATTGAGTTTAACTCTCTCATCAATCGCAGCAGAAACATAAATTACTGGTGTGATGACATCAAACTCGTCATTGTCTATGGTACACATTTGGAGTTTTTAAGAGGTAAGTGTGTAGCCAAACATTGTCTGAAGAGGTCTAAGCGTTTATATGGGTATAGCCATTGAACACTTTAATTCAAATTGTTTTGTCGATGGGGATAAATTCTTGGTTTCGCGAGAAATTTGCTCTATTCTTTATTCGAGTTAGTTCCTGTGTAGGAAAAGTATTTCCAGCATTTTGATTTCTATCTTTTTAATATCATTCTTAAGCTGAAGTTTTTGTGAAACACTGTCATTAGTGAGCGTTGCATAATACAGCGACAAATACGAACCCAGAACGACTCGTCTGCTCCGTAGACGTGACAGACATGCTATTATGGCATTCTAACTACATCAGAAATTATGACAAACATATCAAAATGCTTCTCCCTCGGCTCCATCACAACCTCTGAAAAGTATGTCTGGAATCTTATTTTCAAATAAAGCGAAGCCATCGTCTTTCACATGTTAATGGCTTAGGGATTAAACTGAAAGCTTTTTTTTATCTGGAATAGTGTGTTTTCAGAGCTACGGACTACCCAAACTAGTATCCTATTTGACCTGGTGTTCATCATCCCATAAATATCGTTAGTAATAGCACATTTTCTTCTGAATTCCATCGATGCAACGCGATAAAATGCAGAGCGAAAATCAATTTGATAAGAGCTATTGTACATTGTCAACCATCAGTTATCCTCACGCGAAGGAGATGAAAACGTAAAGGTATATACTAAGAATACTCCACACCTTAATAGAGCCTCAGTTCAGTGATAAAAAACTAATTCTTAATCGCTCTTTCTAAACATAAGATTGAGTAGACGATGAGAACTTATTGAAATCATATCATAAATGCAGACGCTTTCATTCTACAATATGCAAATTGTTTCGAGGTAATTCAGATTAAACTATTGAAAATTCGTCTTGTTTTGACTATTTCTGGAACATTTATTGCTGAAAAAGTACGATTTTTTGTTCATTTGTAGTCTAAGCTGTTCTCCATTGAGCCATGTAAAAATATTGAAGGTATTCTTGAATTCCATTGAGTGATTGCATAAATGCTGAGAATACCATCAACTTGATCCGAATAATGTCACATCGGATAATTCGAAATAACAAGCTCATTCTGCATGGGATGATTTGGATCATTCCAGCAGATTCCGTTGGAGTGATCTTCCCAAACCTCTCTCACTTTCTCCTAACTGTCTTGGAGTGTATGACATATGAACAGGCTGTGTGATCATTCTAGATTTCCTATCATTTCTGGTAACTTAAGACGTTTTAAAAGTGGTACATAATTTTTCAAGAGAAGATTAGCATGCTGATTCATGTATAACTGTCTCCCTCAACTACAATACAAAGAAAATCTAGTGGCTACGCTTCAATATTTTTCAGTCCACTATCATATTTATTGCCATACTTCATTCTTTTTCTGAACATTTTTTATGAAAATGACTGATCTGTTCAAGAATTCACATTAAATTTTGCATAATATTGAGTAATTAATCGTCGCTGTTAAATCTAATGCTTTCGTTTCCGAATGTATTCGTCTAAACGCAAATTTCATATTTGGAGACTTGAGGGTAAGGGTGTGGGTGTTTGTCTTCTCTTGGTTCGAAACCCAGGGAAGCGTTCCACGCCAGAATTGGATGAGCAATCCGTACTTTCAGGATCTTCTATATCTTAATTACACAGCTATACAACCTAGCATCTCCGGCAGTCATGGTTACTGGGTCCTAAAATCTTTGAACACAACCCTTTTATTTTTTTCACAGGATCATTGTTACCATAATTATTGGTGCTTCAAGCATCCCAGATGGCATTTTCGAATACTTCCTGATAGAAGAATGCAGAAGTCTATTAAGATGTTGTAATATTTCTGCAAGCGATTTCTGAGTTCCTGAGAACATTAGGCACGATGTTTTCGCTTAGCATAGTTATTAATTTTCTGGGTAATATTCTCTTCTTGTGATGATTTCCGGATAGAAGAGATGTTAGCATGGATGGAGTTATACTCCTATTCTGTTTCTTCATATAATGAATCGCAACATTTACATACAAGGCACACGTTTATATATGCAACCGAGGGAGAGAAAGAAAAGAATAGAGAGCAAGAGTCAAGGAAAGGACAGATGGGAAGGGATAATGGTGTAAGGACAGAAACATAAGGACAATACATATGATGGGAAGAAATGACAAGGGAAGGTTAAACATCATGTATGAACAGTCAAATCAACCAAGCAATGAGGGTAGATAATAATGCATCACAAACTCAGTGAGGAGCATTACATTTATGCATCTCTAAATTCCATCAAGTTTCACTTATGTAATTCTGATATTCAGATTTAGCAAAAGCTTCTTTTAATTACAATTGAACCTGTTGATCAGGTTCAAGCGAGAACTTTCGTTTGATGTGAAACGAATCTAATAACGATTTCTCATACATAGTCTAGAAAATGATTCTCAAAGACTTTAGGTAAATCCTTGGGATTTCCAAAAAACCGTTCAGACTACCTTAGACATTATATTTTCAACGACTCAAAATTCTCATTTACGAGATCCTTCAGACAAGATCTAGAAGACGTAGCCTCAATAGAGAACTACAGAAAAAGTTTCAAGATTTTGAGATTGCTTTAATACCTTCACATCCTAGGAGAATCCTAAGATGTCGATTCGGGCTAGATCTTGCATAAAACCTTATCATATCTTGCTACATTTGTTTCATCCCTAGAAACCCATGCTGAAAGTTTTCAAGTCAATCCTCATATTCTCCTAATTATATGGAGCTTGTGTAGGTTTTGATATGCTTATTCGTAGAACATCTTGTCGCAGGATTCTCAACACGAAAGTCCGCTTCTCGGTGAAAATCCTACTTCTCCCCATATAGAACCTCAGATTAGATCCTCAATTTCAAACTCCAGGACTGATCCTGCGAAAGACTGATAACATATTATAGAATATTCTCGGATATACTTGCTAAGATTATGAGTTTTCTACTCAGCAAAATAAGTTAGCAAGAACTTTAACAAATCCTTACAAACACAGATGAAGTAGGATTAATACGATAGCACAACTGCAGAAGGTTTTCTTGATATTAATAAATTCTAAAAAGGGCTTCTGAATCATTGATACTTGTAGCAACCCGTGTTTTTTAGCCACGTCGGAAAGGTTTTTCACTTCATATCTGTAGGAAGACACCTTATTTTGTTAAGAGTATATTAGGGAAGGACAGCCTCAAAAGTGATTCCCCGAGTTGGAGGTAATTCTCTTCGAACACAATTTCTTTTCTCTTTCGTTCGTTGTAGTGCTCCCCAATATTCCAGTCAATGCACGATGGATCCAACAGGGGGTAACTGTTGCTGGAGGCCATGGATTTGGCGAAGCCGCTAATAAACTGTACTTCCCTCACGATCTCTTCGTTGATGATTATCAAACGATAGTTATCGCTGACTGGGCTAATCATCGTATCATTGAATGGAAGAAGAATGATGAGAGTGGGCAAGTGATAGCTGGTGGCCATGGTGTAGGAAATCGATTGGATCAATTGAATTTTCCAACGAATGTAATAATCAACAAAGAGACAGATAGTCTTTTTATTTGTGATCAAGGGAATCGACGGGTCGTAGAATGGACTCGTCGTAGTGACACAACTGAAGGAGAAATCCTCCTTGACAACATCCGTTGCCAAGGATTGGCTATGGATGATCAGCAAAGTCTCTACATCTCGGATGCCGACAAACATGAAGTAAGACAATATCAAATTGGAGACACGAAAGGGTCTATCGTGGCAGGCGGCCATGGACAAGGTGATGATTTTAATCAGCTTAACCGGTCGACCTACGTCTTTGTTGGTCAACAACAGACTATTTACGTGTCAGACACCCACAATCATCGTGTGATGAGATGGAACAAAGGTGCAAGAGAAGGGATTGTCGTTGCTGGGGGTCACGGCAAAGGTGAAGCACTGACACAATTATCGTATCCTAACGGACTGTTCGTCGATAGGTTGGGTACTATTTACGTGGCGGACTCGGGGAATCATAGAGTGATACGTTGGCCTAGAGGAGCGACACAGGGTAGTGTTATTGTGGGTGGAAATGGTTACGGAGAAGGAGAAAATCAATTGGCCATTCCCTGGGGTTTGTCGTTCGATTGGCATGGTAATCTCTACGTCGTTGATCATTATAATCATCGAGTGCAACGATTTTCTATCAAATAGTCTCATAACAATGGCTATTCATTTTTGTTTTTTCTCTCAAATAAACAACGATGAATGAAAAAGAAATGGTTCTTCAATGGAATAAGTGAATTTCATTTTCACTCTATTCTATTCACTCGCGCGCGCCCAGGATGGGTGTGGGCGTGGGGTGTGGAGTAGGTGGGAGGGTGGGAGTGTGGGTGTTGGATGTGAGTGTGACTGTGAGTATGCGTGTGACTGTGGGTGTGAGTGTGTCGGTGTGGATATGGATGTGCGAGTGTGGGTGTGGATGTGGATGTGCGAGTGTGGGTGTGGATGTGGATGTGCGAGTGTGGGTGTGGGTGTGGGTGTGTGGGTGTGGGTGTGGGTGTGGGTGATGTGAGTGTTGGTGTGGGTGGATGTGGGCGTGGGTAAGTATGAGTGAATGAATGAGCCACCCCGACCCCCATCTCCACACCCACGCCACACTCACACCCGCTGACTTCTCGGCGCATCGAAGAAGCACAAACCCGTCACGAGCTGCGCGTGGGTGAATACAAACTTTATTAATATCATATTTACAACCGAGATTCATTATTTTTTTCTTGATGCATTCATTTTTTTAATTATTTATGAAACCAAGATTTTTCTAATTAGAATATTGTCTCTTACTTCTGAGCATATATGTTGTAGAAAATTAAAACTCGAATTTCTTCCAAAATCGATTAAAATTGTAGTTTTTCAAATAAGACAATTTTAAATATTCTTGAATATGTGAGTGTGAATGATCTTTGAAAAAGAATTTTTATCATGAACTTTTTATAGTTCAAGAGTTCGGTACCATTGTATGAACCTTTTCAACTTCTAACCGAAAAGTCTTAAACTTAAAAAGGTTTTAGCCCAAAACTACGAAACCTCAATAGACCAGCTGCGCAAAAGACGAGCAAAAAGGAATAGTAGTATTTTTAGGCGTGTCGGTACGTCCTGTTTAGTGTTTCTCTCAAAAAATCGTAGTACGTGACTAGAACGAAATCAGTTGTAGTCCATAACGGCTGTGGATGTTAGCCGTCTTCTCGATTTCAAATACACTGACACCTCACATCCATGCTCAACAACATCCTCAAGTTAACTTCTGCTCAGCTTTGTCATCATTTTGATGCATAAAGCGTTTGCAGAAAAACAAGACGATGATGAATGCATAAGGGATTTGAGCATAGATCAACATCATGATATTTCACCAATTCTCACATCACTCTGATGACGATAAAAATTGCATATATGAGCAGTGTTATGCCAATGACTTCTTTTTTCTACTTTCTAATACTGTTCTCGTACTCGTCATCGCTAAGCGGGAACGATAAGTCTGCTCTGGATTATGTTCCTAATGCTTTCTTCTTCACAAAGACACTTCTAGAGTATGATGAAAAGAACAACATTACCTTAAGTGAAGGCAAGAAAAACGAAAATTGCACAATAGTAAAAGCGAACAACATAAGAAACAAAAGTACAAGGTGCTATGATGGATCAAGCCGTAATTCTGGGATTAACAATTGCCCACTTCCAAATGAGCCAATATCATAAGGACACAATTTCGATTCTGCAGTTTCGGAATCAAATCGACACTCGATCTGAATTACTTTTTTTTATTTCAAATCTACTATAGGAAAGTTTATACAGGCTAGTCGATCTTCAGAATGAATTACTGTTTAATCAAAATCTTATTCGATCTTGATTTTTCTCTTGGAGGTTTTTTCCTAAGTTTGAAGTCTTTCTTTCTTCAACGAAAACAAATGTTACTGTTCGAAATCATACGGAACCACTGTATAGAAGATTTCGATATATTTTGATATATTCTTTGATCACTCAATACTAAAATCCAGATAGTATATCTTGTAGATCTTGATGAACTCTATGAAACTGTATCTTTTTTTTACAGTGATGATATATGTATCTCACTACTGACGTGAGTCGATTGTAAGATTCAGGTGTACAACCAAGGGTATATCTTCTGAAAATTTTCTTGATATAGTCTGCTTCATTTAGTTTTCCATATTGAATACGAATCTCATATTATCGAAGACACATGCAACAATCAGTTTTTTGCTGTGTTTCTCAAATCGATCCTGTTGAGATTCTGCTAATCAACTCGAACTCTTTCATGGATTTTTACAGTTTGAAAAATCAAACCTAAACAAAATGATCTTCATCTCGGATTTTATATCATGTGATTGAAAACTTTAAACAAAATTCAACAGTGACTTAACCATGCCAATCGAGATCAACACTGAATAAAAAACTTAGCTGAATAAGAATTCATTTTAATATTGAAAAAATGTCTATATTTAAATCGAACCGAAGAAGAATTGTTCTTATGATTCAAGAATTTCTATTTGATTTTTGCTGGAGTGTTAAAAAACAGGCACTTCACTATAAATGCTTCGTACTTGTATTTTTCTTTGATAGTATGTTTAGCGATATGATGATAGACTGTTCTCAAGTCTCAAAGTTCGATTTTAGTGTATGTGAATTAATAACTCAATTCGTTTCATTTATGTAGTCGGTTCGAAATTGTAAGGGAAAAGACACGAAATTCACTATAGAAATGGTTCATATGTTCGATGGTAAGAATATTTCTGCGACGAATCATTCAATTTTCTGTCGAATTCCATCAAAACACATCGTCATCATCAATTACAATTCTTCAACAAAACTCGAAAAGTTTCAAATCGATCATCGAACTGCATTCGGCTCTATTTTTTCTCTAGTGTGATACATCGGAATTAACAATATTGGAGAAATTGACAATTGATATGATATATGCCTGATCGATTGTATATTGTCAATATTAGATGAAAATGTTTTTCTTTCGTTAGATTGAAACAAATCGAATCTCTAATGACAGAATTGATTTGAATGATGAAAAAATGTTTGTGTTTTTTTTGACAAGCCATATATCGATGAGAAATGATCTTAGTTTCTTGATTTTTAATGAAAGATTTGATCGTTAAATTAAAGATCGATGAAACCGAATCTGTGTCGATTCTCTCTTCCAACTGAAATATTGATAATCAGAAATCAATTGAAGATACTGCTCTTTAGTCATCTGATTTTCATGTACACAAGTTTAGTCTGATTTTGGTTTTGTTGTGCATCGCAATTAATTTCATATTTCGACAATGCTCATTAAATGAAGTTGAACATCGTCACTCAAATGTCATCTAATTTCTATTGATGACTAACGATTCTATGTGATTTTCATAATTAATAAACAAAATCCATTCGAACATATTTTCCAGTGTAGTCTCGATACAAGGGCAAAACCAGTCAATACAACTACTCTTCAACGTCGTAAAGATAATCTTGATGAACGATAATATGATAGTTGTGCCGATGTGATGGAATATTTATATAATCTATCGCATACGGCTGCTCAACGAAAAAATTAGACTGTTTTTTTTTTCTTTCTTTAATTTCGTCGTTTGTGTCTGATCTATGTTATAATGTTAGCATTATAGCAAAAATAAAGAATATATGGTTAGTTGATATTTTTGATATTTTTCCTCTTCTATGTTGTTTTTTTCGACCTTTCTACACATCACCCCGATGAAACAGCACAGATAAAATCAGCAATTTCATCTGTGTCATCCATCACTTCTCAATTTCAGAGTAACATGGTGAATTGAGAATGTCTATTGGAGCAGATTTATTCATCAATCGCTTGTAATCTGTTTTATTTACTGCAACAGAACGCGATGGGGCTTAATATTACAACAAGTCAAAACGATTAAGTTCTAAGTACAATTCGTCGGCAACACCTTGTATCACTGATTGAACTTCTGTTTAGAATTCCTATATGTCAGAAGGCTTCCGATTAGAAAACCACGTAACAAGAGAACAATTTCAACACTTTTGAATAATCATGTTTCAAAAAAGTACAGTTAGATAAGACATTTTCGAAAAATTCTCTTTAGTTTTGTCCATACTGTTTATAGTCAACTAAGAAAAAGAACACCACATCGAAATACTTTGTAGTGATTAATGTATTCTAAATGTTAAATTTACTGCTTGAAACGAGAAAAAATTAGAGCGACTAAAAATAAATATTATCAATGAGTACATGAATCATTGTTAGTAGTAAGCATGCGTCATCACTGTTTTATTTCATGTAGCATTAAATTACAATCAATCCACATAGAATATCTTACCGTCAGACATCTCCAGTTCTCTTTTTTTTTCAAGGGCTCTTCATGCGTCATTCTGTTATGCGTACCGATGACTCAGCATCATTCATCATCAAACATTATCTGTAGAAAGAGAAATCTATTTTAAATTGAACTGGCAAACATTTTAAAGATTGATGAACTTAAAAGATATCGAACGATTGAAACGATAGTTGATTAAGAAATCGAAGAAAACATTTTTTATTCAATGAAGATCACAAGAGAAATGTCAGGAATCAAGCCGAACTGAGAAATATTTTGATTATTGTTATTGAAACATGTCCTTGAAAGAGCTCTTGGATTGAAGTATTGAAGTTAGTACATAGCGAGCTACTCTGTTTTGAGTCATCGTCATTAGTGTGCAGAACAGAACATTTTCTTTTCTTACATCCGAGTTGCTATGTTCTGGTTGTAGCGTAATTTCTACCATATATAGTACTGCATAGACGTTAAAACACGCGAACCTGCCACAGTAAAAAAATTTTGTTGCTGTGTCTACACAACCAAACTATTCTGTTTTCATAATGACTCACCCAATTCATGTTTTTCTCCTAGCAAAATCTGTCAGAAAGTGTTATTATTGAATATTTCTATGACACATCGTATATGAGCCTATATAAACTGTCATACTTTTGAAGAACAACATTTCAAACAATAACAATGTTTCTTTTCAATCAACAGCTATCGCGATGGTCGTTAGAGAAATTATTGTTTGACATAATATTTATTTCGAAACCATTCGATGTGGTACGGTGGTTTCTCTTGACATTAGGTGTCATGCTTATTACGACCTATCTTAGTATACTTTTCTTTTCAACTGTCACTGACAATGTTACTCAAGGCTTGCAGATTCTTGCTGTATTCATCATATTCGAAAATGTCACGGCTTATTGTCGACTACAACAAAATCTTGCTAATAAGACATTTCTCTACGACTTTATCAAACATATTCAAACAAGATTGAATCAACGAATATTAAGTACCGATTGGATCAAGATCAAACTCTCTGATCAAGTGGAAATTCGACGTAAAATTGAAGATGCCTCGTCGTCCGTTCAAGGTTTGATCGAAAGTTTCTTTCATCAACTGCCTGGGTTTCTAAATTTTATTATGACAGTCGGCACGATATTTTACATATGCCCAATGGCGACAATTTTCATTGCAATTACCTGTATATGTACCTATCGATTCTATTTGAACAAGAAAAGTTATGATTTACTCGCAATGAAATTGAAATTCAGCAATGTATTCGCAAAACTAAGTTCGAAATATGCACGTGCAAATGAAAACATGTTCGAATATGTTATCCATCATGAGAAAGAGAAAATAATCGACATAACGAATGAGTTAAAAGTCGAAATGGAAAGAAAATGGAATTTACTTTTTTATTTGTACGATCGATTGTCATTCGAAAAAAACATGATCGGAAAATTGTGCACATTCTTAACTCTTCTCGTCTATGTAGCATCAAATGGAACTAATGTATTTATCATTCCATTGTATCATCATTTGTTGACGTTAACGAGTAGCATTGATAATATACTCATGTTCTACATTCAATCACTACGGCTCATCAAAGACTATAGTATCATCATACCGCTACTCTAAGAGTACGAAGAACGAGTCAATATAGAACAAACACAGTTACGAAACGAAATTGAAATCGAAGATTTGTCGTTCAATTACAAAAATGCAAGAGCGATGTTTCATTTGAAACTCAACGGTTCGCTCACGTTCAAAATTGGACAAGCTATACTTGTCACAGGAAAAAGTGGAGCTGGTAAGTTAATTATCACGACTTTACGTCAAGCACAGCTAACTTACAGGGCGACTCTACAGATTGTGACATATAGAATGTCCCAAGTTAAATATTTGCTAAAAACATAAGACCAAATTTCTTGTGAAATCATCCTATGCTTCTTCGTCTTGAGTCAATCTGATTTTTGGTTGGTATCTTGCAGATAATGTCTTTAAAATGTGCCCAGAGAACAGATTTGATAGGTACGAAGGCCACTGAGGGAGAACTCATCGAATCAAACCATCTCTTTTGATGCACATCTTAGAAAAAAGTGTCACTGGTGTAGTTCATCACCGAAATGTAACAATATTTTATTAGATCGAAACATTGCTGAAGTCCTAAGCTATTCAGAAAAAAAAATATAGTAGTCACGACTCTTGACATCAGTATATGTTCACACCTCACAAATACCTTCAAGATATATTAATCTCACAGGAATTGCATCACAAAGTGTTCTTTTTTCTATTTAAAGGTAAATCGACATTTTATGACATTCTCATTGGTTCCATTCCGATGAACGATTATCAAGCAAATGTACGCATCGATCAACAGCAACAAGCAACATTTCATTCGATTGAAAAATATCGAACAATAGTTCTACAGGATAGTCACATGGCCTATCGCTCGACCATATTCAGTATGATAACCGACATTGATGAGGGCGAAACAAAGCAACGTAATAATTGTGAACTTGAATCGTTTGTTTGGTACTTTCTTGGTCTTGTTCATATGGATGATTTTGTGCGTAATGACCTCAACAGTAATCTGGATGAGCCATTGGAAAACAAACTCAGCGGGGGGCACAAGACACGACTTTTGCTAGCAAGAGCTCTGTTTCGTGCACATCAACGTCAATCAGCGATGTTGATTCTCGATGAGCCCGATAAGGGTCTACCTGCCGAAACAACGATTCCGATTATTGAAAATATAATTAACTGGTATCGATCCAAGGGTATTCTTTTTCTCACATTACATACTGAAAAAGCACACACACTTCAGTATGATCAAATACTTACTATTGACAATGGACATATAGTCAAAGTCAAATGAAAGAAAATAGTAGCAATATATTCAAAAAGAACTTCTTGTATTAATTTTCCTAAACTCTACGGGATCATTGTACTATCTCATGTACTATATTTATATAACAAACTCAATCACTGCAGGCATAGCTGTCTCGTTGAAAGATTTCACAAATGTAGGATTAATGGGGGCAACTTATTTGCCTAGTTCAAATCCTCTTAGATTTACTTACAATCGTTTCCACTAAATCCGAGGACGGGTGGATGTGAGTGCAGGCGCCGATATAGTTGAATATTAGAGAGCCACACACACCACACCCCACACCCCATATTCACACTCACACCCACACCTACACTCACACTCATCATTTTCTGATACGCGCTTCAAATGACCAGTTCAAGCTGAACAACTTTGTAAAATAAAATTTTTCCGAATTCTTTTTTACTGTACATGTGAATTCTTCGATAAGTGTGTCTTTCGATGCTACTTTATTCCAGTTGATGGATTGTGCAAGTTCGTCCCAAATAGAATAGTCCATCGAATTTAAATCTGGACTATTCGGTGACCAATGATCTTCATCTATCAACAATGGAAAGTTGTGCTGACATCATTATTTTTGCGTTAGGTGATGGAGATGACCTTTCACACCGCCCTATTGAAATGTTCAATGTTCACCAAAGCTCTTATTTCCATATTTTAATGCTACTGGTAGAGCACTCTGGATATATTCAGCATAATCTACTGTCTCTTGGTTGAAAATAGCCAAGGAGTGCCACCCCTTTAGAGCAAACACCCGGGCAGACCATGACCTTTTTAGGAAACTTTCGTTTCGTTTTAATGACATCTCTTCATTTGCTTCAACACGACTGGCCACCTAAATACGTCGTTTTCGGAAATTGTATATACCGTAGCTATCTAACATTTTTTCATCTGAAAATAGACTCCGCAGTGTGTCCTCTTTTCGAAAATTATTAAAAATCAAGTTTGCAATTGTTTGCGTTTGTATTTGTGTTCGTCGGTAACTTTTGATTCGACTATTGTCTTATAGGCATGTAGTTCCAGATCTTCTTCCAATATTCGATAGGTACTTGGTTTGAATATGCTGCATTCTTTAGCCAAATGTCGAGCTGACACCACCTCCTTTTGTTTCAATCTGTGTGGATGTGAGTGTTCCTCTGCTCCTAATGCACCGACATCCACACCCTCTTTCGAGTAATTGAATCGACTTAGTGATCTTAAGCCACTGGATGATGACTATCGCAGCAATGCTCGAAACACGTTGTGGTAGCTTCTACACACACACCTACATCCGAAAGGTTATTAACTTCTTTAATTAATTTCAAGAGTTTTGGATTTATATGTAATATTAGATTGTAAACATACTTGATAAAGATCCTTAAGAAAGGTCGAAATACGACGTGTGATGCTTTCGATCGCCTATCCTTTCATAATATTCCTTGGCCACAAAATTAATCTCGCTAGTTTCCCATTACGCGGTAAGACAATCCTGTGGTGACGATAAGTGACTATCCCTATTTTTTATTTGTTTTATAGAGAAATATTTCTAAAAATTATCTGACATGTTTCAGCATTATTAGTGTAGGATACAGGACTAGAAAGTGAGAAGTAAAGTCAAATTGTTGTAATTCACTTCACTTTACTTTTTCAGAGTAAAATATACATAAAGTGCCATCCCTACTAATCATGAGTTGTTTGATATGATAATATAAAACATCAGCGTCAACTGACTTGTAAACGTTCTCTTTTCTTTGTTTTTTGTACTCTTATCAGTAGCACACATACTCTGGTCTCGTTGTCAGTCTATCTGTAGATAAGCAAAAAAATGACTGAGATTGATAAAATCGACACCATCACGAGGAAAATGTCATCAATCAGCTCTACTGCCGAAGATCAAATCACGGCAAGTACTAAAGTCAGCATTATTATCATCAACTATCGTCCATCTTTGTCATCCCTTGTTCAATCTATCAGTGACGACGACGATGACAATGATGATGATATGCCACCAGTATTTTCGATTCGAACAATTTACGAAAATTTGTTCATTCTCTCATTGGCCTTTGTGCTACTGTTCATAGCCTACAGTGGCATGGCGATACTTCAATCGAGTTTAAATACAAAACATAACATTGGTGTTAACTCTGTAGTAATCACTAATGCTTGTGTGATTGTGAGCACATATTTCTTGCTAGAGTAAAGATAGTTTTGTGTCTTTCTCTCAATTTAGCTCCATCTTTCTTACCGGTATTTTTGTGGATATTTTTGGACTTAAATGGTGTATTATTCTCGCCGAAACTGGCTATGTTTTCTATATAGCTGCTAATATTCGTCCTCTACCTTGGCTCATGTATATCAGTAAGTCTTATTCTAAATACAATTTTCCACTAAACTTATCAGTTTTTTGTTCTAGGTGCAGCTCTAGTCGGTCTTGCTGCTGCCCTATTGTGGACAGCTAAGGCGGCCTATCTCAACCGAATTGCTCACTATCATGTGCAACATAGGTATCGAAAGATCGAAGTGTCTGTCAGCTTATTTTTTGGCATCTTCTTTGCTCTCCTCGGTACATGTACCATTTGGGATAATTTAGTTTCGTATTTTGTACTCAATCAATCAAATCATCCATAAAAAGTTAATTATGGTGTCTATTTCGATCCATGATCAGTTATGACCACTAATACGACTGAAGATGTCAACGAGACAACGGTAACTATGTTTGTTTTGGTAAAGACATAAATCAAACATATGTCGGTAATCTTGCATTGTGGCATTATGCTCACTGAAAAAAAAAATGGTACCATACCGAACCAAAAAAGGTACTTTGAACGAAAAAAGGGTTTCGTACATCGTACGGAACCTAAAAAGGTTTCGAATTCGTTGCAATTCTCTGAACCATTTTAGGTTCGGTACAGACCACTTCGAAAAACTTGAAAAAGTGTCCTGAGTCAATGACAATCAATTTTAGTCACCGAAAGTTTTGTACGAAACCTTTTGAGGGTTTCGTATTGTCTTCCTAAATGGTTCGGTACGCTGCAAAAAAATTTGTATGATTACGGAACCATTTAAGGAAGACAATACGAAACCCTCAAAAGGTTTCGTACAAAACTTTCAGTGACTATAATTGATTGTCATTGACTCAGGACACTTTTTCAAGTTTTTCGAAGTGGTCTGTACCGAACCTAAAATGGTTCAGAGAATTGCAACGAATTCGAAACCTTTTTAGGTTTCGTACGATG
Organism: Rotaria sp. Silwood1; assembly: GCA_905250075.1. Lineage (NCBI taxonomy): Eukaryota > Metazoa > Rotifera > Eurotatoria > Philodinida > Philodinidae > Rotaria > Rotaria sp. Silwood1. The sequence continues at coordinate 75,591 of CAJNOP010000286.1, forward strand.
TACGAAACCCTTTTTTCGTTCAAAGTACCTTTTTTGGTTCGGTATGGTACCATTTTTTTTCAGTGCTCTATGTGGAATATTTGCCAGGCTCGGTATACTCTCAGTGGTACTCCTATTCTTCATACTCAATCAAGTTGGATTTTTCAAACGACGTAAGTGATCACTATTTACCATGAAGAGAATTAGTAAAGATACGATTTTGTTTAATAGAGTCCGTTCTATAGTCACTGAAGATGAGTTTCGACAAACTGATATCATTGATTCGATGGAGATACGTTGAACAATTTTACCTTGCTCCACTGACGATGTGGACTCAGATCCAGACCGCCTTTCTCATAGCTCAGTTTACATGAGTAGGAATGGAATTGAATAATCACTTGTTAAGTCATATATTGTATTGAGAATATATTCATTATAGGCATTCATCACCTTTCTCGTTGGGATTCGGTAGAGCTTCACTTTCTGATCTGTGACTTCTATTTTCTACTTAAATAGCTACGCTGATCTTGTGATGAGGGTGTGGGTGTGAGTATGGCTGTTGATTTCTCATCATCCACCCCTTACACCCACACCCACACCCACACTCACCCTCAGAGTTTGTGAGTTCTACATTTCGGCCCGTCTTGGGGCCGCACTGACAAGTTTTTTATCTAATATTAAATTTATTAAGAAGTAACGATCAATTGAACGCTACCAACAGGAGTTTTTTGTGGATTTTGTAGAAGAGAGTTGCATAAGTCTTAGTGTTGCTATTAAAACATAATTCGTTCTCTGCAGAAATACATCATTCGTGTCAAAACAATAGCTAATTTTTCTCAAATAAGTGTATCCATGTGAAAGAACTGAAAATTTTATTGACATCGATTATCGAAAAAAACCGCATGAATCGATTAAAAGCACCATATTTCAACTAAATTCGATGTAACATTTAATTATAATTAGTATTACTGAGTAACGATCAGTTAAAATTGATTTTTTTTTGAAGAAATCGAAATAATCGATTTTAATCGATTATTTCTAAAAATCGATAAAACTAGATTTTCCTTGTTTTTCTTATATTGGATAAAAATATAAAACTTGTCTGTATTCGTCTTTTCATCGATGTTGTGATAAAAACAGTTCAATTTTTAATTTGTTAGAACTTTTCGGTGAACAAAATATTTCTTCTTTACAACTTTATTTGGTTACTTTTATAAATTGATGTAATGGAACGGTCTTATTTATAGTACTGAGGGAACTCCTCGGATAGGTAGAGATCAATGCACTTTTCTTTTAGCTAAGACAAACATTCAGAAGTTCATGCTTGCCATGGTTTGTTTTTTGCATAATTGTCAGTTCTCACGGTAATCAAACTTCAACGGAAAGACCAATCATCGCGAAAGATATTGCCTGTTTATTTATTCTGTTCAAACGTCGTCACCAACTCTCTATCCAGTGTATCTCAGATCTTTTAAAATTGTTATCACATTTTGGAGTGAACAATGCACCTCGTACATGGCATCAATTAAAACGTCTGATCGTAGCAACGGAGACATCACGTTCTTACTTCTTTCCATGTTCACGTTGTTCTTCAGCATCCAGAGACTCATCTAATTGTTCAAACTGTGGTCACCATTTCTGATCGGATATATACTTGGATACCTTCATAACTTTCTCAATAAAATAACAGTTGGAAGTTATATTGAACAGCAATACTACTGTGGACTTATTTTCATCATCTATAAGCAATACTATCAGTGATATTAAGGGGAATAATGTGTATCAAACACTAACGATGATATGTCCTGATCGTTTTCTTACCTTGACAATGAATATCGATGACGTGGAAATTAAAAAAGGATCGAAAAAATCCATTCGGCCCATTTTGTTGGTTCTTAACGAACTTCCACTGAATAAGCGTTTTTCTTTGGAAAATACAATTATCACTGGTATTTGGTCAGGTTCTTATAAGCCCTCTCGACTCCAAATGATATCTTTTACGTTTTCAATGGTTGAAGAATTACGTTTATTGGAACAAGAATATATTTTTATCGATTATCAAAAATTACCGAGTGAACAGAATACTACGATTAAAGTATTCTTGATTGGTGCCTGTTGTGACAGGCGTGCTCAGGCACTTGTGCAGAATATACCAGAGCCTACAGTGCAGTTTGGCTGTGACCGCTGCGAGATCGAAGGTGAGATATAATTGGCATTTAACATAATTCATAACAGATCATATTTCAGTCGGTCCTGAAGTTAGACTTGATTTTTGACTACAAAATATAAGTGGAATTCGATTAGGCTGAGATTCAGTAGAATAAAGTCAGTTTTACCAAACCAAATCGGACTGAAAGTGATCAGATTAGTAATTGATTAATAATATTGTATGTGAAAAGTTGGTTATAATGGATTTTCTAGGACGAAAATCAATTTTAATCGATTATTAGGAAAAAAGCGATTAGAACCTTATATGACATCGCATCCGATCAATCGTTTATGATTATTTTACGAAAACTGATTTTAATCCGATTTCAGTCCATATAAAAAAACGACAAAAATATTTGATTTTACTCGCTTCTTTTTCTCATTCAAAATGGATTAAAGTGGTATGATTTTAACTCGATTCCAAACAGATTCTGGTTTTTAATAAATTTCAACGGATTATTTGATTTTTAATCGAATTTTATTGCTACGACAATAATATGAGCTTTTCTCACATCTTAACGTAGAAACTCCAATTTCGCATTGCTTTTTCTAGTAACTCCTTGAGGTATCAAATGGCAATTGTAGTACTAGTTGTTCTTTGATTGACTTTCGTATACGACACCGATGCATACTTACTAGCATAAGACAAAAACGCCGATAAAGGAGATTAAGATTAATTAAAATCAAGTAGAAATCAAGTAATCGATTAAAATCTAGTTTCTTTCTCGTTTTCTTACATGGGTAGTCCTTTTTTTGTACAGGGAAAAAAATTTATAAAACTGCCGTATCTTGCTTCCTTCACACCACAAGATGAAGAAGAAAGCCTACAGAAGTAATTTATATCCGACATGACCGGTTATGTTTCACGTAAAAAATTTTTTCAAGCAAAAATCTGTTTCTAATAGCTTTCTCAGGTACCGTAGTGATGAGCAAGAAAGGCCATGTACGATCGTTTGCAATGAACGAAGCGGATCTGGAACGAGTTGAGTTACGTTCGAATGAGCGGCATGATGCTCTACTCAATTTGAAGGACTATCATCAACAACAACTGATTGCTTTTCATAAGAACTCGCAGAAACAGACAAGAAAGAAAGAAAAGCAGTACAGAAAAGCTGCAAAGGGAATTTTGGAAAGGTGCATTCTTCGATCTTTGTTTATTTTCGATGTTGGCACGTTATTTCTGACTGACAGTTTGCATAATGTTTACAGGGGAGCTTTTGTAAGCAGAAATTCTTTAAAAACCACATATCAATTGCTTCTATTCATAGAGGTGAATGCTGAGCTTATGGTTTGATGAAACATATGCCAACGAAGTTTGGAGTATTAAAAGCTACATGAATGAATTGTCTCCTCTGTTTCTACATTTACGTCTTCCATCAACCACCAGTCGTCTACCTCGAAAACTGCTTGAATTTAAAAAGTTCAAAGCCAACGAATTACGTACACTACTTTTATTTGGCCATATATCTTTTTCTAAAACTTTGGACCAGATCTACTATAATCATTTACTGCAACTTGTGGTACTTATGCATATGGCAGAGTCTAGAGAGATATTACCAAATCATCTGTCTGTTATGCTACAGCTTTAAAAGTTTTTTGCTATTGATTTTGCTAAATTATATACTTCTCGGCATTGCGTTCAAGTCGCGCACTCTATTTATCACATTCCAGCAATAGTCAAGGACTTTGAACCACTCACCAGTTTTACCACTTTCAACGTCGAAGATGTACTAGGTTAAATGTTCGTGCAGCCCATGTAAAAAAACGACAAAAAATCTGATTTTAATTGATTTTTTTTACTGATTAGAAATCGATTAAAATCAAATTTTTTGTCGTTTTTTTTACATAGACAACTTTTGTGATAAATCCGATTGAAACTAATTTAAATGGCACTATTTTATCGCTTGCCATTAAATATCTTTCACATGAAGAGAATTTGCAATTAATAAATTTCTGTTTCGCCTTGAGAGAAGCTTTTTTTAACTAGTACTACTGACTTATAGTGGCAGTTGCTGCTTTAAAATAAAAACTGAATTTCGATGGTGCACTTTATTATCCTGCTAGGAACATCAATAATATCGACTAATACGTATGCCTATGGACATTGATAAATGAACGATTATATTGATTACAATGTGGTCTCCCATTTCAAGTTAAGATTACATATTTATTGAATGCTTTCATTGAACTTTAATTTCTTGCCCTTTTAATGGAGTATTCGAATTTCATATAGAAAACTGATTATAACGTATTAAAGAAGGAATCGATGAGAATCAATAATTTCTTCTGCATATTGCAGGAATTCTACGGCCGAAAGTCAGTTTTAATAGATTAAATATATAATCGATTCAAATCGATTAGATTTTTAATGAATGACTCTGATTCGTTAGAGAAAACCGATTTTGTCTCATTTCACTCGGTGAAATTAAGTAAAATGAAAAAAGATAACAGATTGAGTTGAATTTTTACAATAATCTAAAAGTATTTGTTTCAATTTAAATATTGGCCGCTAGAAATAAACTATTTTAAGCCGGCTATTCTGATTCAAATCATTTCAAACAGTATCATTTAAACCAATTTTCATGTTTTTTACTGCCGAATTCTTATACGAACATTAATCTTTTCACTCAGGTCAGATAACTCGTACAACAAAAAGTACTCGCTGACATTCAGAAGAAATAATTTCTGCGGTTTATCTATTGCAAGCCACCGTAGTCTATGTGAACACATCGTCATTAAGTCACAGTTTGGCACAGTTTCTCTCGTCATATCTCGGCTACTCAAGCGGCGACCCTGACTTCAACATCCATTTGATGCACGAGACAAAACAACAGCATCCACTGCCATCAAATTTATTTCCTCAGGCTATAATCAAGCATTTTGACGTATTATACATTGGACATACACGATTATCAACAACACAATACACACAAGGAAAAGTAGCAGATGACAGCAATATTATCTTCCGTCGGAACAGTAGGAATACGTTTGGACGTATCTGCTCTATTTTCTCTGTCAACAACAACCATTCATTATTATTAATAGATTATCTTTAAAAAAAAGCCGAGCGACTTCGCTCCCATGTTACTTGTAACAACAGCGAATATCATTATCAGCATATAAGATATGGCGACAGTACAACAGAAGAAACATCTCTCATCGAAATAACTAATTTTATCCAAAAATGTGTGTATTATTCATCATCAACAAACACTAGCTTTTATTTCCGCTTTCCCACACTTTGTCACTCTTCCTAAACCAACCACCACAATTCATTTAGCAAAAAACTAAAACATATTTGGAAAAGGAATATGAACCTCTGTGTCAAGATGAAAAATCATTACCAACTTTGTCTGTTGTTTCTCTTGCATTTTGAAAAGATTTCATCTGCATAGATATTTTGATAAATTCTTCAGAATTTGAATAAAAAAAGCAGCACAATTAAATGGATTTAGTGTAAAACTAGACATAATTTTAATCGATTATGTCGATTTCTTTAAAAAAAACTCGATTTTAAGCCGATTTTTAGGCTTGTTTTTTTTTACATGGGATATTGAAGACAATTTGGAGATTGACTATAAATATCCGACTGACACTCGAATGTAATTTGGTTCTACATCATTCTTCGAATATATATTCATTTTAATACTATTCTTTGTACATTTTTTTCTCCATGTTTTCATATACATCCTTGGTATTTTTCATTTTTGGATCATGGACAAAATAATCCAAAATGCTAACCTTTATATCTTCCTTATTTCTAGAGATAGAGATTTGAAATTTTAAAGTAATATCTGCCTTGTCATGAAGGATCAGATACCAAAGTTTGAGTATTTTTGGATTTGTTATAAGAAAAAACGAGCAGGTTTTCTGAGAAGGCTCAAAGCTTATGAATCATCCTTTACAACTACGAGCATTTCGAGTATTTTGCCCAGCTCTGCTTTAATGAACTGAATAAAGTTATTTCAAGGTAGTATTTGTTTACATTTTCTGTATGAAAAAAAAATTATCAATAACTATCAACCATGTTCGATTATTTTAATCGGTGAAATATAAAAGTTACCAACGATGCTTTATTCGAATATTACTGTAGTTTATAATGTATGTAGAGTATATTCTTGATCTCGCCATAACACAAGAAAATTGCACATACAATCATCGGTTATATTTAGATGCAAAAAAATGCGTATAATTAGTCTTTTCGTTAGCTTTTTCTTCTTTCCTATGTATTTAAATAAAACGGGTAGAAATAACGAAGCGTAGATAGTTATTATTTAATTTTTCTCTTCTTAATCACAAATAAAAGTTAGTATTGTATATAAATGGTCAAACCAATCTTAAATTAGTAATAAAAAAATGTTTTAGAATCTAAAGCAAACGATCATTTCGATAAAATATTTTGTATTAATTTAGTTTATTTAAATAGAAAAGCATCGCAGAATGTCATTTGGTTTTGTTTTTGAAAATTATTCTTTAGAATTATATTCATCTATAATAGAAAGTGAATATTAATCTATATTTTTCTTGAAATTCTTGTAGAAATCACACAATTCTTTAGCAAGTGCACGACTTTTTCGAAATGTTTCAACTCGAAATGTTTGATCTCGCAAAGTTTGAAAATTTCTTAAGAAGCATGATCCCACAACATGCCCTTCGATTTATTGAATATTTTGCTCCATCATTAAATATGTGGAAACCAATTGAAAAATTCGAAGCTGTGCAAACTGTTTCAATTGAATCAGCTGTCGATCCACTTGCTTCAATCGTTCCCAATGTGAAAGAAATGGTTGCTAAAGCCAAACAAAAATGTGATACACCAAAGGATGGTTTAACACCAGATGAATCAGCTTCAATTATGCTTTATTCAATGGAATGGGAACCAAGAGAAAATTCCTTCTATGTTATTCTTAATAATACTCTACGAGCCGAAGATTCAGAAAAAATAAAACCATGGGAACTTTATATAAAATTATTTGTTTCATCATTGGAAAAATTACCAACAATATCTAAAACGATTTATCGCGGTGTAAAACGGGATTTAAGGGCTCAATATCCCCAAGGAAAAATATTTGCTTGGCCGGCATTTTCATCATGCACAAGATCAATCCATGTCCTTCAATCGGAACAATTTTTGGGAAAAACAGGTACAAGAACTCTATTTAATATTGATTGCAGTTCTGGAAAAGATATTCGAGAACATTCATTCTTTCCAACAGAAGATGAAGTGTTGCTTATTGCTGCTCGAAAATTTCAAGTTGTCTCATGTCTTGATTCGGGCAATGACCTTTTTATTATTCAGCTGAAAGAAGTGGATCCAGATACTCCTCTCCTCGGAACTTCAAGGGGAGGCAATGCAGCGGCTTCATCGTATTCTGGTGAAGAGTCAACAACTGCACGTCACGATTCGTCTGCCGTTCAACAACAGGATCAATCTAAGATACCATTTCTATCTCGAGTTCAACTTCCGTCAATATCTTCTAATCCAATTAATTTTCTACGTTAATTATTTATCTAAGCAATATGAAAGATTAATTTGACTTTTTTGAAATTTTAACTCTATTGTACTCGTATTTATAATATCAACTAACAATTCTAATAAAATTTTATATAACTATCATAAATATAATTTATCATGAACTAATTCTATCGAATAATTATCAAACTAGTTATCCAATTTAATTAAATTGATCAATTTTTTAACCATTATTTAAGATTGATTATTTAAATATAATGAAAATCAATGACGAGCATTGCTCTCTATTTTTGACTGTAATAATTCAAAGACCAATTCAAAATCTTTTCAACATAGATCGATATTGATATGTTTTAATCAAGAACAAAGATGATGAAGAAGTTTCATTTTTTCGAATGTACATTCACTTTATACAGTAAAATTTTTAATCATATTTCTATTTGATACTAATTGAAAAGTCTCATCGATTCGTACAGACACAAAATCTGTTTTACAGAAATACATTGAAGAAACACTTAAGAGTAGGTTTCTGTGAGACTCAGACATCGACGATGAAGTGACATATCAGAATTCGCTGATTTTTTTTCTATGTTATAGAGGATAGTGAGTTTAGTATTTCCTGAAATTTTCACCTCAGTCTGATAACTCTCTCATGTACAAACAGTTAAAATACTCACGAATTTTTTAGTATAAATTTTTTATTATCTTTTAATTAATTTTCAGCTGATTTTATTCAGTAAAAGTGACTTTCTCATGTCAAATTTTGAAACTGCGGACTTTTTGTTTTTCTAACTATTACTATCGAGGTATTGCCCTTCTGCGTACCAAAATTTCAGAAGTTTCCGTTAATCCTATCAGAACTTCTAAAATATCATTAAAAAAAAGCCTTTCTTGTCCTTTTTCTATGTTTTTTTTACAAAAATGTCTCTCAATCGTTTTTTTGCCCCAACAACCAATCGCTGTGATATTTCTACCGGTGATAGAGCTCATCAAGGTCTACGACCAAGGATATCTCACAATTTTGTCCCTTGAGAAAAGTAAAGCACATTTGATTAAAAATCAGTGTTTTCTCCCATTCACGTTATATACTCACTTTAGAAGGCTTTTTTCGTGGCTAAATCCGATAATATCCAATAGTAAACTTTTTAGATTTGAATAAAATGTAATTCTCTTAGTGGCTTGTATTATTCTTGATTATTTATTGATATAAATAATAAGAAAATCTAATAAGTATTAGCTTATCAATTTATTAGGTTGGCAACAAAGTTTTTGCTTTTTTTAAAAATTTTCTAGAACACTGGAGAAAGTTCTAGAAGTGTCCGTACTAAGAGTATACAAAGGGAGTACGAATATCTTTCGAACAACAGCAAAACTATGAATATAGACGTTGATCACGAATTAGAAATGAAGATATCTCGTAAAGAGCTTGAAGTGCTTCTGCTTCATGAATTCCGTTTGGGTCACAAAGCAACGAAAGCAACAAGCAACATATGCGGCACGATGGGCAAGGATGCACTCTCCATTCGTACAGCGCAACATTGGTTCAATCGGTTCAAGAACGGTAACTTCGAACTCTACGATTTATCTCATTCCGGAAGACCACTAGCGGTGGATATTGATGTCTTAAAGCAGCTTATCGAAGAAGATCCTAGATTGACTACACGGTGTTTAGCCGAGCGACTTGGGTATTCTCATACTACAGTGGAAACACATCTGAGCGAATTAGGCAAAACGTGAAAATATGGAGTTTGGATACCACATGATTTGTCACCGCATTAGCTCCAACACAGGGTTGATGCTTGTATGTAATTAATGACGTCTCATTGCAACTACCAATGGCTCCACAATCTTATTACTGGCGATGAAAAGTGGGTATTGTATGTTAATCACACGCGCAAGCGACAGTGGCTGGAAGCTGGACAAACAGGTTTACCAACGCCCAAAAAATGATCTTCACCCAAAGAAAATTATGGTTAGCGTTTGGTGGGAGTAAGAGAGATTATTCATTGGGAACTTCTTCCAATTGGCTGTGCCATCACTGCTGATCTCTATTGTGAGCAATTAGACCGAGTTGCAGCAAAACTCCAGAGGAAGCAAGATATAATTTATTTTTTGCATGACAACGCCAGACCTCACATTACAAAGTGGATGTGTGAAAAATTATTGAAGCTCGGATGGGTTACGCTTCTGCATCCACCTTATTCTCCAGACTTAGCTCCCACAGACTACCACTTGTTCTGTTCTCTGTCTAACCATTTACGCGAGAAATAATTCGACGACAAGAGCGACCTCAAAATGGATCTCGTCAACTTCTTTGGCCAAAAGTCCCAGAACTTCTACGAACGTGGAATCCTTTCTCTTCCAGAGTGTTGGCAACAGGTCATGGATAGTAATGGAGCATACATTGTTGAAACCTGTTGTATTCTTGAAGTTGAAAAACAAAAAGAAAATTTTCGAAAAAAACGCACAAAATTTCTTGCCAACCTAATATTATCATACATTTAGAAATGAACAAAATCTTGATTTTTCACCTTTATATGGGTAGTATGAGAATATGTCATGCATCTATAATCAAGTGTGTTTATAAATAAATGTGTTTTAAGGTTTTTGTCCATATCTCATCATTCAAGACGTAGATTGCATATTATATACATGCAATAATCAGAATGATAATGAAACTTAGAATACTGATGATTTCAGCTGTTCAAAAATTTAGTAAGAGAATATTCAAGTATCGTAAAAAAACATTTTCACAAATTTATCTTAGTTTTGTTAGGATTCTTTCTGAGGAATCAGTTGAAATTTGTAATATTGTATCCTTTGTCATCAAAGAGATATCTTCAGAGAATTGCCGAAGGAAAAAAAAGAAGACGTTGTTTTGATTCTTTTCATATTTAGTTCAATGAAAGAGGCTTTTACAGCGAATATATGATAGAACTATATCCATTATATACACAAAAAAGAAAAAAATAACACTGTTGAATAGCATTCTAACAAGATACATTACTATCTCTATATGTGTACATATGTGTTCTTCTTTTCTTCTCTTCAGATTATATATATTTGTCTTATATATATATATCTAGATGATTTTTTTTTCTTTTTCTATCCATGAGAATCATTGAAATTCTAATAGCATTTATTGTCCTACTTTTTCTTTATTTATTGCGCAATTCGACAAGAAAATACATGGCATCATTTTCATTGTTTTCCTTTGTTTTCTTCATCTCTCTTCTCTGGTTATGTGAGCCCTTGATGATGTATAAAGTGAGATATACACAATTTTATCTTACATTTAACATTGTATTATCTGATGATCATTCATTTACAAACATTTTGTACGATGTCAACGACGCAAAAGTTTTTTGAAGGCGTTTTTCATAAACGAGGAAAGTGCGATGTATTTCGGAGTAAAAGGGGTGATATTCATCAAGAATTGGTTAGTCTATCAATGCTCAATGGACCGCTGTATTCAACATAGCCTCGATACAGGTGTTGATCTGTCTTTATTCACAGAGAAATCACTTGTTATGAATCGTAAGGGTGTTCCTGATATATATGATGATAATGATATGATTTGTCCTCATCATCGTTATTAATATGGGGCATTTTGGCGACCATCTTCCTTATGTCAGTCATCTTATCATAATCATACAAAACCAAAGGCTACACGTGCTTTACCACTAGACTATTACATGAAATTAGTTGAAATGGAAATTGTTAAAGGCACTAAAAGCTATGAGTTTCCGGTTGAATAAAAAGTTTGTTCAAGATGCTCAATAAAAATCAAGTTCGACTGCGCTAACAGAAATAACGCAACATCAACTGATGATAATCTATGTTTGACGACTCGCATTTCGAAAATACAAGCCCAAGAACTAATACAAGATCTTGTAATATCTATTGATGCTGAATCTCAATCCAGCAGCTGCTCTTCAAATTTCATGTACACCAAAGAGCTATCACTGAACGATATAAATCAAGTATTAGTGGCGCTTTCCAATAACATCAAACCTTTAAAATATCAAATTCGACAACCAGTTCGTGATCTGTCCAGTATTATCATTCGAGAATTAAAACGTCATTATGAATCTATTGTCAACGAGGTATCGAATTTTATTTATGAATCTATGGCATCTGGGAAATGTCAAAGTCTTCTTGAGTTATTCAAAGAAAACGTTGACCATGATACCAATGAAGAAAAACTCGATCCTGATATGCAGTCAATTATCGAAGCATATCATTGTGCACCAAATCGGAAATAGAAATTGTTTTTTTTTATCTACAGTACCAAAACAATTTACTCGTAAACAATTACAATCGATTTTCAAGTGTAGCCGTTATATGATTGATAAAAGCCGCTATATTCGTCACGAAAATGATCAATTTAATTTGATGAATCAAAATGTGATTTGACGAGAACGTCTTGAAAAACATCAACTCGAATTCTTTTTTGACTTTTTATTTTCATCAGGCTTAATTCAAGACGTTGCTCATTGTGGATGTGGGGTGTAGGTGTGGGTGTGTTTAGTTGCGGATCTTCCTTCATTCACACCCACACCCTACTGATTCTGAAACTAATAAAATTAGATTTATAGTTTTCGGGTACCAATTCATATTTTAGCACAAATTTTCATGTATTAACATATGACTAATGTGGGATGTCACACTAATGAATAATTAATCTAGAAATACATATTTTACTTTATCTTCTTTTACTTCACCTCATCTTTCCGGTAAATTAGAAATACTTCACTTTACTTTCTTTTTCTTTTTTTAAAGTAAAATAAAGATAAAATGTTACTTGTAGTGTCTTCTCTTCATTATCATATGCACATTTTACATCTACTCCTTATTTCAAATTCTGTATTTTTTGCCATGCAAGTAGAAACAATGTTGAAAAATTCCAAGATTAGAATAAAAAAGATGTAAAATAAAATTCTTAGAAAAGAAGACATGTTATATCGAACTATTTCTTAATTTATAAGACGATCGATACCAATAAGTATAGGTTGAATGAAAATTTATCAAGATGAATTGCATAACTCTAATCGTCCACAACACATATCAGTACGTTGACTTGTTTGTTGATAGAATTTCATTTCTTTGTTTATTTCTTCACTAAGGTCATCAGGAAAGATGTTGCAAACTAGGGTGTAGGTGTGAGTTTGTGTGAATGTGAGCGTGGGCACGAATGTTGATATGGGTATGGGTGCAGGCCCCGCGAAATGGGGGGTTGTTTGAAGTTATACATTCCCCACTAATTGGAAATTAGTCATTAGTAGTCGACAGAATCGATAAAATTTCGGAATTTTTCGTTAGAACATTCTGAAAGGATGTTTCCAGTTTTTGCTTCGTGAAAAAGTATCCAGTTCAGCGTACTCAAGCAAAAAAGATTCGTGATTTTTCTTTTCGTACGGTAATTATACTGCTGTCTTCATTTTGATGAGATGTATTTTGTAAGAGTCAGCACTTCTATAGCTGCCTTCCACCGCGAAATTACTGAGGATTATGGCAATACTTTTTCCTCTCTCGTAATATAAAGAAAAGAAGAGTTTTTGCACGAGTCTCAAAGAAGTTTTCACTTTGCAAAAAGTAACAATTGTGTAACCGCGATTGAATTAGAAGAACATCCTACACAAACTAATTCCATGTAAACAGCATAATTTAGCACAATTTTCATGAGAGTAGTCGTCTTCGATAACAAAAGTTTTCTTTTTCAAAAAAAAAAAGTAATTGATTATTTCTATCAAGAAATAACCTATCTTTTACTTATACACTCTCTCGAGATAATTGGAAAAAGTGCAAAAGTTTTCTTCTTTTTGTTGTAGAGTTTATTGACTAGTTTCTGCCAAGTTCAAACTTGAGGACGTGGGTGTAGGTGGAAATCGTATGTTGAATTATACTCGCACCCACACCCACACCCTACCAATACAATTGCCAAATCTATATCTATTTCTCTTTATTTCAAAAACACATAATCAACTGTTTCCTTTAAAAACCGATTCATATACGATTTATCTACCTTCTTCGCCATGAAAAGTAGTAAGTTGATGGTGATTTGTTTTTGAGCATTATTTTATGTTTATTTACTACCATATGAATGGAAATATATTCATAGCTATTTCTTTCGAAATTTTATTTTCCGTTTATTTCGTATCATACAAATAGGAAGTTTTCCATGGTGATTTTTTGTTGAACGTTGTTTTCCATTTATTCCCTATAATTCAAATAGGAATATGTTCATGGCTTTTTTGTTGGTAAACATTATTTTTTGCTTTTTCCTTCCATACGAATAGGTATCTGTTGATAGCTATTTGTTTTTGAATCTTGTTTTTCACTTATTTCTTACCATATATGCATAGGAATCTGTTCATAGTGATTTGTTTTTGAATATTGGTTTTTTGTGTGTTGCCTACCACATGAATAGGAATATGCTCAGTTATTTGTTTTTGAATATTGTGTTTTTGTGCGTTTCCTATCATGTGAATAGAAATGTGTTCATGGTTCTTTGTTTTTGAATATTGTTACGGCTAGTTGAGTTTGAATAGTTATCAGATGTCTGAATACTATATAAGCCAAGAATAAATATAATCAGAAAAAATTCGTTAGGTGGGGTTCATATCTGCATGCATGCTCATGCATGCAGTTTTGAATGCATTGTCATGCATTGAAAATTTAATGTACATAATCATATGATAATGCAACCTATTTAATGCAATGTAATGCATTGAAGTGATTATCCATTGCAATGAATTAAACTAAGCAATGCATGAAATGGGTTGCATTATCATGTAATTGCATCCGTTGCGTTTCTGTTGAAAATAATGCATTGCAATGCACATTATTTTGGAGAAACGGCTACACGGAATAAGCGTTTCTTTTCTAAAATTCGAATTTCTTGCACTTTTCATTATATTTCCATCGCCCCAATATTACGCTATCTTGGATACACATTTGTTTCGATAGATCTCTGTAAAAAAATAATCCAAATAGTATGAATTCCGGTAATCATGAAAAATCATGAGTCAGCTCACGTGCTTCAGTTCACCAATTATCGCTTCATAAGTTTAACTAATTTTCTGCACTTCGTAATCATCGGAAATTACACTATTAGGATAGTGTTTGCAGTACTGAAACAAAATGAATGTGTACTAACAACAGTGTATTATTTGCACGATATATGGATATTCCTGTAGGAGGAAATTGTGAGTGCGGAGCACGGGTCTTGGTGTGCCAGATGGATGATATGGGCGTGGCTGTATTTAAGGACTGCTGTACTTGAGGAAAAGGTTCACACCAGCCACTAACCCACAATCACAGCCACTCATCATACCCGCACTCACATCCACACCCACATCCCACTCTTAAGTGAAGCTTGATTCAAAGGCATGAGTGACTGTAAGAAGAAATACAATAGTTCTTATTTTGGGTAGTGATGACGTTTCCCATATACTGTCAGTACTAAGATCCTGTTCGAATATCCGAAATAATTTGAACTAATTATTCGTGATTGATCTTCATCCAGTGATATTATTTGCCAATGACAAGGTGTTACTTGCAGCTGGTGTTACTGCTGCAGCCGTAGTAATAATATCTAAATAAATATGATAAATTGTAGCGAGTTTAAAACCTGCCGTCCTGTATAATATCTAGGCAATATGTTGTCAAATCGAGTTTTGCTCGTTATAGTTTTAGATAGCAAGCTCTTATTGTTTTAAGATATAATATAGAATACGTTTAGAATTTGAATACAGACGTGTTTTATATATCGATTTATCAGTTCAAATGAACGATGAAGTGTCCTGGTGTGCGTGTCTTCCTTCGAGATATTGAGTGTACAGTCTCAATTCTGTTATTCACAGCTTACAATTACCCAGACTTCAACATTAAAGTCAGTAAAAAGAAGACTTACTCTTTGTTTTAGTGTTTCATTGTTAAACTTTCCTGTATTTATCTATCCATTTTGACAGAAAATGTTGTAATTCGAACGCATTTTCTTTCAAGCACAGCTGTCTGATCAGAGAGTTGCCTTAGCTTTGTGGTTGATCGAGTTGGTTAAAGAGTAAATGTTTGAAAACACATCCTCTTGATAAGTGTGTTTCTGATACTGCGCGGTTGAAACTATTCTTTTGCAATGGACGTCGTCCTGTCATATTTTCTTGCATTTCAATTCATAAGAATAATGAACGGCTCATAGAGTGTAAGCATGCATATGTCTTCCATTTTCCCATCAAAGAAAAACAGTCACTGCAAATACCCTTTTAGAATCGTATAGTGGCCTCGAAGTTTCCAAGAAAACATTCAAAACTTTCCAGTGGAATGCAGGATTCACTAATCACAAACGGGCAACGAATTTATGATTCTATTGACTTCGGCAGAAATCCTAACAGTAAACAAGTATGTGTCTTTCGTGATTTATAACAAGAAAGATCGAAATGAGCGATGGGAAACTAGAATGTTCCATTGTCCATATGAAATGGTTATTCACAGCATATAGAGAGCGGAGAATGAACAGTGAAACTTATGATTGTGTTCCTCAATTTGCAACAGTCGCACAATGATTCAAAGCATTGTATCTAGACAGGTTCGGGCTTGAGAATAATATCATGTGAACTATAGAAGTTAGCCACAAAGAGTAGCACAGATGAAAAGTTTAAAATGTCGCAAACATAGGTAAAAAGCAAGAGAGATTGACACCTAAGAGCGGATATTCAGCATCTGATCAGAAATACGCGTTCAAAGTACAAAGTAAGAAATTTGGGTTTGTTTCTCCCCAACAGACCGCAACAGATAGACAGCACGGATTCTTGAACCCTGAAATGTATATTCTAAAATAAATATTTAAATAATTATTCACTGGACATTATCCACAGTCTGCGTCTAGAGTATACAGGATGGTAAATCATGCGTAGTTTCTGTCTGTTTGTCTATTTGAAACACGTTTTTTACACTATTGTCTATATAAACATGAACACAAATCATCATTTTATTTTATAAGTCCGAAAAAATTTTATGTTCTCAGAAGTTATTTCTGCTTAAGGTGATAGAACCCTGTTAGAATCATTTAAGTGCACTGAAAAATAGGATACCATACCGAAACAATTTTGCAATGAAATCGAAACCTTAAAAAAGATTTCATAAGAACTTTATATATCCTCAAAATGACTGTCAACGGTCTAGAAAACTATTAAAAATTTCGCAGCAAGTACTAAACTCTCTTTGGTTCCGCATGGAATCTTTATTTGCCAGTGTATCGATTGCTTGCCTACTATCTGTCTTTATGTGATCAGAAAAAACCTTACGTTGTATTCGAAAGAAAAGCTGGTTTTCATTTTGATTAAAGAGATTTCATTCCTACAAACTCGTTCGATACAGTCGAGTCTTCTAGAGAATTCTATCAGAGCCCTACTTATCCTAACAAAGAAACTGTTTGTACTGACAGTTGATTTGCTTAATTATATTCAGGTCAAATTAGAGGTTTCATTGCCAAGCTAACAAATTTAAAATATGACGTGCTGATGGTGTACATGAACAGAAATATCCAATTTGTAATTTATTCATAATCTATTAGCAGGTGAAAAGTTAAAGGTTAAAGATTAATGATTAATGATAAAGTCCAACGACTGATGAATGTCTCAAGTTCAAACTATACAACTCTTTATATAATAATCCAATAGCTGAATCCTCGGCTCTCCCAACACCAAAGAATGAGAAGCACATCTCATGCGCAGAATTATCGAACAGAATATATGACGCTGAAAATCCAAGGCAACGATATATCACAGTAGCCAGACTCTGTGAAAACTCCCAGATTGCTTTTTGGAAAGACTATCCTTTAACATTCATGTACTTGGATATGCCGCCTTTCCTTCTCTGTAACATGTTTTGCTCTCTCTCTACTCTCTATGTTTCTTTCAGCCTCATAAATTATATTTCGTAATTCTGTGTATGAGATATGCTTCTCATTCTTTAGTGCTGGAAGAACCGAGAATTCAGTCATTGGATTATTATATAAAGAGTTGTATAGTTTGAGCTTGAGACATTCATCAGTCGTTGGACTTTATCATTAAACATTGATCTTTAACTTTTAACTTTTCACCTGCTAATAGATTATGAATAAATTACAAATTGAATATCTCTATTCATGTACACCATCAGCACATCATATTTTAAATTTGTTAGCTTGGCAATGAGACCTTTAATTTGATCTGAAGATAGTTATGCAAATCAACTCTCAGTGTAAACAGTTCCATTCTAAGTTAAGACCACTTTAACTTTCTGGGCACTGGTTAAACATTTATCTACAGACCTAACTGTTTCATTAAAGAATAGTAATAATTACATCAATTCTTCAACTTTCTTTATCAATGTTGTCAATTGAAAGTTTGCTTTATTATTGAAGACTGATCCATTTTATGAGCCTGAAATCAGAACAATTGGTTAGTGAAAAAGTCGTGTCTGTTAAATCAAAACAGTTGTTTGCAGTTTAAAAATCTAAAAACTATCAAAACTAAGAGAAACATCGAAGAAAGACAATTAGTTCGTTTTTTCTAGACTGCGCAAGATTACATGCATCTCATTTCGTGACATGATAGTTTTTCATTTTTCAAATATTTTACGTGTAACTAGATTCATTTTCAAGCGTCTTCATACATACGAAGTTCAATAGCTTTCAAATATTTAAAATATTATCATTAATTCACATTAGAAAGTAAACTTTTATTACCTAGCCTATTACTTACCAGTAGTAGTCATGATTGTTATTTGAACTGTTGTTGGCAGAGTCGCTACATGAAAAGAAAGAATAATAAAGAACTAATGGAACAATTGAACTTTTACGGTTGATACAAAAAACACTCTGCCTAGTTCAGCTCTGACTAAATATAAATGTTCAGTTCAATCGCACAAATACTTCGAAATTCTCCTAGCGCATTATGTTTCACTGTGGAGATTTATTATGAGTGTTAAATACTTTGACCAAACTGACGATTTTTCTTCAACATCAAAATCATTTAGAAAAACTTGATAATGACAGGTTAGATTCAGAATAGGCAAACTTCAGAGGAAATTTCTTCATGAAAAGCTTCTGAAAACAAAACAATAAATACCAAAATGAGAAAAAATTACTGTTCTCCAACAAACAAAAACTTTACTGCCCATGTAAACAAAAATAGTGCAGTATCTTTCTCTAAATACCTATTTCAATAGAGATAGAGGAATAGAACTTAGAACATTTACCTAAAAGATACATTATTCTATCGACCTGGCCAGAAAAAAAGACTGAAAAAAACTAGCTATTAAAGCACATACATAATGCTATTCTCGTTCGATCCAGAAGATCTAGTTCAGATATATCGGTTCTTATCTCATCTACTTCGAATATTTTAGCCGTAAAACAGCATAAAATTAATGAAGAACTTGCAAAAAAATCTCGTGTTCTTTAGATTACATGAAGCTAGGAATTAATTCCAGCTAGAAGCTTGACGTCATTGTTATTTTATGGTATTGATAAGAATTATATTTCCAGAAGGCTGTCATTATTAATCTATTCAATGCCCTACATAAACTTTTTTGTTAAAGTCCCACTTTTATTTTTCTCATTAATTTGGTGGTATCCCTTTGAGATTTACATTTTTCTACGATCATTACTTAGCTTCTTATTCCAATGTCATCAGGATATTCTTAAAGACTACATTAACCTCATGGTACGTTAGTCAAATATACTTCGCATCATGCTAAATCAATAGAAGTTCAAATTGCATGACAACGAAACCAACCAGGCTAGATAATTATTCATAGGTCTTACAAATGCAGAAATAATGCCTTTAAGCTATTGACGAAATAAAAACAAAGTTATCGCTCTTGAAGAAAAATCTTCAGCTAATTTTGATTTGCAACTGTCAAAAATCTGTATGTTGGTGATTCGATTTATATAGTTTAGAGACAATAATCATCTAAGGGTCTGCTTTTTGGACTTCATCAAGGGTTATGTTTTTGTATAGTTTTAATTTGTTATCTCTCTGTTCTGCAGCAATAGATCGGATCTTGGCAAACTCATCTTATTTTGTACTAATGTGTTCAGTTTTTAATGAAAGATGAACTTCACCCTTCGCTTTCGTATGATGTATTTGAATTTTATAGCAGAATTACTATTTTTTAAAATGTAAATGTAAGAGATACAATAGTATCGAATGCTATTTTTTCATGAAAACCAGTGCAACTAGTATATATAAATGCATACGAATATTGACTTCAACTTTGTATTCAATGTCTCATGACTCATCTATTCTTTACTGAAAACTTAATCGACTCAACCGTAGAGAAACATCAATGATCAGCAGAAAGAATTTTAATTTTTGAGAGATTTCAAATATGTAAGTTTATTTCATTGCATCTAACGTCAGGATTTCTTCAAATTTCTATACTGATATCTGAAGTAGTAAGTTAATTCTCTTTATGTTAGAAGGACAAATTATAACAATAAAATCTGCTCAATTTTAACTAAATAAATTAACTGAGTCAAAATTTTCACAAAAATTATCGTCGAAACTTCGCGTTGTTTTTCGGACACTTCATCAAAACTACATATTTGTCTTAGATTTTGAATAATAGATGCCCTGAGCTAAATATGAGAATTACCTGATTTTACTACTGTCCATGAACAGACTGTTAAGTCGATGGTTAAAACCAAGCCATTTTCAAATGTCAGTGTAACGCTCAGTGGTCCAGGACAGGAACTGGACTGCGGAAGGCTGCTCCCATCTGGACATGGCTTCAATGCCGCTTCATATGCTGTGTCGAATGCAGCTAAAAAATCAACCCCAAGAAGAACATCTTCCTGGGATACCATGTCTCTACACTGTTGCCAATCAATATCTCTATAATAAAATAAAAGTACAGAAAATACTTATGAATAAAAAGTAAAAAGCTTTTAATGACCGTCGCCTTCTGCCGTTACTTAATAGAGTATTCACCGGAATGAAAGCATATGTAATAGTTGGCTTTATCTTTCCTTGAAGGCCGTATGCTTTGCCAAGCTGAATATTCGCAAACAGTAGTTCAGTGCAAATGAAAAACGGTCGCATACCTGTTCAACCAGTTCATTTGTATTTGCCAATTTCAAAGATGTCGGATTCTTTAAGCTTGTTATGTATACCACAGAGAAGCTAAGTGTAACTGAGATAAATATCAAATGAAATCATTTGGCCGGCTGAAATGCTGTATTATATTACTCTTAGCAGGTGTGATTGATTTAGTTGGCAAATATACCGGTATCAACGACAAGATCACCACTATTGCGACAGTCAGAGCAACTATTGGAATAAAGAGGTCATATATTATTGTTATCCATGAAGTTTGAACTGTGCGTCTGAAAATAAGATACTATTTCAAAGTCAATTCTTTAGTCATGTGAAAGTTAAAGTAACTGCATCATTTCCTGACCTTGAAAAAAGAGCTAATGTTGACAATAGGTACATAAAACCCTCTCTGATTCAGCTCTATGCGAACTATAATCAACCAATTATGTTTTCTCTATTTTCTAGTTGTGATTTGATTTTCGATACTTCAAAGATCTGTGAACAAAGTCCTTTACATTCAGATCTACGAAACATGAAATATTTTTTCTGTGTACAATTAAATTATCTCAAGTGGAGTTTTGAAGTGTATCGATCAAAGTTAAGTCACGATTTGTCAATATCAAACTACTGATTAGCAATATCCACTTAAAAGAAATTTTCATTACGAAGATTACATCTTAAATAATTCAAAACATATTTTTTTTACTAAACTTTCATCGCAAACTGCTCAGGTTTTGGGCTTTCAAATGAAGGATCATATGCAACTGAACTTCAAAAACTGTTGAAGATAAGATCTTCACAAATAGATGATAGTGTTGAGCTAACAACTTCATGACATACCGTCCAATCGATATTCGATAAGAATCTACGATCAGGATTCACTGAGTTCTATATACGGTAGAAAAACGCGAGCCCAAATAATTGAGTTTTGAAACAGTATTCATCGTGTAGACGATACTTTTTTTGCGAGTACAGTAAATGTGAATCAATCGTAATCTGACTTTCTAGAAAAACTTTGGAAATTCCTCTAAACAATCAGACTTCGCCCTTAGCAAATCAAAATAATCGCGATTTTCTTAGGAATATTTTTCATTAGCTCCACAAGAGGAGACTAGACAGCCAAACTAAGATGGAGTTGTTCGCTACTCATCATAACTGGTTGTATGGCAATAGTTTCATTCGGAAAGCGATTTAGCAGCTAAAACGTTCCCTCATGAGTCACTCAGAAACTCATTCGAACTCATGGTACTCAAGAACAAGACAACAGACGTACCCGAGTATCATTGTCGGAAATGCACTGATTGTTTGACTTCGTATTTGGATGGCGTAGAAATAATGAAAAAATATGTTTATTATAATCTACAATCAAGTCAAAAACATGTCATAAAATCATCAAGTTAGAAGGAAAGCAGAAAGAGTCGAATGTGAGAGAGTTTAAATATCATCGTCATTAATGAGTTCTGATAAATCTTCGACAAATAAATAAATTTCAGTAGCTTCTCTTCAAAGACAAAAATGATGGACTGAATGGTTGGTATGCTTCTAAGGCGATCATAGGAGAGGTAATAGGTCTAACCTTTTTTGTAGTCGTGACGGTATGGCTTGTCTAGTCTTTTTATAATAAGGTCTTACATCTTACTAATCCTAAGTCATTTGTAGTAGTCCAGAGCTCATGCCCTGACTAGTCAATTGTCGCCCATCCAAAAGTGATTTGAACTAAAAAAAAAAGGAAAGGACATTCACGACGTGTAGCAGGACGAGTTGCAGTATTATGCAGTAGTGGAATCTGAACTTGTCTAAATGATAGAAGCATTGGAAAGAAAGTTTCATTCCATTATGTAAACAATGTGTCACTTACTAAGCGTTCAGTCGATTGAACTATACGATCAATGATCAATTTCTACATGTTGATAGACATGTTAAATTGTTATTTAGTAAAAATTTATTCAGATTTTTTCAAATTTCTCTATAAATAAAAGTGTGTATCATAGATGAACAAATTAATTACATGAAATGAATAGAACTAATTAAAAATTTTATTCTCATCGATGAAGTCGAGGAAAAAATAGTTTAGATTACGAAAAAACTGAAATTAACAAGAATAAATTGAAAATAATCTGAAACGAAAAATATTTTACTTCAATCTTTATAACGAAGTGTCAAATTCGAGCGAGTGAAATCTTGAGAAGCAGTTTATAGAAAAGATCTATCTATTAAAGATTGCGTTTCTTTGTTAAAAAAAATCTTGTGGTGTCATTTTAGTATTCCTTTACAGCTTACTCTAAAAACGTTCTTCAGTTTCTATGCATGAAAAATACGTTTCCATGGGCATAAGGTCTAATGAGCACGGCGCCTTTTCGTGTGCATAACACATGAAGAGATCTTTGTACAGTAGTAACAAATTAGATAAAATGTTGATGTGTATTAATTCAAAAACCTCTTCATCTTCGACTTTCTTCTGGAAAATCAGAAACGCTTGCACCACAAAACAGTTTTCGATAAGTAAAGAAAATATAACTTTATGTATATACGTCATGGTTTTATATGTAAGTATTTCGTTAGAGTTTGTGCACGCATTTCTTTTCTCAATAAGGTAGAAAGGCATGTTTCCAAATAGACACAAAATAAAGTACAGAATGTGTATTCAGCTACTGGTTTCCTATAAATAGTTTCTGCATAAGACAATCGTATTCATTGAAGTTAGCTTGAGATTAATAACTACGCTGGTAGCAGACTTCACTGTGAACGAATTCCATATATACTAAACAAATGTTGATATAAGCAACTGAATTAAATGATGTTTGATAAAAAAAATAATTTTCCTTTTTACACTTATTTAGTTATCGAAAAGATAAAATGTTGCAAGTGATAAGTCTTAGCCTTGCAAAAAAAAAATAACGCTACCAGATATCATACCAAAATGCTAGGCTACGCTGACTGTATGCTTCTAAGAACACTTCTTACGAGCCATGATCTTCATTTTTGCACGGGATAACATCTATTTCTTTTTGTTTTTACTCTGCAAAAATGAAACAAGTAAAACACACTTATTTGCTAACGATATATGGAATTAAAAAAATCAAGTGAAACTAAGATAACTTGGCGGAACTGTCAAAAAATCTGACTTATTTTCGGGACATAATATAAGATCCCCTTTTAACTTATGAATGATAAGACAAAATAGAAGACTCCATGTCTTCTAATGTGGCAGGGACTGTAATCGTCCTTTTCATACGACGATTGAAGTTACTTTCAGTTTTAAATTTTCAAAATTTACACTGAAAAAAACTTCTTAGAGAAGCTACTTTGAGGCTAAAAAGTGGAACTCACATGTCTTCTTTAGCTTCGTTACATTAAGAACAAATAGGAAAAATGTAAAATCTTTAAAAGACGACAGTTCTTTTGCAATAATGATTTATTTGTCAAAAAACGCTGTCTCTTTTTTATTACTAAAGTTTAAGGAAAAATTACACTTTTTTTTCTACAGACACTATATTTTTCGTTTTTGTTTTTGATATACAGTCTTTATTTTTCATTGTCGTAATTCTTTTTTTTTTCTTCTTAATTTAACGTTCTTATTATAAGCATTAAATTAAATGACAAATAAGATGTTTCAATATCGATAATTGTATCTCAGTTGTTCAGATCTGTAATGACGTGAAAGGAGCCCGAAAATTTTGACTTTAAATTTAGACTCACGATTTTCTTCTAAAATATAATAGATTCCCACAAAATAAATTAAAATGATTTAATTTACTTACAAAAGACTAAATGTTTTCCAGTGGCAGAAAGATCACGTTAGTACAGCAGTTTTCTGATCATCGGAAATAAACATGATCAATAAAAGCTAAATTCATCTCTTGATTAATTTAATTAGGATGACACGCCGATCATACTGTGTTGATTCTGTGTTGGGAACCGATATCTTCAGTCTCTTCCTATGGATAGCATGGAGACTATGTGTAAATGTTGTATCTTGTTTGCCATCTAAGGATCACGTGTACATACATTAAGTCAAAACTGTCTGATGGGAGACTTAAGTAAGACCAAAACACGTCATACTTGCTTGGCTCATACATCACAACCATGTCTGTGGCGTCTCAACTTCAAGACTAGGTGAGATTGATTTTCTAGTTAGCACAAAATTAGCAGTGGACAAAAGAAAAGGACCTTATATATATCTAAAACAAGACAGGTTTGCATGAGAAGTAAACAAAACTTACAAAGAAAAGCAAAGACTATCTATAAGTCAGATATTATCACATGTTTGTAAAAGAATCTTAACGTTGTCAGTCCCATAATCCGCAACTACAATATCGATCCAATTGTCTCTGTTAAAATCACCGACAGCTACGGAATATGGACGAGAGCCGTAACCCAGTAAATAGGACTTCGGCTTTAAAAAATTTCCTCTACCATCTCCAAAAAGAATGACTACATAGTTAGAACCAGAATTAGCAACAATTATGTCAAGGAAATTATCGTTGTTGAAGTCGCTCACAGCGACTGAGTACGGAAGTGAAGAGTCTTCAGTTAAATATGGCGTTATAGTAGAACACGTTCCATTTCCATATCCAACGAATATACATAGATTATTCGTACCAGCATTAGCAACGACAATATCCAATAGACTGTCATTGTTGAAATCGCCAACGGCGATTGAACACGGTTGAGAACCATTTCCTGTTGTGTATGTTATGGGCTTCATAAAATTTCCATTGCCATACCCAAATAGTATACCAATATTATCGTTGCCATAGTTGGCGACGATAATATCTAGGTGAGAGTCATTATTGAAGTCTGCAATGACCATAGACTGTGGATGAGAATCAGTACCAATTGAATATGTTGTCATGCTAAGAAAACCCTGACTACTATCTCGAAGAAGTATCATAACATCGTTGCTCTGGAAATTCGCCACTATAATATCCGATCGATTGTCAGTGTTAAGATTTCCAATCGCAACCGCATTCGGTTCGGAACCATTTCCGGTTGCAACGGTCATTTGTTGAGTAAAACTCCCATCATTATATCCAAAGAAGATACCCACATTGTTAGCCCCATAATTAGTGACTACAATATCTGGTCTATTGTCATTGTTCAAGTCACCGATGGTAAGCCTCAATGGGATGGAATTATCTCCAGTTGAATAGGTCATTTGGGGTGAAAAACTTTCATTACCATATCCGAGAAATATACCTAAATTATTAGTACCAGAATTAGCGACTGCAATATCAAGGAGACTGTCGTTATTAAAGTCATCTATAGCGACTGAGAAAGGAGCAGAGTGATTACCAGTATAAAGTGTCTTTTGTGTTGCAAAAGTTCCATTACTCCGTCCAAGAAGTATACCTATGTTGTCACCGAAATAGTTGGCAACAACGATGTCTAAAAGACTGTCATTGTTAAAGTCACCTGTAGCTAATGAGCGAGGCATAGAATTCAACCCAGTTGGGAATGTTATTTGAGATGCAAAACTTCCGTTACCATGACTGAGAAATATGCCTAAATTATTAATGCCGGAATTGGCGACAGCGATATCGAGAAGACCGTCTTTGTTGAAGTCACCTATAGCAACCCAGGAAGGAGCGGATCTATAACCAGTAAAAAGTGTTTTTTGCGCTGAAAACGTTCCGTTCCCGTAACCCAAAAGGATGCCAACATTATTACCACCATAATTAGCGACAGCGATGTCAAGAATATTGTCGTTGTTGAAGTCACTCACAATGACAAACATGGATTGAGACCTTATTCCAGTGGGATAGATTTTTTGCGCTGCTAGCGTTCCATTGCCATGTCCAAGAAATATTCCCACATTATTAGTCATAGAATTAGCGACAGCGATATCGAGTAGACTATCATTGTTAAAATCGCCTAGAGCAATCGATGAAGGATTAGAAAGTGTCCCAGTTGAGAATGAACTATAGTTTCTAAATGTTGCATAGTCGAAAGAGAGAAAAACGCCAAGTGTGCTGGTGCCCTCATTCAAAATGATAAGATCTAGTCGACCGTCATTATTAATGTCACCACCCGCAAGAGAGATTGGACTGGAGCCGTTTCCGGTAGAAAGTATTTCTTGACTTGTGAAAATTCCATTACCATTCCCATAAGCCACAGTCACACTATCTTTTCGAGTATTGGTGATGACAATATCAACTTTGTGGTCTTGGTTGAAATCTCCTACAGTGGCAAATTGTGGACGTGAATTGATCTCAATAGGATATATAATTTCGTCGTCAAAGCTACCATTTCCATCTCCGAAACGTATACCAATATTGTCATGTGCTGAATTAACAATCATGAGATCCACCAGAGTATCGTTGTTGAAATCACTAACTACAACAGAATAAGGATGTGGTCCAGATCCAGTTGAATAGCTTGCTTGATTGGCTGTATCTATGTTATCAAGTCCGAGAAGCACACTAACGCTGTTTCGATAAAAATTAGCTATCACAATATCTAGCCATATATCGTGATTAAAATTTCCAGTCGTGATCGACATAGGACGAGAACCATCGCCTAGTGAATACATTGTTAACATTCCAAATACTCCATTTCGATGTCCAAAAAGTATGCCTATATTATTAGCACCAGAATTCGACACGGCGATATCGAAGACATTATCATTATTGAAATCACCAACTACAAGTGATACAGGATAAGAGCCATATCCCATGGAATATTTCGTCATTTTCTCAAAGCTTCCATTGCCGCATCCAAAAATTATAACTACATCGTGACTCTCAGAGTTGGCAACAGCAATGTCTAAAAGACTATCATTGTTAAAGTCCTCTAAAGCGACGAAATGAGGAGCAGAACCATTTCCAATTGAACATATGATTTGTGCTGCAAAAGTTCCATTCTCATATGTAAGAATTATGCCTACATTGTCAGTGCCGTAATTAGCAATAGCAATATCCAACAAACCATCGTTGTTAAAGTCACCTACAGCGATTGAGATAGGACTAGAATTGTCGCCAGTTGAAATTGTCTTTTGATCTGCAAAAATTCCGTTGCCGTATGCAAAAAAGATACCTATATCATTTGTACGGTAATTAGCAACTACAATATCGAACAAACCGTCGTTGTTAAAGTCACCTGTGGCCAATGAACGAGGCATAGAATTATAGCCAGTTGAGAATGTCTTTTGTAGTACAAAGCTTCCATTGCCATAACCAAGAAAAATGCCTAAATTACTAGTACCATGATACGCAACAGCCATGTCTAAAAGACTGTCGTTGTTAAAATCTGCTACATTGATCCATCGAGGATCAGAATAACTTCCAGTGGAAAATGTCATTTGTGCTGCAAATGTTCCATTAATATATCCAATTAGTATGCCTACGCTATTGGTATTGGAAATAGCGACAACAATATCTAGCTGATTGTCATTATTGAAGTCACCAAGAGTGATGAATGTCGGAAAAGACTGTGCCCCCAGTGAATAGCTTGTTTGGTTTGCAAATGATTTAACAACATATCTAAGAAATACTGCTACACTGTTTGTCCCATTATTGACCGTGGCAAGATCTAATTGGTTGTCGTTGTTGAAATCACCAACGACAATAGAGATTGGAGTAGAATCAAAACCAGTTGAATATGTCTCCTGACTCGTAAATGATCCATTACCTGATCCATGAAGTACAACAATATTACTGCTTGCAGGATTAGCTACGACTACATCTAGTATATTATCTTTATTGAAATCTCCAATAACCATGGCATATGGACGAAATTCAGAGTCAATGTAAGATATTTTCATCTTTGCAAACGATCCATTACCATAACCAAGAAGTGCACCTACGCTGGAGGTTCCATAATTACTGACTACAATATCCAGTCTATTGTCGCCATTCAGATCACCAACAACGGCTGTGAATGGAAGTGAATCAACGCCAGTTGAGTATAGCTGTGGGAATGAGAAAGATCCGTTGCCGTATCCTAAAAATACAGCTGCATTGTTAGTACCCGAGTTAGAGATAATAATATCCAAGTGGTTGTCTCTGTTCAAATCAGCAACAATGACAGAATGCGGATGGGAATCGTAACCAGTTGAATATTTCGTTTGCAAAGAAAAAGATGCGTTACCATATCCAAGTAAGATGTCTATGCTGCTAGTGTCATAATTTACGCCGATTATATCAAGATTCATGTCGTTGTTCAAATCAGCAGCAGTAGCCGACACTGGTCGAGAAGAGTCCAGTGAAACGAAGCATACACTAGCAAAATTTCCATTGCCGTGTCCGACCAGTATACCAATACTGTTGGTACCGTGGTTGGCAGTGACGATATCTTGTCGATTATCATTGTTAAAATCGCCTACTATCACATAATATGGCTGAGATCCAGAACCAGTTGAATAGCTCACTTGTGGTTGAAAAGTTCCATCTTCAGAACCGAAAAAGATGCCAACAGTGTCTGTGCCAGAATTCGCTACAATAATATCGAGCCGAGTGTCATTATTTAAATCGTTAACGGTAGCTGATTGCGGACGCGAATTAAAGCCAGTTGAATGACTCATGTTTGCTTTAAAAACGTGTCTGCATGGTCGATCTAAAGAGCAAAAGATGTATTCTTGTGTAGTTTGTAAATTGCATTCTTTAGCAAAGCTTCATGCGAAGAAAATGATTTCAAAGTTAGGACACTTGCAAATCTAATATGATGTTTCAAATGATAGAGATTTACTCGGGCGAGTACCTCTAAACATTCATTACTTTTGTTCAGATCTAAAAGCAATAATATCTTCGAGAGATGGATGTATGTTGTTTTTTCAGATATTTTGAAAAAAAAACAGCTCTCTTTAAAGAAAACGTTTGCTTCTTGAGATGTGGACTTCATTGTTTGGTATTACCTGACAATGGACCGTGTTCTACCCGTACCCGAGCAAACTGACATTGACTGTTGGTAAAATCTTTTTCTACAACTGAATATGCTCTTCGCTTAGTTTGAGAAACACATGAATATTTGCCAATTGGAATAGTTTCAGTGCATCACAGAAATGCTATTTTTTCATTTGCCTAAGGTATTGTTTAGCTTCTCAGATGTATCAATTTGAACTATCATATTATTTCATCGGCATAGCCAATGCTACAGAAAAACCAAAATCGATTTCTTTTTCCAATTTGTCGCCAATGCACTAATTATATTGTGCTAGTATCACACGTTAGGTGCGAACCACCTATACAGAACTGCATCGCGAGTTTTCTTTATTTATGTCCTATGAAGCAGGAGCATTTATTTTCATCGATATAGAGTTCTCATGGTAATGAATTTTATTATAATGCTTTTGAATTTTATCACGACTTATATCAGCTGACTCGTCAAAAAGTAATAACGATTGCTGTACTTTAGACAATCGAATTGTCATTTTCAAAGAAATATCGCTCTTCCGAAAAATTCTAAAGACTGGTGCTGCGTACCGCATTTCATATTCACAGCGAAGCTCGAATACTATTTACTTTTCAGCTTGGTTGTTTATTGAAAAGAGTCTTTTTAATGAATATGTTTGAACGTGTCACAGAGAAAATGATTAAGTTTACAAACAAGTTTAAGGAATAGTTAGATTCGTGCTTTGAGTAAAAATGCCATTATATGACGTAAGAGTCTACTACCATTCAGAGAAACATTTTGCGGGATGAAATTCGGCAAAAAATCGCTGAAATCCGCCAATTTTAGACATAAATTTTGTGACTAAAGCACATCAGAATGTATGTCAGTATTACGACAGTAAGAAATAGTCATGTAACAAAACGTACAAATGCAGACGAATTTGACTGAGTTTTATTTGCTTAACAAGATTCCTTCAGCAAATTGAAAAAGTTATAGATAAGATGATATCACCAGACAACAAATCTGTTAAATTATTTTCATGCATCGCTTAGCTATAAGATGTTCTTTTAAAGCATTTTAACAAAATTTCTAGCGATCCATCTATAGAGCATTACTTTTATGCTATTTTCAAGGTTTTTCTTCAGATAAAGCACATCATATAAATACAATAACTAGTACTACGATGTAGGTGTAATCTGAAGAAATTCCATCTTCAATTCATTTCAAGAAGTTATACTTTCAAAAAATAATGTATTTTCTTTATTGTCTACATAGTGCTCTACTCAAATTTTAGACTAGCTTATTGTTTGTCTTTACTGATTTTTTGTATAGCCCGTTAAGGATTGTTAGTTGATGTGTTTCCAATAAAGCTCGAATATGTATATAAACAATCATTCGACGAATAATGCCCTTTAAAACACAACTTTTCGTCCTCTCCAAACATAGTTTCAGAGTAATATCGATCGCATTCATAATCTTTCATTGTTATTATTCCCTTTTTCGTCTCTTTAGGTTTCTTCCTATATTCTCTTTTCCTTTAAAAGTCGATGGATGTGTTGTGAAAATATTTATCCATTGCTCTTTTTCTTTCATGTCTTTCATCTCTAATTGAGCAATTAACAATGTTACAATGAAGTTGAGTCGAAAAAACAAAGACATACAATATTTTCCCTAGATAATTACTTTTAAAAGAACTTTGCTTGCATTTTTTGTGTCCTCAAAACGTGAGTACATTCTAGAATCGGCCAGTGTCCGGCCGGCCGGCCATTTACACGATAACTTTTGAAAGGAGAGTCCAATCGCGATGAAAATTTCTATACAGTTTAGTCTCAACAATATCTCGGCTGAGTTCAAAGATGAGAATGATTGACTGAGCCATTGCTGAGTTATTGCAAAAATAGTCATTTTTCCCTATGCTGCTCTATGAGAAGATCGACCCTTCGCTGTTTTCGTAAAAAACTTTTCCTATCATAGTCAAATAAAACACCAACTATTATATACCATTCGATAGAGAATTTCACGAGCTACAAAATGGTATATGGAACATAAGAAAACAAGAAAGCTAACTCACCTATTGCAAAGATAATTAAACGGAAATTGGTTCCGTTTTTGTCCACGCTCTAATTGATTCACAATTAGAGCTCTATCTTTCAATCGCAGAGATGATAGCTCGAGGTTTTCTGGGATGGAAAACTCGAATCTGTGTTCCATTGGTCTCGAAATACCATTGGTTGAGCAGTAACCAATAGAAATCAAGTTATACGAAAAACGACTTTCTTAGGATAGATGAAGGTGAAGAGTTCAAATCTGAGCTGTATTCACCCACAAATCCTATTGGTTGAGTATTTGCCAATAGAAATCAAGTGTTTATAGACAAGGTTTAGCAGGATAATTTTTATGTCCACACATTCTAAGATGACTCATCTGTCTCATTCACTTTTTAAAGTACACATAACTCTCGAATTTAAATCCGAGGTTTCTACATTTATCTGTTTCTGGATTTAAAAGCTATTTTGAATGTATCTACTCGTTTCTTTACAATTTCCAAAATGATTTATTAGATAGTGCTAATAGTGATCAACAATATATGCACATGCTTTTCAGAAATATTGAGTTTCACCCAAAAAATTACCATCATCAATAAAAAAAAGCAAGAACTAATAGAAAATTTATCCAGTGGAGGTATTGTATATGTCAATGTGCAATTGTTGCTAGAAATATCAGACTATACTTACGAACTCAAAAACTCAAAAAGAAAAATTCATGACTTTTGTGACATGGACACAAAAATATCATACTTTTCATGTTTTTGACATAAAAGTCATGACATTTTCTTTTGAATTTTTAATTTCCCAGGGTATAGTCCTAGTAGAAATCTAAGGAGTTGAAGCCAAGTAATAAGATAATATACCTGAGTGTCTTCTCCAGAATCATCTTCAAAATATTTAATTAGAAAAGATCCAATTTTCCTTTTTTTTCTCTTCAAAAGCCTTCTTCTATCCGCGCATCCATATTACTTATCTTATCACATTTACATCATTTAATTGCATATAGTTCAGTAACTTCTTTATTAGCAATTATAAGTGTTTTAAGAACCGTATATCATAATCAGTACAGCAAAAGTCGAAGTATAGTTGCCATATTCAAGTGCTTCAGTAAAGTCTAATAAAAAGGTTTAAGTATCAAATACACTCTAAAAAATTTTCGTATCCTAGGAAACCCAAAGGGGCTCGGAAACCTACTCGGAAACCCTTTTCCGTTTCCGAGTGGGTTTTCGAAGTTTTGAAGCGTTTCTGAAAATACCATTTGGGTTTCCGAACGTTCAGAAACCCA
The DNA here is from genome assembly GCA_905250075.1 of Rotaria sp. Silwood1. NCBI lineage: Eukaryota > Metazoa > Rotifera > Eurotatoria > Philodinida > Philodinidae > Rotaria > Rotaria sp. Silwood1. The sequence goes on from CAJNOP010000286.1 coordinate 108,495, forward strand.
AGGGTTTCCGACGATACTCAATTGAACACTCTAAAAGTATTCTAGAATACCTTTTTCTTGCTTTCGGAAACCCAATAGGTTTCTCGAAAATCGGAAAGGTGTTGTCGAAAACCCATATTAGTAGTAAAGTTGAATTGATACCCGAAAGAGTATGCGAAAATACCTTTTCATTTCCTAAATGGTTTCCGAAAATACCCAATGTGGAAAAGGGTATCATAGGATACCGAGATGGGTTTGCGAAAATACCCAATCTGAAAAAGGGTATCATAGAATACCGAGTTGGGTTTGCGAAAATACCCAATCTAAAAATAGAATCATTGGAAATCAAAATAGGTTTGCGAATTTTGTGTTAACACTTAAAAGAGTTCCTGAGGCTTTCAACTTTTCTGATACCTTCATCAATTTTCTGATTGACATCTCAAAAACTTCGCAAAAGGATAGATGTGGATTTGAACCTTATTTTTTTCATATTCTTTCTCATGCTCAGCTTTGAACATTTTTATGAAACAGCAAAACACCGATCTAATTAATAATTGCGTATTGAATTATTCAAAATTGTTCCTGTGTAAACAGTTCCATGAAATGTGCAGCCAGATCATGCTTCATAAATAATGGAAAGTTATTTGTGCGTTTTACTGTTGATCTTATTCTTCAGAATATAAAAGAGAATACAATATTAACAAATTGGGAACAAAATAAATAAATTAGACAATTACCATGTCTTTTTTCTTCCTTTTTTGGTTGAGTTTCGCTAAAGTAAGAATTATATTGTAGCTATCGTGGATGTCAAAAATTACAGGAGGAATGAATTGCAGAAATTTCTATTCTTAAGTGAGAATTACGGTTGGTTTATTTCTAAAGATTATAGGCTTTTAAAACAAACAGAAAACTGCAACTTAAGTCCACATGTTAACAAATTAATGTCATTTATAAGACATATGAACAATATGTTTTCATATAACTTTCACAAGAACATAAATCATGGATCTGATACTTTTGTCTTGTCTTCAGTCACTTTCTAGCTTTGTTCTATAATCGAATAAAAAGAAGGGTTCAATGTGTAAAGTACAAATCAATGCAATTTCTCTTATGTTTAATTATGATTCGCTTTAACTTCATTAGGTTGTGTCGTACTAATTTTGAGATTGGTCGAGGGCAACTGACAGACGAAGTAAAATAAGGAAAACAATGGTTATTTCATATTTTCTAATATTAATAAAATATTATATTGAAAAAACACTAATTTCTAAATGTAGAGAAGATCGTTAATCATTTTACAATCTTGTTTATAATTTCTCCGTTAGAGAATAGTTTATTAGAAGTTTTACTAAAATATTACGTTCTGGAAGGGAGATGAAATTGCTTATATTTACATTGCATTCAGTGGAGACTTAGCTCAAGAACAACTTTTATTTTTACTGTCAGTATAAGAGAAATTTAGCTACAGGTTGACCATTTAAGCGTGCTTTTTATATTTGTTCTAAATTTTATTTAACAAAATGCTTTGGGACGTCTATTTTATTACCGAATTTGATGCTATTATTATATATGAATATAAAGATGCCTTAATACTAGAAGAAAGAATAGTTAGAATACTTTTTTAGAGATTAATTTTAGTAGTCTACTCACGTGGAATCCAATGAGCATATTTCACACTACATATTCACAAATGGTTGCTTATTTTCTAAGCCTTTTCGATTTGAATGATATCAGGGTCCTCAACTATCGAACAAAATATCAGAATAGCTATGCAAGCTGATTCTTTTATTTCTGATTGCATATCTATCGAATAACGTCTCTATAACGAGTAGAAAACGCTTCACTAACGATACTTCCCTACAAGCACGCTCAAAAGCAAAGATTTTCTTATATAGAATCATTTTCACTTGAGCAAAATCCTGATGAAATATATTATATTGATCAAAAGCTTCAACATTAATTCCTCCGCTTTATCAATCAACTCTATCTGAGTAGCCGTCCCATTCTCTTCGATTTCAATAATCTAAGATCATATTAATGATCAATTCGAAAATCTGCTTCACTTTAGGAAATGTCGTACCTTCATTTCATACCTCGTTCGAAAGCTTACTATTCTTATGATTTCGGTCGTAAATTCATCTCGATGAATTCTATAATTCATTCGATGTTACATGAAATGTTTTTTTTTTCTTACATATATAATCATCTCAACAGGTAGATGAGTTATTTTAAATGATTTCAGAAAATATTTCTAACTTATCATTTATACTTTTCAATACTACATTTTCTCTATCTATTCAGGGTGTTTATTTAATTTCATGAATACAACACTTTCCTAATTTTTCTTTTTCTATCATAACATGGCTCTGGAATTCAGTGAGTTCTAATCAACTAATTAAATTAAAACATATTTTCTCTTTTACTTTTTAGACTCGTTTTAGATAGCCATATATCCCGTAAGTTTATTCCAAATATTAAATTAAAATACAATCTTTAACTTTTGTTTGGAGATTCGATCCGTATTTATCAATATATCCGGTGAGTTTTTTCCAATTACTAAATGAAAATGAAATTCTATTTTTATTTTTAGATTCGTGGGATATCGATAGATCTAGTGAGTTTGAATCAATTTATCAAATTAAAATGAAATTTTGTTTTTATTTTTAGATTAGTTTTATAACTCAATATGTCGGATGAGTTCATTGGAATTACTAAATAAGAATAAAAGTTCATTTTTACTTTTAGATTCGCTGTCTGGCAATAGATTCAGGGAGTTTGAATCGATGAATAAAATAAAAATACAATTTTATTTTCAGTTTTTGGATTCATGCGATATTGGTAGATCCGGTAAGTTTCAATCAATTTATTAAATTAAAATAATATTTTATTTTATTTTTATCTTCGTTTCATATTTCAATACATCATGTAAGTTTATTTCAATTACTAAATGAAAATGAAGTTTCGCTTTTACGTTTAGATTCGTTTTATATCTCAATATATCTGGTGAGTTTACTCCAATTACTAAATGAACATGAAATTTTTTTTTTATTTTTAGATTCATTTAATATCGATCGATTTGGTAAGTTTGAATCAATTTTCTAAATTAAAGTTTCATTTGTATTTTTAGACTCGTGTGACATCGATATATCCGGTGAGTCTGAATCAATGCATTAAATAAAAATACAATTCTATTTTCATTTTTAGATTCGTTTTATATTCATAGATCTGGTGAGTTGGACAAAAATTCTTTAAATTAAAAAACAGTTTCATTTTTATTTGTAGATTCGTTTTATATATTAGTATATATGGAAAGTTTGTTCAAATTATTGTACGAAAATGAAATTTTATTTTCATCCTTAGAATTGTTTTCTCGCAATAGGTCGGGTGAGTTTGAATCAATTTAGTAAATTAAAATATAATTTTCTTTTCAGTTTTAGATGATTGTCGTAGGGTAATGTTTGATGAGCTATGAAATTCGTTCATTAACTATTTTGGTTGAATTATGTTTTACATGCGAAAGGGTGCTCATTAGTTTTGATGTGGTTGTATGTGAAGAAAACGGGTGAGTTTAGATGATTTTCGATGAAAAATTGCTTCTTTTGTTCATTTTTTAGGTGGAGAAGGCCGTTATATTTAGCTTCTTGATGGTTTGGTAATGATGCGACGAAGTGCATCTGGATAATTAAAGTTTTTCTCTAAATTCCGTGTGTTGCTGACCTTTAATGACTGTTCTAGTTATTTCTTGGTGTGAATAGATTCACAACAGAACCTCATTGAATGTCTGTGGCCGCCGTGAATGCTTGTTGCTGCTGGCAGAGAAGTGATGGATTCCAGTCTAGGCTAGTTTGGTAGAGCTTTAACCGCATTCGGAAACCTTTTCTTTGGGTTTCCGAAGGGGTATTTGAGGTTTAGCTATAATGGGTACTATGGATTTCCGAGGTCTCGGAAACCCTTCTTCGGAAACCCTTAAAGGGTTTCCTATAGTAACAAACTCGGAAACCCTCTAAGGGTTTTCGGGAATACCTATTTTTTTTAGAGTGTAGAAAGAGTACTTGACTATATCAACTACACTTCGACTTTTGCTGTACTGATTATGATATACTGTTCTTAAAATCTTTATACTGGGTGTCCCAAAAGTCCCTTCCACTTAAATTCTTCGTATATTTTTGCTATTTAATTTGACTTAATCAATAGTTTGTTTTTGAATGATAGGCAAAGAAGCCAAGTTTTTATTTATACGAACAAACTTTAAAAGCACTAACCAAAGCTAAGATCTTTGGTCGAAATACACAAATTTAGAATATTTCCTATTTCGAAAAAAATACTACGTAACATATCGTTTTTAATTATTTGTATTTATTGAGTAATTCGGATCTTTAAATTTTTCATGGATTGAACGGTCTTTTCATAGAATTTTATTTTCATATACATTCACAAAATCGAAATTGGAAGGTATTAAGTCAAAATTCAAGCAATTAAAACAAATATCATCCGTAAATTTTTCGAAAAATAGAAAACATGCTAAGTTTTTGTATTTCGATCAAAGGTCTTAGCTTTGGTTAGTGCTTTTAAAGTTTGTTCGTATAAATAAAAAATTGGCGTCGTTAACTATCATTCAAAAACAAATTGTTGATTAAGTCAATTTAAATAGCCAAGATATACGAAAAATTAGAGTGGAAGAGACTTTTGAGACACTCGGTAGTTGCTAATAAAGGAGTTACTGAGATATATGCCATTAAGTGATATAAATGTGATAAAATAAGTAATATGGATGCACGGATAGAAAAACGTTTTTGAAGAGAAAAAACTCCGTTTTATACTAAAAACCATATAGAAAAGGGTGTCTTATCCAACGAGATGTTCGCGTTAAGAACGCATTCGGACATAACTTTTTGCAATATTTTTTCGTGGGTATATGCATCCTCTCTGTGGCACACTTCTTCTCGTAAGATGTAAGGGTTCACTACTTGAGTACACTACGCTACTGTTGTATTATTTCGTTTCGCATGCAAAAACACTTATGTCTTGAGGGTGTGAGTGTGGGTGTGCGTCTTGGTGAAAAGAAGAACCACAACTACACCCACACCCACATATGAAGAGTTTCGCTGCAGTTGCTACAGAATTTTCAAACGAGAAATGTGAAAAATCAGCGGTTTTCCGTACCATCTACTGAAGAAAGTCACTTTTCTGTCTCACAGTTTTGATCAGATAATAATAACTTTTTAGAACTAGTTTGTAGCTAAGACTTGTCTTCGTCTGATCATATGAATTGATGACAACATTGGTTTTGATTTATCCATAAGATGTTGTAAAACCTACGTAAACATACACTTTGACTAGTTTATGTTCCAACATACTACATTGAAACTACTAATATGACTTTGACAAGTGAAAGAGTTGTAATGATTATAATTCTGTCTTCAGCTGATGATTTACATTGAGCATTTCGATACCAGAAGTGATCACAATTTACTTTTATTGATTCAAAATTCGCAACATGTGTAAAAAAAGAATCAATCTAGTAGCGGACTTTCAAACTTTTGGGTGCAAAGAATATAAAACAAGAAGGACCTACCTACTTGTCTTGGTACAGTACAACAAACTACCAGTATGCCGGTGGCCGTAAGAATGAGCGTGAATATAGGAAATGCATAGATAGGTTTGGTTATTGAACTCAGTGTTGACCAGAGACATTTTTGCCTACGAACAAGCAAAAGCACTCATATTTGACATCAAAAGAAAAGTTCATACGTTGTCTGTAAAGGCATATGAGTTTCAATTGAATTAATGATGGTATTTCGAAAGTTTCTTGGGCTTTGTGTATTTGAAATTGAGTTCGGGTATTCGTTTGCATCGACGAATATACGGTTCTGAGGAAATGAGGGATTGTTCGATTTAGTATTATAATTCATAAGAGCCATTGCAATCTATAAGGAGACAAGAGTAAAGGAAGAATACGTTTTTGATACGAACATAGAAACATATCTCTAATAATCAAGAGTTTCTAGAGAAAATTAGTTATACGATAGTTTTATCTAATTTGTTAATTCGATGCATAAAAGCTTGCAATTTTTCTGTACGATGTCACGACTTGCAAGCTTAAACGAATATATTCAATAAGTTGAGGAGACTGCACCAGAATTTCGGTGGCAAAATTATATTCTGTCAAAACAGTTGTGCTATTGCCAATCTATATTGATACGATTATTCAAACTGCTGTTTCGATTGTTTATTAGACTGATTGACATTAATCAGAAGAAGAAATGAGGAATCTCTATCATAATGTATGCCTTAGCGTGTTCTATCCATTTAAGTATTCAAAACTTTGTTGATCTTTGGCAAAACTGATATATTTTGTTTTCTGTTGCTAGTTATTTTGCACAGACCATTTCAGATCTAACATAAGGTCTTAAACGTGTTTTCTAGTCATATTTGTTAAAAGACAGCATAGTATAGGATGTGAGTGTGGGTTTGAATGGTGTGAGCATACGAATAATACCCATATTCCTCACTCACACACACCCACACCCTTTTAGTGCATGTGAAATTTTCAGAAACCTTTCTAAATTGGTTTACGGAAGGGTATCGAATTTTTCTAATCCTTAAAAGATTTATTATACTTTGCACTTTCATAAGCCTTTTAAAGGTTTATAATGTTACTCTTTGTTTTTACAATATAGTCTGACCCGTAAACGCTCCTCTGACTCGTAAATATTGGACTACCGAAAGATCGACTGACCTGAACTCAGAATCAGTATTGGTGTCATCTCTGACCACAAGCACCACTCTTCGAAAGTAAGTATATTATGGCATGTTACGGTAGAAACAATATCCGAACATGCTACTTGTTCCCACCTGTGAAGCTTTCGTGATAAGGACAATGTGTCATCAAACCATAGAATACTCGCTAAAAGCGGTTCTAAATTAATGGTACTGGTATTAGGTTGAAAAGTGATTTCCAGATCATAGCAGTTGTATCAGATCGCCATATTGGTTCTATCACCTCAAATGTGATAGATTCAAAAGTCATCAATGCCGTACTCCTCTTTGATGGCATAGAAATAGATGGAACTGACTTTTCTCTAGACTGAAAGGCTAGGGTCTAGAAACCGTAATTCACCTGTGTCTGTCTGTAGCAAGGGGTTGGCACAAATGACCATTTCTATGGCACAAATGGTCATTTTTATGGCACAAATTACCATCTACATGGCACAAATGTCTGCAAAAATACAACCACGTGCTTGTCATCCTTCCATCAGTCTAGGGCCCAGTGAATCGTTCTTCGATGTCGATGAACGTTACTTGTTGATTTCAAGGATTCTTTTCTGAGGTTGTTAACAGGAGCATTGAATAATTGGAAACATGCTATTTCTCTTCCTGTAAGTGACCACGGTAGATGGATGTCAGTTTCTGGTATCGTTCAGGAAACTCAGAATCCTGGGTGAGTTCCGTTCCCGGAAATCTTGAAATCCATATCGACTTGATACGGATTGAAAAAATAAGCATGTCTATCAGTCTCAATGTAATCAGAAACGAGTGGAAACGAATTTTCAAGCAGGTTCTAGGGTTCTGAGAACCTGAAGCTTGGAGTAGATTCTGCTCTCGGGAAACCAGAGCTCAGGATGGGTTCCATTCCTGAGAATTCATACTGACTTGATATAAATTGAAAGAATAAGCGCGTCCATATATATATTGTGAAACACGATCTGAAAGGAGTGTTGAAGTGTATAGGGTAGAAATTTTGGACTCACTCCATCCTCCCCACAGACCGTGACAGAGAACTTCCACGGATCATCACCGACCGCTACAGAAAAACTGTAGTTTTGAAGTATGAAATAAATGGTAATGTACAAATCTATCGTGAAGAAATGGAACAAAACGATGTCCATTTAATTAATAACAATAGGTCCATCGTCTTTCACATTTTTAATCCCGCAAGGGATTGTGCTAACGGCTTTTTTTTGAGTGAGCCTTGTTTATTATTACATCTATAGACGCTTATAATTGTAAGTACGTCTATATATCTCAATATAATCAGAAATGTTCAAAAACAAAGCTTGAAGTGGGCTTCATTCCAAAGGAACGGAATCCTAGGGAACGGAGAACATCGACACTCCTTCCACCATATTCTGCTTCGACATACATATTTCCAAATTTTCTTCTACCATTGGCAGAAAGCTTTCGATTAACGTAGAAATTAACTTGACGAATATTAAAGTGATTGCAAATAACAGACAAATTTTGTGAACAATACGAACTTGAAAAATATTGAATGAGTGTCATGTGCGATGATTATCTTGTTCATACTCTTGTCATCACGTCCCCATATTGCTTCATAGAGTGAGTAGACTGCTTTCGAGGGATACAATAATAAAATAAGTGTTTGTAACTCCTCTTTAGAGCCGAACAATACCTAGGACAATCGTAGAAGTTAAGCTAGTTAAATGATAATGCTCGCCCTGAAGATTTTGTTGTGCTGGTTATTTTTTCATATATATCTCAAACTAACAGGTGAGTCAGGATAAAGCAACCATCGTTACTTCCTTTATATAGTTGGCGTCAACAATGGTACACTCCGACGCTAAATGTAGACTAAAATGTCCCTTCTAGTCTAATTAGCTTAGGGCATCCGCTCGGATCACAAAACATGTGCGGTTCGAGTTTCAAGCAGGACCTCTTGTTCTTCCTTCTGTCCATCTATATATTTTCTTACGCTGGAATCCGTTATGACTCACATACAATGCTTATACATATCTCGGTCAGATTTTATTGTGTCGAAACTGATTTTTTCGAAAAACTTTCTGCATTGAATTTTCTACTAAGTCCTACAGAAATGGTTAAAGCGGATATAAAATGAAAAACTCACCATAGTAATATTATAAAGCCTATCAGCAATCATTTTCGAGCTGTTTTCATTGATACTAACTCGTATTTTTGGCAGATACTGAAGCAGCATGTAAAACGTTCTATGTAGAAAATTTATTTTTCAGGAAAACTAGGCATTATCTTGCATGCTTTTCCTTACTATTAATACTTAAACTATTTCAAGTAGCACCGTTTCAGAATATGTCTAGCCTTGTATTGTATTGTTTAGCGGCATTGGTACAAACTAAAAACTTGCCACAAGGAAAAATACTACGATAAGTTGCTCCTATTTTTCCAAAAACTAGAAAAATAAGATGAAAAACGGGGATATCTTCGAAAACTTATGAAAACTAACATTTTTGTAACTCTCTACACTTTTACTGGACGAGTTCTGATGTATGCTCACAGAGTACAGGTTTCGAAGCTCAAGAAAAGCGTTTATTTAATTGGTTCCTATAGCTTGACAACATAAAAACCTAGAAAGATATCAAGCAAAAGGCTAGGGAGTCAATTATGCTAAGATACCATTATTTTTTAGTACTATGATTGCGCTATGAAACTACAAGAAAATTGAACTGTTTTACATTTATGATCGTTCACCGTGACCGAACAATATACGTCAAAGTTTTAGAGCTAGAGATATTTCTATCAAATTATCCTTTACTGGAATTGTGTGCCCATTATCTGTCCCTGAAGAATCTCTAATGATTTTTATCTTCATCATGGGATATGGGATAACATTAGGACTGGCACATTACTATTACTAGTAATAAGTAATAATGAATGGCGTTATTACTTATTACTGGGTAATAAGTAATAGTTTTGAAGAGTAATAAAAGTAATAAAGAAATAATGGTAATAAAGTAATAAAGTAATGAGTAATAAAGTAATAATTGTTATTACTTTACTGGTAATAAGCAATAATCATTAAAAAAAAGTTATTAAATAATAAGAAAGTAATAATTAATACACAAATAAGATAGTAAAATTACTTCTGAACATCGATTTGATTTTCACTTCCTCATGAACGCATTATGGCACGGTTAGATTTCATTTTTACAGATAAATGGATCTAAACGTTTATACCTCATTGATAGAAGAAGTATAGATTTGGGATTATGGAGCATAAATTTGGTTAAAATAATACTTAACCAAAACTTTGAAAGTTAACTTAGCTGGGTAATGAGATCTTATTCATGTAAACGGAGAAAACACTCATCATTTTCTCTTCTAGTATCTGTAATTACCATTACTTATAACCTTGAATCATGCCAGTGCATACTAGGATTCTGTTTTTCAAATTTTAACAATATGTAAGTTTTGTCGTGTAAGTTGAATCATTAAATAAATAAGGATCGATGCTTTACTTTAGTTGCTTTCTGCATTGAAAGACGTTTTTGTTAACCTAGGGTAAATTTTATGAAAAAAACTGTACCATATGAATTCTCTTTTTTTTATTGGCTAATTAAAATAAATGAAATTCATCTTTTTGATGAAGAAAAATCCACACTTTATTTTAATACCTTTTAAAATAAAAAGACAATAAAAATGTGGCTTTTACGTGTGTATATCAAGAAATTTGATGAGCTACACAACCAAAAAAAAAGCTTCTATAACGTTTGATAAATAAAAATATATTCAATATATCTGACTTAATCTTCTAATCACATGAGTATCTCTTAATACCATAGTATAGCAAAGATTAGTAGGTGATACAGAAGATCTTTGTTTCCTCTGTATATCATTAGCACAGTTAAATGATGATTCACTAGCTTGCTGTATAGTCTATGCAGTTCTTTTGTTGGTGTCTTGGGAGTGTGGGTATAAGTGTGTGAGTGAGTACGAGTCTGACTTGAATTCAAACTCACACTCATACCCACACTCTCTGATATAGTGTTTTTCCTATGCATTCAGGGTTTATGCGACAAGATCAACCAAAAAATGTTCCACAATAAGTAATATTTGTGTGCCAATATCTCACCTATTCTTTCTATCCACTTTATATTGAATCTATTCTTTGATTACTACTTTATTACAGTAATAATTATTACTTGTTATTACTTATTACTTTATTACTGGTAATAAGTAATTATTTATTTCATTTCTAGTAATAAATAATAGAGTAATAATTATTATTACCAATTATCGAGTAATAGTAATAAAAAGTAATAGTAATGTGCCACCCCTAATCCTAAGCAAATTCTTCGCCAAAACCCAGTTGAAGAGAAATTCCTCTACGAAAATTTCGTGAAGTCCTTTTTATCTGTACAGTATCATATCTAATTTTCAGCCAGGTCGGACCTCTTCAAATAGTAAAAGAAAAAAATGTTGAACGGTCTTTTCTACATGTGGCGTCACAAAGCTGATTAACATCTTTTGCAACAGACATTTTGCAACAAGGGTGGCTTTACAGTAGTTAATATTTACTATTAATTCCATACAGAATTTCAGAACATTTTTGCCGGCAGGAAAATTAGTACTATGATACGAAAAACAAAATAATATAAGCTTAGTGATATTATTTAAGAATAGAAAAATTCACTGAATACTGATGATAAAAAACGCTCTCTGAACAAAATGCAATTTCAAAACACTTGCGTTTGTTGTCTATGTTATGCGAAATATTGTGTGCTGACGATCAAAATAACACTAATATAACGACGTTGTTCTATACTAGAAGTAAAAAAAAAGACGTTGCTTATATGTACACCACTAATATAAGCTTGGCTTGTGTGCCTTCATTGGTGTCCATGAAATAATTAATGATGATATATTATTAATATACCTTATTTATTTCATACAGGTAATATCGTCTTTTTGCTTGTTCGATGATTTATGATTATATATTTATGAGATGCCCCAATTATTTCCCATGAAAATATTATGGTCGTTTTGCTTGTTCTATCACTCATTAAGATATTTTAATGAGATATTTGACTTTTTCTTCATAACAACATTGTCGTCGTTTTGTTCGTTCTATTACTCATCGTTCGAACAGTTTGAAAGACGCAAATTAGCGTGAATTGAAAGCAGAAAAATTACGTACTATAACACTACTTTACTTGGATTTTTGCCATCGTTGCACAGTATCAACAAAAGATCAGCATTTCACGAGTGATATGGGAGTGTGGGTGTCTTAAATCTCAAGTTAGATTGATTGAAAGCAATCAAACGACGCGTTTCGACTGTTGCTCAGGCAGTCATCATCAGGTATGTGTAGAATCTAAGGGGGAAACAGCAGACTTTGTACTTGAAGGTAATTTACACTACTTAAACGCACTTCGAGCTACTTTAAAGTACTTTTCTGTAATTTTAAAGTACTCTTTTGTAATTTTAAAGTGTTTCCCAAAGTACTCTCATATAATTTTAAAGCACTTTGATGTACTTCAAGTCTGCCGTTTCTCTCCTTGGTAGAATCAATCAATACATATTTCACAAAATTTGTTCAAAATTCAATAAACCTATGTACTTACAAGAAATTTATTGAATATGAAGGTGAAAACCTCCAACAAGAATCAATTTTCAAGTAAAAGAAGTAAAGGATATGAAAGAAATTTTGTGAGAAGCCGTAGATAATCCAATAGAAGATGTGTTAAATCTCAAATTAGATTGTTTCAAAGCAATCATACGACGCATTTCGACTGTTGCTCAGGCAGTCATCATCAGGTATGTGAAGAATCAATTGCTTCGCCTACAGTTGGTTTTGATGATCGATTGGAACGCTGTAGTTGAAGTTATTAAGTAGTAGCTGCTTTTAGAAAAGTGCGAAGATGTTCGATGTGTCCTGAGAGGGTGTGGATGATTGTGGGTGTGGGCGTATGGGTGTGGGTGTGTGGGTGTGGGGTGTTGGTGTTGAGTGTGAGCGTGAGCGTGCGTGTGGGTGTGGGTGTGGGATGTGGGTGTGCGTGTGGATGTGGGCGTGGGTGTGGGCGTGAGATGTGGGTGTGGCATGGGTGTGG
>CAJNOP010000286.1:121307-147549 GCA_905250075.1 Rotaria sp. Silwood1
GAGTGGGGTGGCGGTAACTCTTTTCATAACCCACACCCACATCCGACACCCCACACCCACACCCATGCCCACACCCACGCCCACACCCACACCCACCCACACCGACACCCACGCCCACATCCACACCCCACACCCACCCACACCCCACACCCACACACCCCACCCACACCCACACCCACACCCTTCATATAAGAAAATATCTCTATTAAAACAGGGCCATTTTTTTGGGTGTTTTTTGGCTCACTCAAATTGTCATCTCTTTTTCTCACTTTAAAAGTAAGAATTTAAAGAAAAGAGTCACAAAAGGGACTGCGTTCTGACATGTTCTTTCAAACAAAGAAAAAGTATTTCACTATCCTTTACTATGATAGAGTTCTGCTGGCGCTACGATAGGCCTATTTTTGACGCTTGTTTGGTGAATATCTCTGTCAAACGTCATGATACAGGGCCGAAAATTCTACCGGAGTCATGGTTGACCAACCCCCAACCTATCCTGAAAATTTCATGCAATTTGGATGTTTCTGGGCTGAGATCCATTTTTGAGGGGAAGATGGCCTTAATATAGAAATTAATAAATCATCATTCAATTGTTTAATAAGATTTTTTGATTGAATAGAAAGATATTTTCCATATTTAACTTGATCATTCACAATTCAATCAAAACTTTCTTTATCATTATCACCCATAAACGAGTTTCATCAGAACCGGCTCATATTTCTTGATCTGAAAACATTTCATAAATAAACAACAGATTAATAAAATACAAAAATCTTCATTCGAAATTTAAAAAGAAACTTTCCATAGCTAATTATCGAAATCTTATCAATTGACAAATCATCTGTATGAAGAATTAGTTTGTAGTTTAGACGGTAAATAATAAAAAAAAAATTATTTCATTCTTTAATATTTGATAAAATTCAAAATATAAAGTTACTTTCGATGTATTACAAACTGTAACTAAAGTTTTCTTATAAGTAATCATCAAATAGGATCGATTTCGATGAGCTCCCACATCGGAATTCTACGATATCTGACAGTTGGTAGCTGAAGTATAGTAATGATTTCTGATAGCCGAATCCGATAGAATGTTGATACTCGGATCCTGTTGGATAGTCGAAAGATCCAATGAGACTTGTTTTGATCTAAGACTTCACGATTTTTTTTATTGGCTCTCATTTTGGACTACTATGATTCAAATACGTCTACGAACATGTTTTTTGTTTTTGTCACGTTTCTTATCATATGATCAAGTTATTTAGGTAGTAAAGAAAAATATGAATTGCACCATTGTCATGTTCTACAACGTAATTTTGTTTTCGTCGTTCTGCCCTTCTCGAATATTCTATGTTGATAATTGCTTGTGCAATACCATCGTCAACTATATAAAGTCGTGTTTTGAATTTTTTTTTCTGCATTCCAATTTTGATCATCAACCGCGTGTTGTGCAACAAAAGCACACACCCGACGGCTTAACAACCAACTCGATGGCAGATTGGAAACGTGTGCTCTCGCTAGTGATAGATTTGCTTATGCAATAATTTTCGTACTTCGAATTGACTCGGACTTTTTATGTCTGAGTTAGAGACCCGGCTTCCGGCGTGTTCCGATCATAACGAAACCCTGCTATCGTCGCTTAATATCGACGCTTTGGGTCGATCGGACATGTCGAAGGCCACCGATATTGAGATTATATTTGTTTGTGTTGATTATATTGAATTACACAACAACATATGAAATTTCATCGGTGTATCTTCGACGTTGTCAACATTTGTCTATGAAGCCGAGTATCGAAGAGACGAATATTAACATCCGTAAGTCAGATCTATGACATTTTCTGAAAGCACATGTTTTTAATTTATACGAAAAATTTATACTTTATAAAGGTAAATATTAGATAAATGTAAGTATTTACAGTTTGATTTTATTTTCATTATAGCAATTCAATGTTTGTTCTATTTCACATGTAAGTAACACATTAAAGTCATGCATAAATTTCATTTACTACTGTGGTAAAATTGAAAAATAATATACGTATGTGAATTAAATCTTCAACAAGATGTCTATTCAACATTGGAAGATCTTTTTTATTTAATTTTCTTATATATTATTTTTATTGAATTATTTAAATAAATAAATTTATGATCATCACTAAATTATTTATTATGAATGAAATCATGACACTAAATATCTTTACTTTTGTTTTCATCATCAAATACTTCCTACTCTGCTATAGTTGATACTTTATTAAACGTTTTTTTCACAATACTCGTATAACATCTCATTTTTAATACATCATAGATGAAAATAAAAGAAAACATATTCAACAAAGGTTTTGATTTCTTAATAGTTAAAATTATTAAATGATCTATTCGCTATTATTTAGTTATATTTAAAAAATTGGCTTAACAACATAACACACAAAAGAGATCGAATCATATAGCAAGTGTTTTGCTATGTCTGTAAAATCTTAATAGTCTATATTTCAAGAAAAGGAAATTGATTATATCCTTTTTCTTTGCTATCCAACATTAGCTGTTAGATAGAGAGAAAAAAATGATATCCTTTCATTCTATGCAACCTTGAATAAAGGATTTGAGTGTTTTCTTCATCCACGCTCATACTCTCAATTGGATGCACAAAAGTTTTTCTGATTAAAAGCTCGCTTCCTCTATAAATCATAGAAAATGCTTTGAGATCTAAAATCTTGCTTGAACAGACACTTACATCCTTTACATATTGCACTAACTTTTCAAATAAAATGACTTTTGATTAAAAGTTCTTAAAATAATTTATTTTCTATATCTACTCTCATTGACCAATTATTCAAGAGTTAACTATGAAATTTAATCGGTTGAGAAAAAAAAACTAATAAAAATTGTCAACTCTATAATCAACAAAATTTAAAACAATTTCATTTTACTGAAACTAGATGTTACTCATGTTCACAAATGAGACACAGTCGTCCAATCATACTCACACTCTCATATAATCACGTGATGAGGATAAAGAATGATTATTTCTTTGAAGAGAACATATTGTACTTCAATTGAATTAATCATCTTCATTATGATTATTATTGTTCGATCAAGGCAATAAAAATCAAACTGTTATCGAAAAATGATCTTGTCTACAAGAAGAAGCACAACCGAGCACTCAACAGAATAATTAGATTGCTTCGACAACGAGGTACAACGGTCTGTGTGTCAGGGAATAGCAACTATGAATTCAGCAAGTCCTAATGATAGAGGAGCTATTACAATACAGTTTGATTACGTTGTGCGTAGATTTTTGCAGCTTCTTGCATCAGAGCAGAGGAACCTTGCTGCCACGCTTGTATTAATGTGATGGTGGATGTGGGTATGTGAATGTGGATTGGCATTGTAGTGAGTGTAGGTGTGGGTGTCTATGTGATGGTTAGAAAAACAAGATGTTCAGCTTTAATGGTTAAAAATCTAAGTCTAGGCCACTGTATTTTATGATGCATGCTGCGGTAAGCTTCTCGCTCAGAGAGACACCTCTCTATTGTGTGAATCAAAGTAACTCTGAGTTATTATTTTTTGTATGTGTAAATGTCTCTTGTCGTCATGTTAATTTTTTGTTTGGTACTGTATGCCTCTATGTTTATGTTCTGTCCTCTGTGTTCTTTGTCCGTGTACATTTTCTGTGTTTTTTGTATTTAACTTCCGTTTGTTCTTCGCCTAAACTGGTGCTACCAGTACTGACTATCTATCTATATGTTTGGTTAGCAGAATGAATAAGAAAATTCAATGAAGCTAACGTATCATTGAAACTATTTGACAATAAATACCTATTCCAAATATCAACCGTACATTATGATGTGATTACTAGCAACATAATGTGAATCATAGGTATTTCATCAGATTGTGCAATAGGTGTTCGTGTAACCATGCTAACTAAAGCGAACAGCAATGTCGTATAGGCCTATACTGACTACTTTATTTTGCTTTAGTTGTAGTTCGCTTTTTATAGGGAGAATAGTCAACTGTTTTTCAATTGATCTGCTCGTCAAACTCTATGATAACATGAAATGTGAGCTCTTTTTTTTACTACTTCAATTATTGGAAAGATTAATAGTACAATATATCACCAGTTGGATTTTTTATAACCCATGAAACTTCTTTTCTAGTGGTAGTAAGGCCTATCTATGGGCAAAATTTCAAGTGAAAACTTCTTTATTAAGTTCCCATAATTAACTAATGTAGATGCCGAAAACCTACTAAAACAGCCATAACTCTGGCTGAGTAAAGCATGGCCACAAACGCTTTTAGAGTTTTCTTAGTTGGATCGAGTTCTACTCATAGCCAAAATATGTTACTAAACGACGTTCGACACTTGGGCATGCTCCCTCGTAAGTAATTTTGATAATATTATTATACACCGATTTGTCCACAGGGAGGAAAGTAGCTCGTCTGTGTTTGACTACAGTCAGAGCTGGACATTTCCATGAAAACAATTTAAATTGGGATTCCTAAACTTACTGCATAGTTTTGAAGTTGCGGTTTGATTCCAAAATGACGTGGTCAATTTAGTGGGGTCCCAATTTGAATTGTTTTCATGGAAATGTTTGGCTCTACCTACAGCATCAAGTAACATAAGAATTTCAATCTCATGTGATTTCTTGACTCTAGGTATTGCTGCTTGTTCTTCGTCATGTAGATATAATTTTATTCGATAGCGATGATGAGATGAAAAAGTGTCAAAAACTTCAGCAATTCTAATACAATTCAATTTTTTTCTTCATTTAATTAAATTTCCTTGTTTTTCTCAGTTGTCAATAGAAAGTCGTTGACGCTGAAATTTCTTCACTTGATGAAATGAAACAAGATGTTTATTTCCTAATTTGAATCTGAGAAATTTAGAAATCAAGCCATCAATGAAACACATACGTAAAAATTCATTATCATAATGAGCTTTTGTTAATTTTACTGTTAATCTCTCGACATATCTGAAACTTCTTAAAGCACATTTGCCATACTTTCTTCGAATCCAGATAATTAAGTTTCAGTTATAAATAGAGGTTTCAATAAACCGAAAGATAAAATAAAAACTATGAAATTTTTATCTCTTTATGTAGGAGTTTTTGACACTGATGGTGTGGTCATCAGTTTTAAAAAAGATTTTAGAACAGAAAGTATTTATATAGATTAGAATAAAGCTCAAAGCCCATCCACACCCTGAGCGTACCATTGAATTGAGCTCGTCGAGGTGCACTGGAAACAAGAATAAGAGATTTGAAGAGTTCCTGGACGAATTCGGGCTGAAAATATTCGAATCTGGTAATAACTTCATTGATGTAGTCTAAATAGAAAAGTGTAAAATGATGAATAAGTGTTGATATTAGTCTCGAAAACAAAAATCAAGTCACATCTCTGTGTCTTATTTCTTCCATTCGAAAGACATATCGAGAACTAAATATCTTCTCAAAACCAAAAAAAAAGTAGTTTTATATCAAACTATTTATCAATAGATATAATTTTCATTAGCATCGACTACTACATCACACATAAGGTAATCCTTATCATTATATACTTGTTTTTCTCTCAAATATTCCACTGCAACCCTCAATAATGTGCTATCCCGCTTGAAAAGTTAATATTAAGTATTTCTTTAACTGCGGGCGATGGTATTGATTTGATATCAACCATATAAGAAAATATATATCGAATTTTTTTGCTTTCAGGCTTTTTATTTATACATACACTAATATAATATATTACATTCGTCAAAATAAAAAGTAATCTAGTCTGTTTCTACTACGAATATGTTTCGATGTTATTTCGTATGCAGTATTCACTATGCACCAATCACTGAAGCAAATCGTTGCATGCCCAATGTATGCATCTTGTGTAGCTACGTTCGTGATAGAGTGTGTAAAAAATTTTAAAAAAACAAGCACATTAACGAAAGTAAAAAACGTATAAAGGTAGCTTGCTGCGAAGGTAAAAAAGAATCATTTGAAAAAAAACAAGTAAACAGTATTATATTACAGGCATCAAGCCAATATCAATAGCAAGTTTACATCCATTTTTTCCAATATACTGACTGTTATTGATTACTTTGTGGTGAGTACCGTATCTGAATAATGTTCAAAGTAGAAATAACGTTATTATATAATACAAAGTAAAATTTGTATATGCTCAGTAAATAAGTTGAATGTTTAATAAATTTATTGGATGCTCAAACAAATTAATACTTGTCTATAATAAAAAATTTTTCTAAGTTTGATAATTACAGTAATATACAAGTAAAATATTTAAGTATTAAGTCAATAAATTGGGTTTATAGGTAAGAAAATAAATTAGATAAGTAAAAAGATATGAATAATAAGTAAATATGATTAAGACAAGATAAGATAATGATTGTCAGTTTGGGATGTGGCTTGTACATTATCTCTCTCTTTCCTTCTGTTAGTACTGGTGTGATACGATAACATACTTAGATTTCATCTTTATTTTCTTTCGTTATGATATCATGCGCGAATACACACATCGTCTTCTAGTATGTTCAAGTACATTTTTTCTTTCTCTCTCCCTCTGTAGCGATTACATATGGACTCTACTGTTTTCCGAAGAGTTCTTCCCTCTGCATATATCATTTTCTAGTAAACTCTTTACTTTTTATTGTTTTGTATCTATACATCAGTGATGCATATAATTTTGCAAAATCCTCAAAATGAGTATTACAATTACCATCGAAAACAAAAGGTTTTACCGATTACTATATATCAGCTAGGCAGGCAAAAATCGCACAAGAAATGAAATTCAAAGATACAAAAGAAAACTTGGACGTCATTTGATCAATTTAAAAAGCTTCAATTTGGAATATGTAAAATAACTTGACCGGACATTGGATCAGAATGGAAAAATGGATTTTGCACTTGTCACAACTTTTTTAAAGAATATATTTGCAAACCACCTCCATCAGTAAAGGATGTACCTTGGGGTGGAAAAAGAAAATGAGGACGACCACAAAAATCAACATAAGCTATTGTTAATCGAATAGCTGTTCCATTAAATTCTTTACTTAACAAAAATTATATGTTCATCTGTCAATTCCTAATATTTTGTCCAGAAAATTAAGCTTTTTCATTGAAAATTTAAATAAAATACTTAGCAAAAATTCTTTTTTTTATTTAGATTCGTGTTCAATAAGTTACTGAGAAAAAATGGAATTTTTTACCTAGCTTTTATTGAAAATTACTTAGTACTTAAATAGATGCTATTTTCATGTTAGACATCATTTAGATAAACATGAAATCGATCTCAATGATTGATTCATAAATCTCTTTTTTTCTATTGTTAGTATTTCTCTCGCTTTTATTTATGGCTTTAATTAACCTCAATTCATGGATGGTACCTTAATATTAAATATTTAGTTTACTTATTTTTTTGCCAATACTATAAAATCATGTTGAATTAGTTAAGAGACAAACATTGAACTATCAACATAATGTAGCTAAAGTTTTCATGATAACAGACATAAAAATGCTACCGAAACAATAGTTAAATCTTCATGTCAAGGACGATGATGGTAAAAAGCTTCGTTTGTTCCATCACTGTCCCAAGACCAACTTAAAATGCTTTGGATCTTCTCATGACGAAAAAAAAATAGGGCTCTAAAAATCTTTGAACTATAGCATAAGATATCAATGTGAAGCCGTCATATTTTTGACGCATGACAAAGACGAAGGAAGATGTCAAGTAGTTTTATTCTGTCATTTTTCTGTAAGCAAAGCCATGATAGGTTTGAGATTGACTGAAATTTTTGTATGTGACATGTTCGCATAACATTAGTTTTTTCTATTCTTTCTTTGTTAGGCTAATAATTCTTTCAAACTTTATAAATATTAATAACTCTTCTGATTTGAATTACTTTTTCTTATTCATGCTTTTTGATCCTATAATATGGAATTCATGAAACAGCGAAATTTTTATATTTTTTCATGAAAAAGATTTTTCTGTGAGATCTGTTAGTATATAGCTTATTTCATTAAATATACTAACTCTACTAAAATATAGCAAGATCCAAACGAATCAATAGGACTTGAGCAGATCTTGCTTCTGTTGTGAATGTGTTTCTACTCCAATCCACATTCTTTGCGTATACTTCTGATCTGACTCTTATTTTCGAAAAACGAAAAGAAGCTGTAAGTGTTAGTACGGTAGTATCTTGCAGGTAGCGATTCTATGTGCGAATACATCACGCAAGAAGTTTGATGCTAGACTGTATTGGAAAGGATAGACACCAAAAATACCTGAGTGCTCATCAATCTGGAAGGATGAAGACGAAACGTTTCAGTCACATAGCATCTGGAAGAGTGAGCAGAAAAACTACGATCTATCCTGAGTACCTTTTTAGCGTGGACGAAAAGCTTCAGGTCATACATGAATGCCTTGGACAATAACATTTTTTCTATTGAACTTCGTGAAAATTTATTAAAGTTCTTAGATACATCATCAGCAATATGGAAAAAGAGTCTGGCATGTTGTAATAATTATGTGTATTCTTTGAATGATAGATTATATGTTTTAACAAGAAGCTCAGCCTTCTTTGAGTGTAAAGATATCATTTAACTATGCAAATGATAGTTATGATATATAAACAGTGATTGTTATAAAATACCGACAAGTTTCGTACACCATTCAACAAGAGGTACAGAAAACCTTTCAATACCTGAAATAAAATGTTGTCATAAAAATAGAAAACTAGATGAAATAATATCAAATCTAAAAAAGAGAAGGGAGTGTGGATGGGTTTTTGCTGTATGTAGGTGTCAGATGTAGATAGGGACGCCGGTGCAAGTGAAAAGAGTACCTACACCCACATTCTCATACTTACTGTGAATACAAAGATAATGCTTTGTATAAATAGGTAGCTTCAAATTATAAAGTTTATTCAATATATAAACAGTCAAATTACAGTTATAGACACTGTTGATAAGGAACGTATCAAGTTGATTTCAGAACAAATGAATTTAGGTTAACTAGAGATAATTTTAGTTCGCGAATAGTTACAACTTCTAGTTAAGATTCAGTAATTACGATAATTTAATTCAAAATTCATTGTTATGACTGTTTTATTGGATAGTTTATCATTCGATCATGGCGCTGACGATATCTCTTATTTGTCATCAGAGATTCAGAATGAATGACATAGAAGCAATGCTAGTTTTTTTTTCAACTTTTTTATGAAAGAAAAAAATACCATCATCATCTTTGTTTTATCACCAGGAAAAAATCTTTATGATGGTAAATACACTTTCAAAAAATGATTAGAATGATGTCCAACTATTTGATGATTTCTGATTACGCCATTGCTTTATCAAAAGCAAAATATTAATACTTTTTTTGTGAACACTCACGCCATTTTCATGAGTGCATAAATTCTTATTATTTGTTTGACCTAACACTTGTTGTGTAATGAATGGCAATCTCGGTATTTTATTCCATATTTTAGTCTACTCTCATCAATTCGAAACAAAGTTTTCTTATAAAAATTTATTGTTCAATTCGCTGCGAAATTATGTGTTTGTTTTAATGAAAGCATACTTTATAGTCTTTAGATACACAGCACAAAAAACATGACTAGAAAATTTACTTCTTCTCAAATTATTCTTTTTACAAAATTTTACTATCACATCTTTAGACTTGTATCTGTTTCTATTCGTGACTTAAAATCTTTTTTCATAATGAATACTCTAACTAATTAATTTGCTGGAAAACTAATGATCCTTATCAATATAAGATGGGAAGTCGTTTTACGACACCATCATTGAATTGAATGATGGTATGTATGGTTCAGCGTATGCGAACCCGATATAGTTCCTAGGAAAAAATAAAAAAATTTATACATGGCATGCAAACTGAATGATCAGCATTCAACCTAATGTTGATTCAATTTATTGATTTTGCTGTGTATCAAAAAATTATGAAGCATGCTTTCATTAAAAGAAAGACACAATTTCGTAGAGGATTAAGCGATGAATCTTTCTATAAAACGACATGGTTTCGAAATGACTAGAATAGACTAAGATATTGAGAAAAATACTAAGACTGTCATTCATTCTACCACATCCCTTTTGTTGTTTTCTCACCAATCTTGTTTCAGATAAGTTATAGCTCTACATGACATAATCACAAGTAAGACTATGAAATAGTATATCAAGCATCTCTATTGAGAGTAACAATTAGATTGGATCTAAATTTGATGGCAATATATCTCTTCAATGTGTAACCCCTATTGTCCTGTTAAGTCTTTGTCTTACACTTTTTTAATTTTGATTTTCTTTTTTGAATAACATACTCAAACGATTTTGTCTTTTCGTTATCTTCTCTATATACATATAAATGATTAAAATTTGATCGTCATTCCCAATCATAGACTGTGATAAATTGACATGCTTCAGAAAGTAAAATTTTAAAGAATATGACAGAGGTTTCTTGAGACTAGTTCGGCAAAAATTTTTGAAACTTTCAGGGAAGATAGATCCTGATGATTAGAACAAAAGTTGTCCTAGACTCAAAACTTCCAAATGCTTTCTTATGGAAGATTTTAGCAGGACAAAGGCCAAAAATGGCCTTAAGTTTTCCCCCTCGCAAACGGGCATACACGTTTTCCAGGATTGAATTTTCTTCTGTGACAACTAGAAACAAATATGGGTGTGTCGTTTTTTCTTTGAAAAATATTGTTCCTGGGGCTCAGGAGAAGCAAAACACTGGAGATACTATCAAAAAATTATTTAAAAAAGCTTCTTTTTAGATGGTGCTAATTTTTGTAAAGTCTACAAAACTTCATCCGTACAATATTTTCCAAAGAAAAAAAAAAGGACATCCCGATTTAATCGAAGTACCCATAAAAAAACGTTTGAGCCCAATAGGCCTTACCGTTTAAGAGAAAAAGGAGGAAAACTTCAATTTTTTGTTTGAAACTCACCTTTTGAGAACAAAAGCAAAGAAAGTTGCATTTTTTGGCTTAGCGCAAATTGAGTTTTTTTTTTTGAGGTTTTAACATGTAAAAAAGTGTCTTAGTCTTCTTAAAATGTGCTCAATACATAGAGGACATCTATATCTACATACCAAATACAAAAAATAAAAAACGAAAAAACTGAAAATAATTCTAATAAAATTGAAAGATTAATTAGATGTAAAATAATTAGCTATATATATATATCAGTTTTTATAAATTGCATATACTATGAATCGATAAAAGTTTTGTCCATTAGAGTATTTTCAATAAAGAATTCGTAAAGGTGCAGCAAATTTGGTGTGTGAGTGTAGGTGTGGATGTGCATGTGTATTATCTTCTTGTCGTACACTCACACCCTTGATTTATTCAGTATTTTTGCACAAAAGCTCTTCATTATATCCCTGGCATCAACAAAATAAAGACATTGTGCATGCTAGTATCCGCTAATACTTTTCGTTTCATACAATAGATCAAATGTTACATATTTTAGTTCCGTAGGAGTTGCGTTGAAATCATTCTTATTTGTTAGTATAGTCTTGTGATGTGCGTGCCACATTTCAGCCAGATCGGGATTTCACTGACGAGTTTTTTTCAACGAATATGAAAAGACAATGTTAATTATCGAAAAATTTTGATATTTTCTCTCTCGATTGGTGGCTTGAAGGTAGAGAAAGAGAAAAATCAATATTGACGCATCAATATAATTCATCGAAAATCAGTTCACTCTCTTTTTCTTTCTGTAACCAACTACGTCAAAATTCAACAGAAGAAATGGTCTGATGTGTATGTAATTCTTTTTTCACACATACATTAGTCAACAATACGAAGCAAAAACGTATTTAAAAAAAGTCAAAAACATGTGTAACTCCTTCATTTATTGCAATTTTAGACAAGTGCAGACATGGTGGAAAATCATCCTTTGATATCTCAATTCAAGAAACAATTAACTGGCAAGTTTTTAATTCGTACATGTTCTTGTCTTTTTACTAGGTCTGTGTGTTTTCATTTAAGATAATGTCAAGTCTTCTACTCGTGACGAAAAGCATTTTAAGAGCTTACGTAAAGAGAAAGTAATTGACATTGCTCAACTCAAACCGGGCGATCATGTCAGTTTTTACAACCGTGTTCTTTCCTATTCATATCATGGAATTGTACGTGAAGTTCGTACTAATTATCTTCTTGTTATACATTATTTCAACATAATAGAAAATGTTTGGAATTCATTAATTCAAGGTTCATTATACCTTACCGAAGTTATTCAAAGTGAATGGAAAGTGATAATGAATAGTGATAATGAAGAAATTTATGTACATCATTATGATAATATAAAATGTCTTTCGAATGAAGCAACTCTAGAACGGGCTATTAATTATCTAGGAAAACGTGACTATTCCTTAGTCGGTAATAACTCTGAACATTGGGCAAGATGGTGTCGATCGGATGATTCCTATTCCGAACAAGCTATTAAACTTCATAATTTAGTTAAAGACAAAGCGGCTACACTTTTAATTATCGATCCCTGTGCTTTACTTGTTAAAGATGTAGCAATTGTTGATACTCAAAGTCTTGGACCATTTCTAGGTGCCATAGGATCAGGTGTCATTTTTACCGCGGTCGCGAGCATTTCAACATTTATTGATATAAAAAAAGAACGAAATAAACGGCGAAAAGGAGACTTGAGCGATATTGCTTTCAAGAAATATGTCGTACGACGCATTGCATCAACATCCGGCACTGTAAGTGATTATTTTACTAACAAATAATGCAAAATAATGCGCACACTTATTCAGGTCATTGGAAGAACAACAGGTACCATTGTTGGTACTATTCTTATTCCTGTGCCCATTCTAGGCTCTGTTGTCGGTGGTGTTATCGGTGTTGTGAGTGGGAAAATGATTGGTAGTCTATCGGGTATTGCCATATCGAAAGTTCTTGAAGTACACGAGAAAAAGAAACAAGAAAAGATAGATCAAATGAAAACTGTTTTACAACTCTTGGCTGAATTATCGACAGAAAGTCAATTTTTCCGAGGCTTGAGGGCATTTGTACTCGATTCTGAACAAGCAGCACGAGCAGAGACAACTTCTGACTCATCAGTACTTTATTCGTTTTTTGAACAACTGGGGCGTGTATATTCGAGTTTGACAAAAGACGAATGTCAAATGGAAACTCAACAGATGCAGACGATATTTTTAGATTCAAACACTTTCGAATATTTTGTGCTTGTACCAGTACCTGACGAAAATTCACCTGAAGAGTTCGCATCGACTGTTGATTTACTTTTACTTCGATGGCCAATTCGACAACCACAACCATGGAAGATCGATGAAGAACACGTACTTGATATAAGTGACTTAAATAGAACAAACGCATGAGTCTAACAATGCCGAATCGTTCGAAGGAGTCACCATATGTTTTCCTTATCGAAATC
This sequence comes from Rotaria sp. Silwood1, assembly GCA_905250075.1. Lineage (NCBI taxonomy): Eukaryota > Metazoa > Rotifera > Eurotatoria > Philodinida > Philodinidae > Rotaria > Rotaria sp. Silwood1. Next base: position 134,725 of record CAJNOP010000286.1, read on the forward strand.
AAATTTTAAGTATAAAGCGAGACTTAATCAATGTATCAAATATTCTATATGAAGAATTTCTCACACATTTCATTATTCTCTATCATATCATTCTCAAAGAGCTGGTGTGGGTGTGGGCGTGCGTTGGTGGGGTGTGAAGTATGGGTGTGCGTATACGTAGGTGTGTAGTGTGAAAGTGGTCTTTATAGGCCCACATCCACACCCAAATTAAAAATAAAACGAGATCCACAATAAGATCCCAGAGATAGATTTACTGTAGAATTTTTGTTTATATTTATATCTTTAAATGTACAAATTGTATCCTTAATGAAAGTCTAACCGTAACATTCATGACCGTTAACAATTAAAAAGGTACAACCAGTTTTAACATTGCAATTTAAGTTTAATCATTATGAATAAATTCATCATTGATAATTAAACTCATATGAGTTAGCATATCCTCACAATTAACTTGATCAATTTCTTGACCTTTCGTACGTAATAGTTGCCATATATCATGTTTTAGGATAAAAAGAAATTAAAAATGTTTCATTCATTTTTATTGCTGACTGAATAGATCATAGAATATCCAATAGAAAGGTAATTAAGATTGAAGTAGATCATGATAACTTATTTTAAATCGAGTTATATTTTCATGTTAAAATGAAATATCTATTGAAAAATCATCGTTTCAATGCATTTTTATTTTGTTCGAACATGTTACATGTTTATTATTTAATAAAATCTTAAAATAAAAAATATAGAAATGCTAATTATTTCAATTGAACATTATCATATTTCTCATTATGCATCAGTAAATGTTTTCATTTCTTTGAGAATATTATCGAATTCGGCTGGTGAATATGACATAATCATCCGAGCTGATCATCTATTGATGATTCTAACAGCGTAAGATGTATTTGGTGAAACATGAATTGTTGTTCCAGTTTGTGCAACACATATATTTTAGTAACCAAACGAAATTTGACGTCTCTATAGAGAATATGAAATTTTTCGACATGTTCCCCATGTACAAGAAGACTAAGTTTGAATATTGGTTTCATAGCATTTTGCGTCTCGATCATCTTTGAAAACTGAATAAAGTATTGCAGGGTTGCTCTTAGTTCCTAAATTAACAGTAACATATATTGAAGGTCACACACATTCACACAATCCAATGTATATTTCAGCGTGAACAAAAAATTGCATTGTCATGCTGACTATCATATTTAATTGGGTATTTCCTTTCATTTATAAAGATCGATAACGTCGAATATCTGATGAATACTAACACAACAGAAAACAACAGCACTCATCTCTTGTCTAGAAACAAGATGAAAAAACAAGCGTACAGTATTCATCTCAGTATTAAGTATAGAAGATGGGCAATTAGCTTTCGAATAGAAGCATACTAGCTTAATTGAGAATTATCTTTAAAAAAATCAAGAATAATAGATCATTTTGTACTTATAAAAAGATTAATAAAATCCAGGACTTCAAAACACGACTAAACGTTTTTGAATTATGACGAACAATTTTACATAAATATATTCTTTTCTCGCTCATTTCTATTTAACTGAACTCATCTTTCGAGTGATACGATCTTCAATTCACTTTATTCTTTTGTTTTAGCATTGAAATCAAAGGAACATCATCGGTATTCAATAGAAATGACATTCAAGTTATCCTTTCTCTTGAATAATTTCATAGATAGTGTTTTGTGTTTTTTTCTGACATGCTTAGATATATCAAGTTATCTAAAAACTTTTTGAAAATGATTGACTACACAAACACAAATACAAATACTTTTTAAAAATGAAGCGAAACGAAATTTACTTTGATGAAAGAGGTATGGGTGTGGAGTGTGAGTAGTAGAGGTATGTGAGTCTTCATTTCATTCACATTCACATCCTACACTTACAACCGTACCCACACCCTGTTTAGCCATATTTAGTAGAGATTGCTCACTAGTTAATAGTTCTTTCTCGTGAATCCTATTTTGATAAGAAGGTAAAAGTATCGAAAATAAAAATAGCGAAAACGAAAATGAGAGATCAAAATGAGGAAGTAAGAGTGAGGACGATTATGATGAGATTTCTTTTTTTTCCACACACTATCATTTTCAATGTTTCCGCTGTTCGACACCTCTATTATTTTCCTTTTCGATATTTTTATTGTTGACATTTATTTTGGCAATAGTAGGATAAATTTGCTATCTATGTGATACAACGATGAAAACCGTATCGACTTGTCGAATGATTCGATTCGCCTCAATCTAATTCTGTTTTGATGTAGACGCTGTCAAAAAGAATAAAGCCGAATGAAGGTTTTTCACTAAATCGAATCGAAATTCGTTCATTCGTTTCGCTAATTGATATGCTATAGTCCATTAAGCAGAATCAACGTGAACAGAATGCAATAGTGCCCGTTTGCTTGTTTGCAGTGTAACTATAGACTTTCTCAGAAAAGGAGAGTTTAGAATGTAGACTTATCAGAAAAAATTAACAATCTCCTTCTAATATATACAAAACTACTTTAAATTTCAAAAAAATAATGTTTCAACTGTATATAGAACGCAATCTATGATATGAAAACTGCATCTATATCTATTGAAATGACATCAGTATTGCTTTTTTTTTATCGCTTTGTAATATATGAAACTTCGTTTGTGTATACTGCCTTTGAAAACAAGACGTATACGTCCATTTTATTCATATAAATAAAGTTTACGCAATCATCTTCTTTTAGATTTTCGTTAAAAAACTTAATCACGATCACGCGTGACCTTGATCATGATCGTGGCAGCCACTAAAGACACTAACACTCACATCTACCCTATTAGTGATAGTTTCATTTGATACAGGATAAAATGTTATTCAACAATATCTTGTGTCTTCAACATGTTTGTCAATGCTTCTGAAAAGTTTTCTATCAATTAATAAACAATGTCTATATTGGCATAAGCTTCTGCACAGGATAACGAACGGTCGGAGGATTGTAAATCTATATTTTGTTATGATGCATTAATATTTGTTTGTATTTTTCTAAAGTATTGTACGTTGCTAAGAGACATGGTTATAGACAGCTTTTCTTCTTGGATCATCCTCTGACATTTGTATAAACATCGGCATACAAAAGTGTTCAAGTTTTTCAAATTCATCTAACTTGTGTAACAATTGACCAAATGCAATTATATCAAACTCATTACTAAGTTCTTGTCTCATACATAATCTTCATCATTCTCATCATTCAATATCAATTTCATATGCCAGAGAGCCTTTCGTCTTCACTGATCAATTGGCTTCGATCTCGAATACAATGGATAGGTCGTTAACATTTCTCTTGATTCTCAACTGCACATTCTAAAATCGATATTATGGTTGGCTCATGTGAAAAATATCGATGTTTGATGAAAATCGTATCTTTTTGTAATTGTCATCGAATTTCTTCTAAGCATTCATACATTTGTCTTAAAAATCGATCAAACCTAATGTCAATTGCAGAAAATGCACTATTAACATTTATTCAATCAGTAAAGAAGTTGCAACACAGAAAAACTGGAAGAAAAAAATGCTATCATACTTTGCTTGTTTTTTAGAAAAATAAACCACAGGAGACTTCTCATTCAAATCTTACGTCTGAATGAATTTTCATCATTATTAAGTCTATTTTAGGTAGGAGTGTCTGATTCGACTTATCCTTTTCTATGACGCATTTTGATCCAATATAATTTTCGAATTTTTAGCGTCAAAACATCATGATCTTATACATGGAGACGAAAATTCCGGTGAATATTTTGCATACTCTTGACTACATTTCGAGAATAACTGTATCTCAAACGGCTTAACATTTGTGGAATGATAAGCTCCAGAAGAGTATAAATTTTTCACTCGTTTATTGCATGATACCGTAGTAAAACACCTTTCAAGGTACTCAAGGCAACTGGTCTCCACTGATATTTCGATCCATGTTTTCTTGATCGTTGTAATAGGTCTAATGAAGAAACCAAAGCAAAAAAAAACTGAAGATTAATCTACGAATGTACAATGTAAAATCCGCTCTGGCATTTCTTCAACAGTGTAACCAAGCGGTTTTCGTGTCGAGATTTGTATGTTTTCGTCTCGCGAATCCTCATCTACACGAAAACAGGCTCATTCGTCAATGCACTAAGAATAGCATTGGAGAAGAAATAAAATTTAACGAGAGAATTTTTTTTAAAGTTTGAACACAAACATGAGACTACTATTGATTTGAGTAGACGCTTCATGTCTCCAGTTCAATAGAGAGAGTCATCGATCATTCTCACATGAGGGGATCGAACTCAACAGTAGAGAAGACTGAATCTGTCGGTGGAAAAATGATTATCTATTTCTATGAAATAGATGTCGCAATCTAACGAGCGCTGATTTGTCGTTCGAAACTAGTGTTGCTTTTTCTTTCAATTGGTGCTCTAACAGAACAAGTGATTGACTTACTCATCGTGAATAAAGAATAGTTCAAAATAATAATCAACAAACATTATTGAACCAAGTTTGATATATCAATCGATAACAAACCACTTGATCATTTCAAATACCGATTTCCACAACTTTTGGATACTCTTGAAACGAGATAATATGTTCATAAACTATATCTGGATATTTTTTTTTTTGGAAAATTAAACAGCTTAGCAAATTTGGCTTCTAGTATTTTAGAATGATTTCGATGTTTATTGTTTAATTTTACCGCAAATGTGTTAATTTTTTTCTCGAGTTATATCCTCATATTTCAGAACCGAATTGTTTTTAATTTTCTGATTACAGATTGTACATTTTCGTTAGAAATATCTATTTTTTATTCGTAGAATGATTCTTTTTGTGACAAAAGAGCTCGGCATTATCCATTGACAAACCAAGCTGCAAACGTGAATAAAATAATTAAAAACAATATCACAAGCATAAATAATTGATCTATTCAAAAATATCGTCAAAACTATTGGCAGCATTGTGAGAATACCAAAAACTAGTCTGCAAAAATATTGCACAAAAAGAAAGAAGCTAGCGTGTTTACCAACATCTACATCATCTTTTATGACTACAATTTTAAGCTTCAAAACTGAAACGTGTTGTACGGAGTCTTTCTTTGTATGTGGCTTAATTTTGTAGAAAAATGTAAAATTCAAAGTAACTCTTTAAAAATTGCCTATTTTTGAAATCTTGTGACACTTACTACTTTTTGAGCGACTCAGATCTACCTAAATTGAAATAAATGAAACTTTTGCTGATGATGGTAGGACTAGAAGATTCCTACCTTCTATGTTCATGAAGATATACGTAGCTCACAAAAAGTGAAATTCTGTAACGGTTGACCAACTCGATGTGTATCTTCTTTCCACCGATTTGGTTTTAGTCATATACCTATGCCTCTTGAATATTTTTAGGATTATTTCGTAAGCGTAACAAAATTATTTTTAATATTGCTCTTAGTCCATTACGATGCCATTTCGAGATCAATGGCGTGATGTGCAAACTCTACGTCATGATGGAATACCAATCGATACCAACAACAATGAAACAGCCAAATTGTTTGATGCAGCACTAACCCAATACATAGGCAGGTAAAAATATTACGGATTTATTCTGTTTAGACGACTTCTTTCGTAAGGTACAATGACCAACAAATGAATGGCCTCAAAATGACTCTCACTCGTCTTCTGTCATCCGATCCAACTTGTATTACAAGTCGAATTTTGAATGCTGCTCTCCATTTACCTTCTCTTGTATGTCCATCATCCTTGCTTCATTCCAAGATTGCTCAAACTTTGGGCGATATTACCTCTTCCAGCACCTATATCAAACTTCATACACAAGCTCTTCTTCATTGGTCACTTGGCTATTTATCGCTTGCAGCTGATACTTGGGAAACTCTACTTCTTAGTTATCCGTTCGATATTATGGCCATTAGATTTGTTTCTGACATATATATCTATCTCGGAAATCGAAATATGCTTCGAGATTCGATAGCTCGCGTTTTACCTATTTGGAAATCATCGTCATCCAATCGTCCACTAAAATCCTATTTGCATGGTATGCATGCATTCGGTTTGGGTGAAATGAACATGATCGAATATGCTGAGAAAGAAGCTCGACTAGGATTGGAACTCAACGAACATGATGCATGGGCAACTCATGCGTTGGTTCATGCCATGGAATATACGGGTCGAACATCAAATGGCATTGAGTTTTTAGAAAAAACGCAACAACATTGGCGAAAGATCGATATGGTTGAATCACATCTGGATTGGCATTGGGCGTTGTACGCTTTAGATGAAGATAACTGGGAAAAAGCGACAGAAATTCTTGAAAATTATCTTGTAAAATGGACAGATAAAGCAATAAGTACATTGAACTATGTCGACGCTGCGTCATTAATCTATCGACTCAAATTAACTAAACATCCTTGTTCATCGAAATTGTTTTCTGTATTAAAAAACTTTCTGCATGATCATCTTAATGATCATCGGCTATTGTTTACAGATTTCCATCACTATTTCGTTTTGGAGAATTTTGTTGATATTCATACGAAAACTAATTTTATTCGTTCACTTAAAGAAACATTCGAATCATCTGATTCAGACTATGGTAAAGTATATCATCGAATTGGTAAACATATTTTTGCTGCTATCGATCGTTTCGATGAGGGTGCTTATGCTCAAGTGGTAGACATTCTATACCCAATTCGAAATCAATTTTTTACCATTGATGGATCAATTGCTCAACAAGATGTGTTCAACTTATTACTGATCCATTCGGCTGTATATTCAACTGAGAATCGACATCAACAATTAGCCAAACAATTGATTAATGAACGATGCCAAATGCGAGGGCCAAATAAGTCAAAAATGATGGAAAATTATGCGAATGCCATTCGAGAAGATTGATTTTTATATCGAATTTTGATATTTTTCAATATGTAAATGTTTTGTCGATCAGAATAAAATGTAACACTTGAGCTTTTCTTCGAAAAAAAAACAAAGTTGCGATATTGAATCATTCTTTTATGATGTGAAATGAGAGATATTTATTCAAAAATATTACTTGAAAGAAATAATCTTTTTTTGTTGTATATTAATTTCTTACATATCACCGGTGAGCAGCGTGTAGGTCTTGATTTAAGTCTTCAGTTCAACTACAACTACACTCACATCCACACTTTTAACCATATAAAATGACGTTGTGAAGGTAGACAGTGTAACTGAATAACAAAGTTTATGAGTATAAAACGATGACTGATCAAAATGGGTGGGGGTGTCGGTGTGGCGTCTGGAGAAAACACGCACACCCTCTTTACAGATAAGAGTTGTTTTTGTCTTGCCAGCCAAGTATACATAAAAAAAGAAATCTTGTCCGATGTTCAAAACCAATAATCTGGAAAGAATACATTCAAGAGTATTGATTAGTATTATGATGTGTCATGTAATAATTATATAAATTAAATTAGATTACAAATAAACAATTATAGAAAGGAACGTTTTTAGAAAGAATTTTTCTCTTATATAACTATTTCTCCAACTCACATTATAAAAGAAAACAGCGAGGTAACATGTTCATCAAAATATAGAATAAATAGATATAATTGATTTTCTTAATGAATGTGTCTGACTACGGACATAATATATTTCTTAATTGTTTGATTTGAGATATATTTTTAGCATTTTTTTTGTATATAGCAATGTAAGATAACTGATAAGAATTTAAAGAAAAAATACTCAGTCAATCCTGTTGCATATAAAATTATATGAATCGAAATCACGTTTATTTAGTTGTGTGAAAAACTAAATAGGATAATGTGAGTATTAAGCATTGGGTCTAATCGAAGATTTACATTAAGCAAGAAAAATCTCTATTAAAATTTAATCAGTCATTCGTATTTCAAAAACTAAACGTTTGTTCAATTTGATTGACTGATCCTGGCAATCATTTTACTGTTGAGTTTGTCTTCATTACAACTTGTTCTCTTGCCATAATTCCAATACGATTACTTGCATGATTTTGACGATAACAAAATAGAACAAGTCGTCGAAAATCTTTACGATAAGATGAAGCTGAGATAAGATACACATAGAAGTTCGATGCATAACTAACGTATAAAATAATATTTGCTATAGTATAGACTAATTGTTCTTGCGATAAACGATAATCTGATTTAACTATTGATGATGTTACAACTTGATAGATATTTATTATCGCAAATGGTATTATTGGAATCATAACTACAATAGTTTGTAAGAGTACCATTGAAGTTAAACCTCGTTGAAATGAACAACGTCGTTGGGTGCTATGTAACTTAGTTACATTACAATATGTTAGCCAACCGAATATAGCCAATATTGTACCAGGTAATATACTGAGAATAACAGGTCGATATATATAACTTACATAGATAAGCAGACCAGAATTAATAATAGAGCATGTGTGAGTAATTTTACCTGTGCCAGTTCGTACTTCAATTATTGTATAGAAAAGTAGAAGTGGTAGATGACCTATGGCAATCACGAGAACAGCTATGAAAATAATGATTTTTGCTGTGCTCAATTTACTTCTATTTCGCCATGTCACTCCTCGACATGATACAAAAAATCTGTCGATAGAAGCAAAACATAAGCATACAAAAGAGATTGTGGCTGCAGAATAGGAAATATAATAACGACACTTACACCAAATAATACTGGTCGATGTGGCATCTATATTAAAACTAAAGGATAATATTTTTGGAAGAAGACCTTCTGATAGTGTAATTATATTAAAAATTGATGAGACAAGCAAAAGAAATGAAGATGAATTGGATCGAGTTGAAAATAAAATATAAATATTGATTACATTTCCAATAATACCAAAAGTACATATGGAGAGACCAGCATAGATACTGAACTGGCTGCTTATGAATAAAAACAGTGTTGAAGACATTATATTTTCAAGAATAAATGTGTTTCTGTGCTTTACATATTAATATATTAATGCCCTAGATATCGAACAAAATATCTGGTATGACAATTGAAAACCTAGTTTGCTTTACATAATGCGCTATAGTGTCATTCTGTCAAAAAAACATCCAATTTAACAAAATTACCTGATGTTACATCTAGTAATGTTAAAACAGCAAAACTGATATACATATACAAAGGTGTTGACAGAATCATAATGATAAATATCGAATATTTTTGAGGAAAATGTTAATTTGTTTCAATATTTCAATGTAATTTCAAATGACCAAATCAAATACATGCCTCAGGGAAAGTAAAACTTTACCACAATTCGTTTTTAATTCAGCGCGAACCTACAAAATAATTTTCTTTAGTATAAAAATAAATTTTAATTTTCGTTTGTAGCAATAAAACAGCAAAACTTGATTTTTTAAGTTAGACAGAATACTCATTTTGAGTAATTCAAAGTGTTATCTTAGCACTAATATTGACATAGGAACATGAATTTCGAAAGTATTTTTTATGAGCAAGTCAATCAATATTTTACATTTTTGGACTATAAAATCTTCAGAAAAGACAGGAATCATTCTACAAAAGAGAATAGATAAGCTACAAAATTCTTCATTATTTTTGCTTGGAACATAATTTGATAACGAAAATACTACTCAAGAAGTATATACTTATAAATCCTTTCCTTTTTTTTTAATCGAAGCTTGTTAAAATAAACTATATATATTTCAATTGAATATACTGACGAACTTTGCAGCTTCTTAGATTTAACTCAATCTAAATTAAAGTTAAGCACAGCTTAATATATATCACAGTTGACGTAAAAGTGCAATTGGCTCTGACATGCGCAAAATAATTGAAAAACATTCTCTTAGAAAAAAAAATTATAATTGGAATAAAGCTTTACAAACAAGGTGAGTTAATTCATTTAGACTAGAGTTAATAAAATAAGAGTCACATTAAACACTACAAATAAAAAGTTTTTAATGTTTTCTTTGAATTTTGTGCTTGTATCTCTCTTATCAAAAGACCTGGCCCAAAATTTACCAAAAATGATTATTTATCGTGTATAATCGTTTATATTAATTAGACAACACATTGAGCTTTCAATGACATTAACGCTGATAATCATTCATCATACTATTACATCATAATCAAAAGATATATATTTGGTGAAATACATTAATTCTTTTAACCACCGATCCATATCAACCCTCTGCATGTTAGAAACGATACTTGACAAACAATTTTTTTTCAAAAACTGCATCAATCGTTCAATACGCCTGTCTCCATTAAAAAAAAAATTCATTTAATTATTTATATAATTTAAGAAAACAAGTCACATACATACCACGTATCGCATTATTATCATACTAAATAAAAATAGTCAAATATTGTTATCGATGATTAAAATTTCTCATCTATAAATCGATAATATTATCTAAGCATTCCCTAATCAAGGAAAACTAAAATTGTAACTAACATACTGTTTATTGAAAAGTTTATATTACTATGCTTAGCTTTGCTTCAAATTCAACTGTACCTGATACATATACATGTCGACACTATATCAGTTATTCAAAAAAAATTTGCATGTAATTGTATACATTGAATAGAGATCAGCACAAGTTAGGATCGTCATATGAATTCAGCTGCTTCACCGTGAATCATTTTGAAGTGATGAAACAGTGAACCAATGAGCTACCCACACTAAAAGTTTAAGATTCAAATAAGAGTAACGGAGAATCTGGAAATGACAGGATTAATTACAAGTTTAATTGAAAAAATAAATTGTGCTGCATCCATTAATATTTAGATTTAAAAGTTAACAGATATAACTCACCTGTCGATCCATTAATATTTCTTTTGAAAGAAGTCTATAAGAAAAACTATACTTCTCATCTGTTACGATAGATAATAGAAATTGCTGTCGCATCCACACACCCATCCCTACAAACACAACCAGATGCATCCACATCCACAGGCACATCCTATACAAATATCCTATTCAGTAGAATTTTCATTTCTCTAGTCATCAAAAAAGTAAATATATTTCTCCAGAGGAGCTATCAAGACCTAAACAACTATAATATAGAACAATAAAACTAAGATTTTAGTCAGTATTCCTCCATTTCAAAACAATTTCATCTGATCTGTCGAATAATAGAACAGCAAGTTCATATTGGTTACCGGATGAGTTGTCGAAGAAAATAGGTATGTACACTATATATCACATCCCAGCTTCATGTACAATCAAAAAAATTCAGCTACAATCATAGTATGTTATTCTTCACCGACATAAGGTAATACTGATTGTGAATTCAACTGCATCATCGAGAGACAGGAAAATCTTTTCGTTTCTACTAAGATGCCAATTTCTACTCCTTTCTCCTAAACTTGAAGCTTTCTCTACCTCTTCCTTTAATAAATGATCTAGGAAACTGGTGATCGTGCTCTATCGCCTTACATATTACATTTCATGACTGCCATAAAATCCAAAATTCAGAGAATACACTTAGCAGTTTTCATCTGCAATCTAACTCAAACTTGAAAGAGAATATTTCACTTCACGTCTTTAAAACCATAATGGGATGTAATCAGCTACCATTTAGTTTATCCTCTTGTCATCAGGGCTCTATATCTAATATGTAACAGCATTATCGAGAATCGACGATCCACTTTTTCTCAGCAAACAACACAAATAAACACAGAAATAAATGCAATCATTCTGATTGTGTTAAACTTTTATCTTTCTTGAATGTGCTGAAGAAACCAGTCTATTCTTCTGATGTTCCATTCGATATCTCTGCTATAGTATTACCAAAAAAAAATACAAAATCAGAGATTTTGTTCCTTCTTTTATTCTCTTCTCATCATTAGGAAGCAACGTTCCTGATTTTTTTCACACAGACATTTACCACGCTTGATCTTTAGTATAAACAAATCGGCAATCTCAGAGCACAATATATCGCTGATGCCTTACGGCAAAATACGGTAAGCCTCATTCTTTCTACATCTATCTCTAGAATAGGTTCCCTTTTTTCCGTACACACACTCATCACACTTGAGCTACAGTACAATCGAATGGGACGCGAACTCTTGAGGATGTGCGTGTGGGTGTGAATTTACTTGAGAAGGCAACCAAGATGCATCCACATCCAAATATCATTGAATTTCAAGTCTTTCTCTACTCCAAAGAGGACTCAGTAGGGTCTAGTCCGTACCATTCAAGATAGAAACCTTGCGAAGCCTCTCATTAGTCCAAACAAAGCTATGTCTTTTACAGGCAAAAGGGGACAAAATATTTGCTAAAATCTGATGGATTAAAATGAACAAGATGCTAGACAATTAGATTTGAACTAGGATTTTCTCCAATAGTGTCAAAAGAAAGAGTATTGGTCTCTGAACTAAATATCTGGTGTCAAGAATTCTTTTCTCAGTGGATCAAACAAAACCATGCTGAATCTTTCTTGAAATAGAAAGAAACTTGAGAATCGACGATAATTTTCTAACACAATATGATCAATTCATGCTAATATAACGAAATTGATTGATAACTATTCATCTGATTTATAAATCTTAAACTTAAGTAATAATACTTACTTTTAAATTAAAGAAAATGATTCATCCGTGTAACAGACTATGAGCAACTTCAATCGATTCAATCAGTACCCTTATATAATGTATAAATAAAACAAACTACAAAGTCATATGAACCTTTTTTGGGTGTGGGTGTGGGTGTGAGTGTGGGTGTGGATTCTCCATTCATCTAGTCTTACACCCACCCTCATCCACACCCCACACCCCACACCCACACCCACACCCACACCCACACCCACACCCCACACCCACCCACACCCACACCCACACCCACC
>CAJNOP010000286.1:147649-171605 GCA_905250075.1 Rotaria sp. Silwood1
CACCCACACCCACACCCACCCACACCCACCCACACCCACACCCACACTCACCCACACCAACACCCGCACCCACACCCGCACCCACACCCACGCACCCACCCACACCCACACCCCACACTCACACCCATACCCACACCCACACCCAACCAAATCTCAACCTCCAAATCCAAATCCAAATCCCAAACCCAAATCCTACCCCAATCCCAACCTGCTATACACCAAATCTCAAATCCAAATCTAAGATCCAACTTCAACTCCAGATCCCAAAACCCAAATCTATACCAAATCCAATCCATTTCATATTAATTTATAAGACTTGGGATTCTTTTCTACCTTCTGGGACTTTATTTTACAAAGCCTCGTCATATTTGGGTAATTTAAGACCAAACCAAAACCCAAATCCAAATCCAAATCGCAGTCTAGAACAAACCCAAATCTGTTTGTACCAAATCCCAAGGCTTTGGGTTTGTTGCACCCCTATCCGCTAGCTTATTGCTACGGAGATAGTGCACTTTTACAGTATTTTTAAATAAATGCCGTGGTCCCCCTCAGGAATACAGAAAAACTGATTTTCGAATTTCGACTTGAAACTTTGGATAAAGACAGACCTTAATGAGAATAGTTTGCTGTGAATATTTCAGATTTTTTCGCCCTTTCTATCCTAGGATACAGTTATGACTAACTTGTCTATATAAACTGGCAGATTTGATGTTCTTATTTTAGGATAGAAGTAGATGAAAAAAATCTTAGAAACGTTCAGAATAAACTATTCTGATTAAGGTCTGTCTCTATCCAAAGTTTCAAGTCGAAATTCAAAAATCATATTTTCTGATATCCCTGAGGGGGACCACGGCATTCATTTTTAAAGAATACTGTAAAAGTACACTATCTCCGTAGCAATAGGCTAGCGGCCCGAACTTTTTTCAGGGTATTCATAACTCATTTGGATCTACATAATGCACATAGTCTCGGCTCAAAAGCGATTGGACAGTTGAGACCTTTCCTTCGTCAGCTCTATATAGATCTACGGCTCTGAATATTCTACCACAAATCTGTGGATTGGTGATGACTCATTGCTACAATGTTCCGCTGCATTGATAGATTTTAGCTCAAATTATCGATTCCAAACTGAAAAAAAGAATTTTCTACTTGGTAGACGTTTTCAGTGAGAACTTAGGATCTCCGCTATCTCACACCAAAATTTTACTAATGATATCTGCATCTCTGAGGTTTCGAATGACGGGTTGTGCGAAAGTGAATGTCGAAAAATGATCGAGATGTGATCTTCGTAAGGCGATGGCGATGTGCAAGTGATACCTTTAGCAAACGTCAACCAATTGAGGACGTGGTGGTGTTTGCGATCAGGGTTCAATGAGGCCGGCATTCCCGTAAATGATCAACTCGAAATGATGGAATATAATAGCACTTTAGGGGGGCATCTACTTTTGTCCACAGCTCTATATAATTCCATCTCCGACCTACCTATAAAAAGTTTCAGATAAATTTGGTGGGTTAATCAAATAGTCAACCTTGGGCTAATGCATTAAATAATGCATATTTCATAAAAATTGGTTACGAAAATGTTTTCTAATGGATGTGTCGTTAGAAAAGGAATTTTTGATGAATTCAAGTCCATTTTGAACTCGATGAAACGAATCTGGTCGTATTTCAGTTAAATTTTCTACAAAATCTAGTTTTTAATGGTGCTAGGGAATGATTCCAATCTTTCTTATTATTTGAGTACTTTTGAAAACAAATGGGATATTTGTAATCAGTACACTTGGTACTATTGAATTTTAAATATCTGTAATAGAGCAGTGAAAAAAAAATGTATTTTAGATACCTGAGGGGGACCCCATATGTGAAAAGTTGGATTGTGACAAAGGAAAAAAATAAAATTACGAAAAATATTCAGGATTCAATGCTGACTCTCAATGGAATAAAATTAGGTTCAAATTTTTCGGAGCCTTCGATTCGTAATTCGACACAACTTTTCATATATTAAAATATGATTAATGTCTGATAATAAACTAATAAATCAATAACCATCAACTACCTACTTTACTTTATCTCATTTTATTACATCTTACTTGCTCGGTAAAGTCAGAGATACTTCACTTTACTTTACTTTTCGAATAAAGTAGATCTACTTTACCGAACAAGTAAGATATAATATAATAAGATAAAGTACAGTAGGTAGTTGATGGCTATTGCTTTATTAGTTTATTATCAGACATTAATCACAATTCTAAAATGTCAATAACCATCAACTACATACTGTACTTTATCTTATTTTATTATATTTTACTTGTTCGGTAAAGTAAGAGATACTTCATTTTACTTTACTTTACTTTACTTTACTTTACTTTTTGGATAAAGTGTATCTCCTTTACTTTACCGAGTAAAGTAAAGTAAAATGCTTTACTCCCATGGAGTAAAATATTGAGGGAAACAGACTGCGTAACGCGTTTCCGAGGTTGTAGCATGCGTTTCGCAACGTTTTTGCAATATAGGACGCGTTTCGCAGCATTCTTACTTACATAAAATGCGTTTTGCCACAGTCGTTTTTGAAACGATCCGAAACGCTTTTTTCAAGAATGCGTTTCGAGGCGTTTCCGAATTAAAATGCTGTCGAACGCACTTTGGTCGACAGGCGACGCGTTCCACAGATACAAATTGGGGGAAACGTAAAACGCGTTTCTTTTTCAAATGTGTGTTGCATTGTTTTTGCTTGGAATGATGCAAAATATATCCATTCTGCATACAGAATCTTGCAAAAATTCACCAACACAAAGCATAGGAGTTAAGCAAAGTAAATTCTTTAAAATTACTTTGGAAATGATATGAAATAGCACTTGAAAGTTTTGCTCCTTGCACTATTTTTGTACGTGAAAATCATGACCCAGGATTTTATGAAGGCAAGACTAAAATCAAAGTCTTGGAAATTTTTAGGCTGCTAGGCTGTTATCAAGACCTAATTCGAAGTTAGACTAATGTAAAACATCAAAGTGTAACAAAAAATATATTCTTCTTACTTAAAAACTCATTTCACCACGTTTTTATTGAAAGAAAACGTGTTTCGTAAGGTTTACTTAAGAATTGTTTTCGACTTGTCCACAGAGGGAGATGATTCCGTCACGCTCGTTTGTAATGAATGAAAAGTTACAGACAAATTTGCAGTGTCTTACTTTGACAAGCACAATTTTTTGTCCAAGATTGCAAATGCATTGGATTCTAGAGATCGAATCATTTGTATGACTTAAAACAAATAAAGCGTGACGGAATCACCTTTTACGTGAACAGGTCGTTTTAAATATTGAGCATTTCGAAGAGATTTAGTAAAGACTGATACTAATATAATTAGTACAGTAACTCTCTTTGGTTATTTGTGAACAAAAGAATTATCGTGTTATCTATAATTTGAATAAATATTAGTTTGAGTTCATACTCGAACTAATTGATAATAACTAATGATACTGTGTACAATACTAGTAGACATGATTTTAGTTTGTACATTGTTGAAGTAAGAGTGACTTTTTAATAAAAGAGATTCGATTTACAAAAGAAAACTCCTTTTATTTATTGATGTAATTGAATAAAACGATGACGGATTTACATTTACAAAAATCTATTAATCAAGAAAATAAATAAAAGATTAAATTTTAAATTTTTTAAAATTTATATATAAGAAATTTAATTTTTTATATATTAAATATAGTGTAAATCGATTAAATTCGTTTCTATTGTGTATCCAAATTTAAATCTGAAAGAGTTTAAATAAAAAATGTATCAAGAAAAGACCACACTCGTAATTGGACATAGGCACCAAAGAAATGATAAATTTTAATTCAGTGGAATGGAAACTGAAAATCTAATTTAGTAAGTTTACGCGAGAATCTAAATGACAGTAGAATAAACACTTATATCATTAGATTATTTTAGTTGAACGGTTTGTATACATGTCTTATACTCCTATGTTCTCGTGTTCGAATCCATGTCTTGACTGCATCAAAATTCATGTAAGTTATAGTTCTAAAGGCCTATGAAAAAAATGTAAGCGAATACATAAATTGTACCTGCAATTCAAGATCTATGAAGTCATTGACGATTTTCAATTTTTTTTTCCATCTAGAATTTACGACACCACAGTTTGAGAAACGCTGCGAAATTTTTCACAAAAACAATCCTTACACAGCGTTTGTTTTAGCAGATGTGAAACGCGTCAAACCGGTCAGCATTAACGCGTTTTGCAGCTATGGAAAAATGCGTTTTCAGAACGCGTTTTTTTCGCAGAAATTTACACCATGGGCTTTACTTTACTTTATTAAAGGAAAATAAAGTTAAAGTACCACTCCTAAGTGGAACATTAATTTTTACACTATCATCCTCTTTCAGCCTCATTATGCGGTCTATAGACACTATGTAAGAAAATTATTTTTATGTCTAAATATTTAATTTTGTACAGTTCTTCAATTTTTACAAGACATAATATCTCATCTTTTCTTTTCATTTATCTTACACATCAAGAAATGCGAAATGTGTCATAAAGCTTAGAAAATTAGACATCTCTGGTATTATATGTTCTCCCCGACTTGTTTCTCTTAGTTTCGTTTTTTCCAAACTGCCCCAACTCCATATAGAGAGCGTCACGATGAGAGAGAAAAAAAAGAATCAAAGAATGTAAATAAAGAGAGCAAAAACAAAGGAGAGACAAGAAGCGAATACCAAAGACGAATAGAGAGGAACAGAGCGGTAATAGCTGAAGCGATGTGAAGGTATGTGAACAACATGCCTGTAACATCTGGGAAATCAGTACATTGACTCTCAGTATTAGAAGCTAGTCTAAAGCCAAAATAAATAGCATATTCAGAACCAGCACAAAAAGATCTATCGTAAAAACCGTTTCTTGAAAACAAAACTTTTTTTTCAAAAAATTGACCTGTGGTCCCATTCAGCCGTTTTTGTCCAAAAATTTCCTCGTACCCCTACTGGTCAATTTTTTGAAAAAAATTGTTTTCAGTTTTTTGTACCGGCTCAGAATATGATACTTGTTTTTGCTTTGAATTTACTTTTAATAGTAAGAACCAATGCCCCGAATTCCCATAGATGCCTTCTTATCGATGCTTTATAACACATTTCACACTTCGTGATGACAAAGAAGGAGGAAAAGAAAAGATGGAATAGTAAGTCTTGTAGCGATTGAAATGTCATACAAAATTATATATTTACACATGAAAATAGGTCGCTTGCATAATGCATATAGACAACACAATCGAACCAATACACGATGAAAGTGTAAAAATTAGTGTTCCACTAAGCAGGCACAAAATGATGGATCTTGAAATTGTTTCCGAATTAGCCTATTTTACCCAGTTTTTAATGCTGATTATGAATTTGAAGTAAGTTTTCTAATTCGAACAAACATACCGTAGAGATGAGCCAATTATGGAGCACGATTATTGAAAATTGTAGTCATCTAATCACTTTTGAGCTATAGACTAATTTTTGCTACCAAGGTAAGAACAATTCGAGTTATATACCAAATGATGCAGAGTTTCAAGGGCTTTCAGAAAATATAATTTTTACTTTGGGACAGAATCATTTACTATAGGTTTTAGCCGAAATACTAGAAAATCCACATATTTCCCAACTCACATTTTTACCTGTATATTGAGCTTATCATTTGTTAGACAGTATTGTGAAATTTTTAAAATAAGTCAGTTTTATAGAGAAAACATTTCTACATCTTTTGAGATGCGTCCGATCTCAAACCGATGAACTATTGCGGGGAAAAATGAAGAATACTATAAGTACAAAGAAACGTCACTTTTTGGCATAGGGTACTCACACCCATGATACTTGTATACTTTACTGTATTTCATAAGAATGTCAGAAAGATCTGATATTTTGGATTTAAGAACTCCTAATCATAGTCTATCATCTTAGATAGTTAAATTGAAAATCAAAAATTTATCGGCGGACAGCTTGGCCGGTGCTTTTGAGGAACCTCTCTTAAGAGTTTTCCTCAGGAAAATCATGCTTTCGAAAAAGCCGAAATCGAGATTTTGTCATAGGAATATTTTCCATGTTTTTCTCTCTCAGAATATGTATAGATTTTTGAAAATCCGTCTTGTTTCAAGAACCTTACACCCAAAACTTCTTGTACCCTACCACCATGTTCCACTAGTGTGAAATTATGTCTTAACCGAGAAACGGGTAAAAAATATCATCTGAAAATCTCAGATAGCGTTGGGTAGTGGAGTTTGCTATACCTTCTTAAGATTTAAAAGCGATCCATTGAGTATACTCCATGTTGAAATCAGTTTTCAGAGATTTCGACGAAAAACCAACTTCTAAAACTTCTTTTGCGTTTTTGGGTGTGGGTGTGGGTATATCATTAAACAGCACCCACACCCACGCCCACACCTACACCCAAAGCTCAGTCATGTGGCTGTAGTGAAAGCACTCCATTTTGACGTGACAACGGAGGAAATATTGGCTCAAACGATGAAAGCAGTCAACAGTAGGGATGTCAGGGTTCTCGTTCCTTGCAGTTGCTTCTCAAGTCAAGCCTTCAGTCACATTGTCTATTTTAAGCAGAACCTAGCTAGATGCGGAATTAATGTGTGGTATTTGCAAGTGTGGCCTCTTGGCAACAGCCCGGACACAATTTGGCCACGATTCGAGGTTGTGGAAACTGCAAGAAGACAACGACTCCAAACACACGTCGAAACTAACAGTCCACTGGAAAATGAGTAATAATAATAATAATAATAATAAGGTATTTCACATGCTTCGAAGAAGGGAATGCAAGGCAAACTGTTGTGTCAGTATTACTCAGCAGAGGATGGAAGAAAAACAATAAAAGAAAAAAGATAGCATATATTTCATAGAAGGGACTACGAAGCGAATCGTCATGTTAATATTACTCAGCAGTGGACGAAATAAAAACGAACGATAAGAAATAAAAAAAGAGAACAAATGTCTATTGGAGTGAGTGCGTGTGAGTGGGTGTGGGGTGTGGGTATGGGTGTGTGGATGTTAATCTTACTTTTATTCATAGGCACACCCACATCAACACCCACGTCCCACACCCATCCACACGCCACCCATTAACACATATTCTTTAACTGAGCATGATTCAAACCAGTTTTGTCATTTGTAAAATTGTTTGTTACAGTTGCTAATTATTCATATTTAACTTATGGTTTTACGAGAAACGGTAGATGTATCTTAATTTCATGTAAAAACTCCTCAACATAATCAATATGAACATTATATGAGAATACACGATGATAGACGAATTCTGATAGTTATTATTATTATTATTATCAGTTGGTTGTCTTTGTTGTTTACGGACTTCAGGACTATGATTAATTATCATTAGTTCAGTCAATGATGGAAAAGCTCAAGCAATGAGATTAAAAACGCCATGTTGAAATGGGCATATGTCGAATACCGACAAATCTTTGACGGTAGTAAATATTCCACCTGGAAAAACGTTAGTGGCACCATCCATATACTTCACCGTGAATGAAAGCGAAAAAGAGATCACAAATTCCAGCTGCATTGGGAAAAGGCTTAACCCAACAGTTGATTTGAGACCACCTGCTATTACTGATTGAACGCTGAACACCATCAGTGGTTTGCATAGAAGCTCCATTAGGAATCACGTTAGATGTATGAATATAAAAAGTAAATGTATATTCAATCGAAACATATAAGTGAGAATATCATTTTCGAGATGATTTTCGTCAATGAATGGTATTCGATTTCTTATAGTAAGACATAAAGTGAGTTTTTCTAAGTTTGATATCCGACGAAGCAGTGACACGATTCGATTGTCATACAAATATATTGATCGATAAGATTTTAATGAAAATCATTTAAGATAAATGTAGATAATTGACCAAGACGTCCATCTAGTAAAGCAAGACAATCGTCAAAATTCGACACAGTAATACCCAAATTGAGAAGAATGAATGAATAACAAGTATTCAAAGGTAAACTATGAAGTGATAATGAAGGTTGATAAAATCTAGAGATACCAAAATCCAATGTAGTTAGCTTTGCATCTAAAGCAAAGATCTTAGCATAAACATTTTTGCTCAAATCATTTGTTAATATTGATGATGATGGATCTTTTCTAAACCGAAGAGAAAGATGTGTGATTCGTTGTTTGAGTAAGCGAACAAAAGGTGAATCATTTAAAAAAAAATAGGCACACTATGAATTAATAAAATTATTCACATAGATTGTTAATACTTTTGTTTAAAACAAACAATCTTCACATGTTTCATCACAATCAAATGCTTTAGAATCTTGATAAATCTATGATTCCGTTGTATCAAATCGATGAAAGACTCAAAACTTTTCAGATCATTTCGTCTGTTTCAAGTGTTTAGAATTTAAAAAAAGAAAGCTGCATCGAAAAAAAATTCAATATTTAAAAAATCTGAATGAGGTTTAGTTTATCGTTTTTAGGATACCCTTTCTCCTTCCATGATATCTGAAGAGCGGCTTCTTAGAAAAAATTGAAATTTTCAAAGCAAGTAGATCTTGATAAATAGAGCAAAAGCTGTCATAGATTCAAAGTTTCCGGATGCTGTCTTCGATGATATGCTGGGACTACAATTACGAAAAATGGCCCCAATTTTCGCCCTCGTTTCTGCAAGACGCTATGTTTGATCCAGCTAAAATTTATTTATAGATACTAGACACTGTTTGGGATGTTCTTTTTCTTTTGTTTCCTTTTATTTTTTGTCCTAAGAATGAAAAAACCAAAAAGATCAAAGGTACTCTAACAACCATACGTATTCTTGAACAGAGCTTTTATTGTAAGAACTACAAAAAATCAACAGAACAATATTTTTTGGGTGTGGCTGTGGCTGTGTGTGTAGATGTGAGTATGGGTGTGGATATGGATGTAGATGAATGTGGGCTGAGCTAAGGCAGACATCCGCACCTCACCCCACACCCACACCCACATCCCACACCCACACGCACACCCACATCCAACCTACAGAGAGCTCCTTTCTATAGTTTTTGACTAGATGCTGGGTGCTTTTTCTAGGTAAAAACTTCAAAAATCGACCGATCCTTTGTAAACATTACGTTTTACCTAAAAAAAAACGGGTAGAATCTAGTGAAAAATTTTGGAAAGTGGTTCTTTGTATATTTTACAACACGCCCTTTCATTTGGGCGAATCAGAAAAGTTGTTCGAGATAAATGGGTATCCGAGATCCAGGACATGGCTTTCTGGAAGTCAGTCTCGAAAGTTCCAACAGCACAAGGGACTATCAGATTCGGAATCAGCATGCTCGATTATGTGCTGTCCACCAAGTTTTAGCTCAAAACCGAATTATCAGTTGGGATAGCTTTCTTGTAAGTTCATCTCCTCTAATTTTGATCGAAGAAACTTGCCAACTACATTTTCGTGTTCAGCTTGGTATGAGTCGAAGAAATTTATGAATTAAGACATGCTAACTTTACATGTGTAAATACTTTCAAAACTTTAGCATTTAAAAAATGCAGAAGCCATTTACAGAAAAATTATGATCCTATATGGAAAAACAATTCATTTAATGAAAAAAAGCTTTGAATTCCACACATGTTCAAGTGAATCCCAATACTTTTTAATGAAACATTCTTAGCTTTTACACTTTGATAAAAGAAAAAAAATGAAACTTAAACCGAAACAACCTCCACATCCACAACTTGTTCCAATAATTATTGTTTTTGTCTTGCTTCCATGTTTGTTAGATGATGTGGTGGTTGTTCTAAAGGGGCGCCTAGTAGTAGTTGTAGTAATTCTTCTTCTAGTAGTAGTTGTAGTAATTCTTCTTCTAGTAGTTGATGGTTTATAATTAAGTGCAAAAATCAGTTTTTTCAACGGACTATAACTTGTATCTGTAACGTTATTTGACTCTAGCACCATGAGCTCCTGAATCGTTTGACCTGATAATGAATTATTTCTCATAAGAGAAACATTAACTTGCCTAAGATCGACGGAACTAATATCTCGAAATTGTAGTGCTGTGAGGAGAGAAAGACAAATGAAAGATCAAAACACTATTTTTTTTTGATAAACTTGAAATACTCACATTCAATAAAGCAAATGAGGACGATGACGAAGAAATCTTTCATTTCGAGCGTCAATAACAATGAAAATAGCTGTTGTTTAACGGAACTCTTTTAATTGGTGAATAACTAAAAAAAAAGAATTTCTTTTTACAGTTTATATAGGCTACAAATTATTTGATAAGTAAAACTATTAAAATGCTAAGTTGGTGTTTGCTAAGTAAAATTTCTACATGCTCAGTAAAAAAATAGAATCGCTAAGTAAAAATTATTATTACTGAGTAATTTCCAGTAAATGTAAAGTACGATTATCGGAGATAAGAAAAATTTTTTATAGTACTATAATGTATATATTGTTTTCTCTTGCTTTCCTTCTGTCATCGTTTGACTGGTATCGTGATATTTATGTCTACATTCAATTTCGAATTCACTCCAATCTCGGATGTTCACATTGAGTTAGTCCATTGTTGGATTGAGAAAATTTTTTTATTAAAATCTTCATCACTCTCAAGATATATGTTGGATTGAAATTCTCATTGATGAACTATGATGGAGCAATGGTACTTCGTATATTAAAATCATCAATGCAGAACCTACGTTCGAATTTGAACTCTAATGGATAGTTTTCCTAAAAAACGGTTCTTCTGTAGAGATTTACGTAGAGGTTCACGAATGTTACTTAAATTTGTATATCGACCATTGTGTTTTCGAGAGTATCATTGCTGCAAGGCCATTTATCAACAAGAGTTTTCGATTTAACATTTCTCTTAAGAGTAGTTGAGGTTTAATTACAACAAATTCCTCAATCCGACGTTGAACCAGTCCAAAGTGAGCATCCGAGATTGACGTAGGCGGATCTAATATTGAAGTGACTCCAACACTGGATGCTGACACACATATATATCAGTTATAGATTCCTTCGTTCTGATGTAGGCGCCTGTTTTCTTAGAAAATGCTCTAGTACAATCCTATTTGTTTTTCTCTTGCTATGTCTTTTACATAAGATTTGTATTGCTTTCTCCAGATGTCTCTTCTGTCTGGCACTTTTCGGTACGCTCTTTCCCTCGTTTTCTTGTATACTTCTACTGATCTGTCATTGAAAGTTTACATTGAATTAAAAAACTAAAATACAGCAACGCGTCGGAATGAAAAAAACCGACTTTACGATTCTCCAAGCTTCTTCAAAAAATATATTTGTAAAAATATTTTAGTCATAGTTATTAGGTTGAAGTTTTGTAAAACACCTCTATCAGCAAAGGATATACTTATCGATAAAAAAACAAAACAAGAACGACAACGAAAAACAACAAAAGCTCTATTTATACAATAAATGTACAATTAACTTTTTCACTTAGATATTCATATCATTTTACTTAACAAAAATTATATATTTACTTAGCGACTTACAATATTTTATTAAGAAAATCAAACTGTTTTACTTAGAATTTAAATAAAAAACTTAACAAAAATACTTTTTTTACTTACAATTTTTTTCAATAACTTACCTAGCAAAAATTAAATTTTTTATCTAGCTTTTATTTACAATTACTTAGCACTTAAATAGTAGCCGTTTATATATAGAATACACACACATGTACGTTGAATATAAGAACTTTCCTTTTTTGGCTGTTATCAGTTGTTACAAAGTTGAAAAATTCCAAATTAATCATAGAGTATACAGAAAGGAAGTGAAGACAGGTACTCGAATTATTGATATCACAACAGAAGTTGACTTTATCGCAGGGCAGCCACGAGAAAAGAAGTGAATATTTATGACAGAAAGTAAGTTTGCCGCTCAGATTCCGTGGAAAAAACTAGTTACTTTTTAGCTTTTTTTACTGCTTAATCGAAAATTTAAATCAGCGCATGAAAACTTAAATAGAAATGATAACCTATTATTACGATGTCGAAAACCTGACCCAGTAGTTTGTCTGTTATGAGGGTGTGGGTGTGTGGGTGTGGATGGGTGTGGAGGTGGGGGTGTGGGTGTGGGTGTGGGTGTGGGTGTGGGTGTGAGTGTGTGAGTGTGGGTGTGGGTGTGATGGATGTCGGTGTTATAGAACACAACATCAACACGTACCCATACCCACACACTCACACCGCACTGACATCCACGCTCTCACCCCACACCCACACACTCACGCCACACCCACACCCGAAAACACAAAAGGTGCAACATTAGATAGTACCTTTGCTTGCACCATTTTTGCGTACTTATGCTCTGTCCGTGTGACGTAACGCGCACTCGATGTTACAGATTTGGTAACACACCAGTTCGCGCATATCATGCGTGATATCTCGCGCACCAATGCGCACATGATGTACACGCACCAATAGCGCACAGCGTAACAAGGGTTGTTAACCAACATTTGTTGCACGATCACGATCGGTAGGGTAGTGACTAAAAAGAAGATGAATATGCGTATGAAAGATATTTGTACATATTAAAAAATTGACGAGAAATATAAAAATAAATTCATTTTGAAATTTTAAAATAAAAAACCGATCGAAATGATAAACAACACAAGGCATCAACAAGTAGCTCGACTCTGGTCAATGTCTGAAGGAATTTTCGTCTTCTATTTGATGTGCTAAGTGACAAAAAAGAGTTAGTTATTGGACCAGGCAATACTCTTGTCTCACAGTTATTCTCTTTGTCACACTTTATCGTTTTGTTCATTCCGTTTAGGTGGTACTCTCAAACTTGGAAACCTAGCTGGAAGCGATATCTTTTGCTTGCATCATACTTTACTTCATTTATTTCTCAACTAATTAGTTTCATGCTCTATGTTTTACCTTTATCGTTCTACTCTACCGAATAGCGTGCCACTAAAATCGGTCGATGGACGTCGAATTTCTTTCGATATAATCGACCAATTCCGACAATAACAAGAGAATTAAATACAACATACTAGATCAAGAACAAATATTGAGACTATTTCAAAATTCTATGACATTTTTTCAAATAAATCTATGTTGTGTTAAGGATTTCTTTCGTTCAAAACAATGAATGATTTTTCAATAGTAGACAGATATTACAAAACTATCCTGTCTGATTTGACAGTTCGCTGTGAAGAAGACGTGCGAGACATGTTTGTATAGCAATCAAACTTAAATAAAAACATCATATCTATACAGAATATTGTCGTATTATTTTTTTTATATGTCGACAAAAAGTACACGTGATTGAAAACGATTCATCGCCATCTGATTATTATTGAAAACTTTTCACTCATTGATAAGAATCTACAAATTATATTGAAAAAGAATCTGTGAGAAAAAATATCTTTTATTCAAAACAAATGTAAAAACTCATAGTCATGTAAATATTTTTGTTAAAATATAATGAATTTGTCTTGATTTTATTCCTATGTCAAATATTTCTATAGAAACCTCTTCGAGACATGAAGGCCACAAGAAACTAAAAAGAAAGAACGTGGGATACGAAATATCATTTCTTCTTCAACACGTGTGAAACTTCGCATATTGATAAGAATGATAAAGTACATTTTACTGTTAAAAAAACGATATCATTTAATAAAAGAAACCATTTATAATAATGAAGAATTATTTACTGTGTGTTATTTTATTCTTATTTTTGTTAATTTGTTCGATTTCTTCGGAATGGATAACAATCAATGATTATTCTGTAACAACATGGAATGAATATACTGCAGATCGTCCAAAGACATTAACTACATTTAAAATCAGTAATTATCCACCAAAATATGTCAGGTCATTAAATAACCGAATAGACACTTATACGTATGATAAAAATAATGAAATTATTTATTTTATAATGGACCAAACACTTTATGGAATTTCGAAATTTTTTAAATATAATTTAAAAACCAATCAAATTGATCAAACAGAACAAATTCAACCTTTTATGATTGATCGTATACAATTTAATCCAATAAGTAATCGATTATATGCAATTATACATGATTCAACTCGACGAAACTATTATTTAGTAGAAGTTGATACAGAAACACTACAAATAAAAAAACAAATCATGCAACTTTCTGATCGTATTTCACCAATGCCTGGAAGTTATTTTAATTCTCAAACACAATTATTTACTTATCATGCTTATGATTTTCAACAAGATCATACTGTATTAATTACATTAGATTTATCAGATAATGCAACAAAAATATTTGTTGGATCAAAACAATTTGATTTCAATGTTTATGGTTTTGGTTATATTCAACCAGATAGTTTAGTTGCATTATGGCAATATAGTATTATAACACCAATGGTTGCGATCAAAATAGATGAGCAAACGGGACAACAAATCAAAAATGTAACTATAACACCTAATGGTGTTAGAATTGCTCAAGGTTATAAACCATTTTCCATGGATTTTCAAAATAAATTATTTTATGTTTTGTCATGGACAGAAGATTTATCAGCAACATATATTTCAAAAATTAATATGGAAACAATGAATGTTCAAATAACAGCAATTAAAGGACAAATTATTAAAGATTATATTTTTTATAAACGAGAATAATCTCCAAATGAAATATTCTTCTTTATTTAAGAATAAAAAAAGAATCTGTTTGATTCAATATATCATAAAGAATTTATTCGTTGGATCGAAGTCTATGTATAAACTAAATTAATTTAAACACATAACAATATAATTCTAATCTGTCTGATCATAAGAATATTGTTATGAAAAATCAAATTCATCACAAAATTCTATCTAACTTTTCTAATTGATGAAAACTAGCGTATACTTATCGAAACAACCAGATGAAGACGAATAACATTTTTTTTATTTCTTCTTTTTTCAAAAAGAAACAAAACAAAAGTCAAAGAAATATAATCAATAACAAAAAAGTTGATATAATTATACCAATGATTAGCCATGTTCCCATCCGGAGACAACATCAGCACAATCAAACATGTCATTAACCCATTTCATATCGATAACTTTATTTGATATATGAGCTACATGTATAATTTTGTACGAAAATCGTTTACGATTTTAAAAACCATAGTGTAGATTGTGGTTTTTGCTCGTGAGCTCGTTTATTCCAACAAAAAGAAAATCACGTATACATCAAAGGAGAAAAACGAGAGAAAGAAAAGAATAAGAACGAGAACAAGATTTATGAAGATGTGAAGAAAAGAAAAGAAGGAGGACGACGCATATATATATATACGTGTGTTGGAAATAACCCAATGACATACACAAGAACAGATAGGGAAAAGTCCAAGATCTGCTAACAATATCATACAGTTTCGATGGAATGAACTGGAGAATCCCCACATCAACACATAGCAGCTAAGTTAATACACTCATCGTTTTTTGATGAATATGTAATAATGATCAGAAGAATTAGAATAAAATGCCACCAAGACATGTTTTTCTATTCATAGGACACGTTTCGATTAATTCTGATACTAAAAGACAACACCTAGACAAATTATTCACCCTTCAACAATTCTTCTCAAATGGACATTAATGATGTATTTAAATACCTATACACTGAGGACTTCAAAATCAATTTTAAATATTTTGTCGGATGGCATTCACTTTTTCCAAATGCCAGGGTACACTTTCTTAGCACGTCCATTGTTACGGTGATAACATTGACGTTTTTTTTCCATCCAAACAAACAAAAAGGTATGATAGATCTTTGTTTTCGAAAGAAAAATACGGTTATCTTTTGATCATTGTTAATTACGGAAAAACGGAAAAGATGGGAAGAAAGTAAGAAAGAGTAAGTGCACTAGCATTTGATATGCTAACTTAGACTAATTGTTAATAACTTTCGGAGAGTATAATCATTAAACTTTTCAAGAAAATTGAGACAATGAAAAAAATGTGGGTGCGGGAGTGGGTGTGCGTATGCGTGTGAGTGTGAATGTGCGTGTGGGTGTGGATGTGTGGGTGTGGGTCTGGGTGTGAGTGTGGGTGTGGGTGTGAGTTTAGGTATGATAATAAGATTCACACCGACACCCGCGCCCACATCCCACATCCACCCACCCATACACACCCACAGCCACAGCCACATTCACACTCACACCCACACCCACGCCCACCCACACACACCCACACCCTCACCCACACACACCCACCCACACACCCATACCCACCCACCCACCCACCCACACCCCACATCCCATACACACCCACATCCAAAACGGCGTCAATATTCACGTTGAAATCGTTGTATGTCTTCTTCTTCACGAATAATTTGTTTTTATCTGATGCATAGTAGCTATGTTCTTTTATTTGCGACTTTACATACTACTGCAGAGTCTTCTTCTAGTTCTCTTCTTTGATTACGAAAAGCTTCTACCAAGCTCTCCATCACTGCAGAGCCAGACATAGGTAACTCCGATAAACCATTAGTATCATAGATTCTAAGATGATTGTCAACGATAGTCACAGCTATCCCTTGACATAATGCGGCGTGTACCATCAATGGAACCCACACGATACGTTCTGTTTGTAAGAAAACCTTGAACAAATGATCCGAAGGCATCTCGGTCCACTCTTTTATCTCCATCTTCTTGATGCACGAATATAGTCTAGTAATCATCTCCGATTCTAATTCTAACATGGCTTCGTACGAGCAAATGGCTCTCTGCAAGCTATCTGCAATCCAACGATCTGAATCATTGTTCGTGAATGTATAACGGTTCACAAGCGCAACGATCACCTTACTTGTTGTTGCTTGTTCCCCTATCTTACGCATCACCTTAATTGCTGTTGATGCTACATCATCATCATCATCCTCAAATGTGTTGATCAACATATCGATGGCTTCATTTGTTATTGATCTGTCACCCATATTTCCGAGTACCTCACATGCGTTACGTCTGACATATCTATCCTCATCCCGTATAAGTGCATTCAATACTGCATCGATCACCTCATTAGTTGCTGCTTTTTTACCCATCTTCCGAAGTACCGCACATACGTTCTTTCGAACACCAGCATCTTTATCTCGTAGTGCATTCAAGATTGTATCAATTACCTCTTTAGTTGCTGCTCTTTCACCAACTTTCCAGAGTACTACGCATGCATTCTTCCGCACAGCAGCATTTTCGTCTCGTAATGCATCCACCATGGCATCGATCACCTCATTCGTTATTTGTTTTTCATCTATCTTCCCAAGCAAGTTACATGCGCTCTGGCGAACACCAACATCTTCATCCCGGAGTAAACTCAGTACAGCATGCACCACATCACTCATTAGTTCTGTCTCGCCCATTTCACGAAGCACATCACATGCATTCTGCCGAGTTCTGGAATCTTCATCCTGAAGTGCGTTTATCATACCATGTATTAACTTAGGTATTGGCGCTTTTCTACACATTTTGAGAAGCATTTTAAATGCCTTGTATCGGACATTAGAATCTTTGTCCCGAAATGCGTTAAGCAGTTCATCGATTGCCTCGTTCGTTACTTCCTTTTCAATCATCTTTTCAAGCAACTCAAATGCGCTCTGTTGAACATCAGAATTCATATCATAAAGTGCATGCACCAAAGCAAGAATCACCTCATTTGTTGCTGCTTGTTCCCCCATCTTGCCGAGCACTGCAACTGCGTTCTGTCGGACCGCCCAATCTTCATCACCGAATGTATTGAGCACAGCATGTATCATCTCATTCGTTAGCTGGTTTTCACTGATGTTGCTCAGTATCACACATGCGCTACGGCGGACAGTTGCATCTTCGTTCTGAAGTGCACGCAATAAAACAGCGATCATCTCGTTTGTTACTTGTTTTTCACTGATCTTCCGGAGCAACTCCCATGCATTACTTCGCACACTCGAATTTTCATCCTGAAGTGCAATTAGCACTTCATGGATGAATTCATTGGTTATTAATTTTTCACCAGCCTTCCCAAGCGCTTCATATGCGCTTCGCCGGACACGGACACCAGAATGCTGATCTCGAAGTACATTGAACATGGCATGGATCAAATCATTGGTAGCTGCTTTTTCACCTGTCTTTCCGAGTACGTCCCAAGCACTACACCGAACATCAGAATCTTGGTCCGAAACTGCATTCAGCATGGCATCTATTATCTCCTTTGTTGCTACTTTTTCACTCATCTTCCCGAACGCCTCGCATGCACTGCGCCGCACTTTAGAATCTTCATCCAGAAGCGCATTGAGCATAGCATCGATCACTTCATTTGTTACTGCTTTTACGTCCATCTGCCCGATCACCACACATGCGCACTGTTGAACATCAGATTCTTTATCTCTAAGTGCATTTAACAGGGCAGCTACCAAGTCATTCGTTATTCCATTCGCAACTATTTTTCCGAGTAATTCGGCGGCGCTCCATCGGATATCAGAGTTTTTATCGCGAAACGCATTCATCAGAACATCGACCATCTGAGTTGTTATCGCTTTTTGACCCATGTTCTGCAGTATCTTAAGTGCATTCCATCTGATATCGGAATCTTTGTCCATGTATGTATTAACCAAAGCAAGAATCACTTCATTGTTTATTGCTTTGTCTTCCATCTTACGAAGCAACTCACATGCACTCCATTGAACATCAGCATCTGTATCCCGAAGTGCCTTCGCCAGAGCATGGATTACTTCGTCCGTTACTACTTTTTCACCCATCTTTCCGAGTAACTCACATGCGCTCCATCGAACAGAAGAAACTGTGTCTCCAAGTGCGTTCAGAACCACACGTATCATCTCATTCGTTATTGCTTTTTGGTTTATTTTCCTAAGGGCTACACAAGCAGCTACTCGGACTTGCGACCATTTATCGCTAAGTGCTTTAAGAAGAGTGGCGAGGACTTCATTCGTCAGTGCTTTCTCATCCATTTCACAAATCAGATCACATGCGCTACACCGAACGTCAGAATTATCATCCTGAAGTAGGTCGAGTACAGCATGAATAATCTCATTGGTTGCTAGATTTTCGCGTATCTGACGAAGTACTTCAATTGCGTTCTTCCTAATATAATAATCCTTATCGCGAAGTACATTCACCAGAGCCACTATCACTTCATTCACTGCTGCTTTTGAACCTATTCTCCTGAGGGCATTACATGCGCCTAGTCGGACATCGAACCGTTCATCCCGAAATGCATTCACCAGAGCAACGATAACCTCCATTGAAACTGTTTTTTCACCCCTTTTCTCGAGTATTGTAGATGCCGTCTGCCAGACTCTAGAATCTTTAACCCCATCAATAGCATTTATCATAGAATGTAGCACGTCGTCGGATTTTGGTTCTTCGCCGATGTTTTTGAGCACTTTCGACGCAGTTTCTCGGACTTTAGAATCTTCATCTCGTAGCATATTCAGCAAAGCTGCAATTACTTGATTGGTTACTGCTTTTTCGCGCATGTAACCCAACACTTCACATGCGCTCCATCGGGTATTTGAATCTTCATCTCGTAATGCATTCAGCATAGCATCTATCACCTCATTCGTTACTGCCTTTTCAGCTATCTTCTTGAGCGCATCACGCACTTTGTTTCGTATAACCCAATCTTGATCATGCAGATCGGCGAACATTTTCGATAATAGTTTTGATGTGGGATAGGTTATTGGTAATTGTGATAGGAACATGTAGATGATGTTCTTCGCCTTTGTATCTTGTGTTGTGAGGAGTTCTATTAATCTGTTTTGTATAATTGACGTATTAACTGCGGAATTGGCACGTCCAAGCGATTGCAAAAGGATTACTCGTATTGGGGTTGCAGATTCCATGATACTCATTCCTAACCACTGTGATATTAACTTTAAATAACTGGCATGTCGTGGAGACACTATTGTATCTACGAGTTGATCGATGCATTCAATTATTAGGGTTATGTGTTTCAAGCCGACAAGATCTAATGGTTCTCCTTCAATCGTGTTCCAGAATCTGTCCATTGACGGTCGATAATCTGTTTGTGCGAGAAGACCTGATGCAAAAACAAAGACGAAACGAAAACGTTGATTGTACTTATTATTGTTGATAAAATCAATTGCTTTTTGACTGTTAGAATCCTTCAGAAGTTTGAGTAGATGCCGTGCTGCAAAATATTCTTGAAAGCTGAGATGAACAAAATAATGCTGTTTGTTTGTTTCGATTCGATGACCTATCGGCTTGTCGTCGTATGATTTGAGAATGCCCATATTCAATAATTGTGGATAATCATCTAATGAACAGTCAACTTCGATTTCAGTCTCTTCAAGCAGTTCGGGTGGCAACATAATTTCTTTGCGTTGCATTGCATTAAAAGCCAATTGTTCTAAAAATCGTAATTCCGTATTGCATTTGCGATAAACACCTTGTTTTGTCATATCTTCGGATTTTTTGTTTTGTCTTGTTAAGTATCGTCGACATAGCCATTCTGTTATTGTAGAATATAATTGTGTCATTGTTAATACTGTCGTTTTTGACCAGTCGTAACTACTCCAGAGACTACAAATTAATTCGAGATTCACTGGAATATGAGCAATACCCCAAATACTAGGATTTGACTTCAAGAATTTCTGAAGCTTCGGACCACTCGACAAAGCATTTATCGACTCGACTGTGATCTGATCAAAGAACTGTTGAATATACTTTGCTATATTTTCATCTGTGAATCCGGTTATTTCCATTTTTGTATCGTATGCTAATGTGATTGCGTACGGACGAGATGTTAATAGATGATGTTGTCTCTCACATATATGCTGAAACACACCTTTTAATTGTTCGGGAATATTTTGAGCAAATTCATCATAACCATCTAATATCCATAGAACACGACCTTTGTTACACTGTTCCTTGAAGTTTTGTCTCATTTCATCGGATATATCATCAACTTCGAAATATTCTTTCTCTACAAGATCAATGGGTAGGTACTTTTTTTCTGATGAATATCGACTTTGTGTCAACGAGCGTAACCGAATTAGAATAACGAGTTCATATTGACGCCAAATTTCACCTTTTGCCCAGCGGTAAGTAACATATTGGCAAAAGGTTGATTTTCCAATGCCAGCTCGTCCAAGCACGAGCACTTTCTTTGTTTGATCTTTGCATTTTTCGAAAATATTCTCTACATCAATAGTAGTCTTGTTGCCATATATCTCTTCAAAAGTACCGAGAATTTCATTGTGTTGATGTGAGCGACGTTTATCGTTTTCGTCTTCTTGGTTGAGCATCAGGGATGTCCCTTGTTGTTTCAGTTTCTTCTCCTTTTCTTGGTGCTCTTGTGTATCTACTATGGCCAAATTAATGTAACTTTGATCAATAGAGAAACCTTTTTCTTCATTCATCAGACGCACGATGCGATTTTTTCGTAAATAATTTTCTTTCACTTGATCAAACAAGTTAATTTGCAGATGGTCAGTCGCTGAAGTTGAAGGTTGATTTTTTATTTTATCGATAAGATCATTTACTTTGGCAAGTATGTTTGATTCAGAGGCATCGGAGAAATCCATAGCTATTATCGAGCCAGTGATAAAATCTAGCCACTTGTCTGAAGATGGTTTCCATATTTTTCTATTAATCATCATACATGGGATAATGCGTTTGCGAAGCTTTTTTGCATGTTGTAATTCCAGTTTACAATTCTCAGAATTTTCATATTCTGGTGTCATAAAACAGCAGATAACTGAGGCATTGTTGACCGCTGCAGCCATACTAAATATGAGAAGAGCATAAACTATGACTTTAGAAAAAAGACCTCCACGCTATGATCTGTACCTGTCGTACATATTATCGTCCATGTCTCGATCGTCGAACCAAACTGGAATATTCTTGGCTATTAGAGTATTGTACACTGTTCTAACGATACTTTTACTTTTGTGATTATATGAAAGCATCACGTGTTTTTCCCCTTCGAATGCCATTCACCCAGTCAAAATAAAGTAAGCAAATAAATATTTAATGCTATGATTAATTGCTAAAAGGTAGATGAAAACTTATTTTGATAAGTATTTGTTCAATTTTCAAATAATGTTCGATTCTTTGTAATAAATCTCTTTCCAATCAGTGATACTACAGAAAAACTGCAGTAGCAAACTGCAGTACGTCTCATAAACGAAACATTGTTATGAATGTATTTATAAACATAGTACCATATCCTGCAAGTATTCAACGTTCATCAAATGTGTAGTCTATTGTGA
This sequence comes from Rotaria sp. Silwood1, assembly GCA_905250075.1. Taxonomy (NCBI): domain Eukaryota; kingdom Metazoa; phylum Rotifera; class Eurotatoria; order Philodinida; family Philodinidae; genus Rotaria; species Rotaria sp. Silwood1. The sequence goes on from CAJNOP010000286.1 coordinate 169,832, forward strand.
AAGTGTAACTGGACAGCATACAAATGTTAATATTTTTAGAATTTCAGCAGCGATTATGGTGCAAAATTTTTTTTCTTTGCTTGCAATCATATCCAATTCTACCTCATACATCAGTTTGTCGATATACATCGCACTGTTGTTCTATACATAGTTACTTTATCGTACTCAACTGTTAAAGAATAGAAAAGAAGTATGCGCAACTACGCAATATTGACTTTTACTTTCTTTAACTTTCGATAAACGAGCATAATATAAAAAATATTTCAATCGAAAATCGAACCCATGACAAAAACTGGTACATAGAACCGTTTCTCTAACCATCGAGTATAGAAGCACGACGAACGGCATTTGGTTTTTTGAATGATACTTAATCATCGAAAAATGTTTAGCTGTCGATACGACATGTAGCACTCACCTGGATGCAACAAAGCTATTTCTAACCAAGTGATGATGACAGTGAGTTTTAATCTTCTCTTATCAAGGGTAAATATAACTGTTGAAGAATAGAAAAGAATGATACGTAACTATACAATACTGTTGCTGTTTTTTTATTGTAGTTGACGTTCAACGCTTAAATCTCTTTGACATATTCATCATTGCTCGAGAGTGCATTAATAATTAGAATACTATTCCAGTAATGTAAGCGTTGATGGCTACTGACCGCTATATCGGCTAGCAGGCATGAATTCTTTTTACTTGACCGATCTTGATCTTTTCAAATTTTTACGTGCTTTTGCTAACGAAAGAAAATAATAAAAGCAATGCAATTTATCATAACTTTATTTAGATTTTTAACTATTTACATTACGTACGTCGCATAAAATCAGATAATAAAATGAACATCACCGACTACACTGACTCCATATGCAACTAATTGATAATATTCATTTCCAATGACATATAAGCATTATACAAGAATATTATGATTCAGTCCACTCACGCTGTAACCGATTCTTCTTAATCAGAAGTCCCAACTATTTGTGTATATCGTTCATCAATCCTTGATTGAGACTTTTGAAACAGCATCGAATCGATATCTCATCGATTTCTGTGGAGACACAGTCTACCACAAAGGTGACTATCTACTGTTGCAATTCTATACAAATTTTATCGAACATCGTGGATAAACTCTTCGAAATATCCTAATATCTTGGAGGACGATTTCTAGTATAGCTAACAATGTTGATCGTTCCCAAGAACAGCATGTTCCACAAAGTACAATAAATTTTATGGAAATTTAAAATTAACTGATTATTTTCCATTTATGTTAACAGATCACGACTCGAATGAAACGGTTTCTATTTGGAATATGTTGTTTCGTCTACTGGAAGGAGGGTTTAACCAAAAACAAGTTAGGTTCCTTCGTTCGTGCGTTCGTTCTCATCGAACGAAAAAAATGGGTGTGGGTGTGAATGTGGGTATGTAGGCTTACAACTAGACACATCGACACCCAGACCCACACGCACACCCACCCACATGCACACCCACACCCACACCCACCCACACCCACACCCACCCTCTCAACATCAACAACACTCCTCTCGGTGATAATGGTAGCAGTGGTTTCTCAACATCAACAACAACCCTCTCGGTGATAATGATAGCGGTGGGTAGTCAACATCGGCAACAACTGCACTTGAAACGATATTTAATTCTATGCACTTGAGGCCGTTCTGGCCAAAGTATATAGTTATTTTTGTGTTATTAATTAGTTTATATATAGAATCTTGGGCTCTTCTAGCCCTCAACACTAAAAATTGTCTTTTTGTTTTTT
>CAJNOP010000286.1:171705-246686 GCA_905250075.1 Rotaria sp. Silwood1
ATCTACCCTGTCATCACCTAATAAATTTATTCTATTGACTAAGTGTTAATTGAAAAGCGTTGGATGGCTATAGATATTAATACTCGCTACTTTTTTTTTTGTTGATATTATTTCTATCACTATTAACAATGAAGCTAGCAAGTATATTAATTGTCTCTTTCTTTCTTGGTCTGTTTTTAACTGTTGTTCTATCGGATATGGAAAATAATGATGTGGATTTCATCGATGATAATCATCTTATATCCAAACGAAGTACATTTAATCAAGGATATGATGATAATGAACCACAATCACCACGTCAATGTGTCCGATGTAAATTTGGTATTATTCGTTGTTGTTATCCAAATATTTGTGTTAAAAAACATTTGCGACCAGATAAATGTCTTCGTATAAAGAGTGGCTAAAATTATTATTTTGTAATTTTTTTTGTTTTAAGAATAAAAACAAAAACATGTTTGCTGTGATTAATTCATTTAATTGAAATCAAAAGAAAAAATTCGTTGACTTCAAAATCGGATCTCATTTCGTCGAAACTGTTTTGTTTTTAATTAGTAAAAAAACAAATCTTCAGAGAATAGAATCAATTTTTAAAGTACGTTTTTCTTATGACTATATTAAGTGTTGGAACTCACGTATATTTTCGAAGAAAACAGTGAGTGTATATTGTAAATCGAGGTTTTGCAGCTCACCCCCTCGCTAGGCCTCAGTAACGATGTGGCGCGAAATGAAAATTTTTTGGATAGATTTCCTTAACAACCGGAGTGGAAGCACACTCAAAGATTATTGAATGGGTGCCCACAGCAACGAGGTAAGATACGTAATTAATAAAGTTAATTAAATCATTTTGCAGTTCTACAGACTCCAACTATTCTAAATATTGACCTTTCAGCAACACGATCTTATCGAAGGTTCCAGTCAGTGAAACAGTGATATTATTTATTGAATAGAGTCAGAATAAGACTGAACTCTGAATTTAGGTCAAACTCAACAGTGCATGTCGAAGTTCGCGAAGAGAAAAAAATCATGCGTTTGAAAGCTTAGTGAACTATTCAATCGATGTTTATAACAGGTTAATGTGGCCGTTGATTAGACGCAATGAAGAGTAGATTGATATTTATCGCTTCACATGACATGTATCATGTATATTATTATTAGGAGAAAAGAAATTAGGTATTGAAAATGTATCTGATGACGTAAATAAGCTTTGCTTGAATATAATGATGTTAAATAAATCGAATAAATTTTAGAAGAAAAGGTAATTATGAATGCAAGCATTTTCCAAGTGATACAATTCCAGTGCGTGCATATCAACTTTAAAAATAGTTGTAATTTTTATGCATTCACTTATTTCACTTTTTTTTGGGAGTCCGGAATTTCGGCCCAAGAATTTTTCGTCCCAAACTTTCGGCCCGGTCCAAAATTCCGGTGATTTTTCGGTCCGGGCCGAAAATCCGAAAGAAATCTCGGTCCCGTTCTTAATTAAATTTAATTAATTAATTATTAATTAGTAAACTTCATAGTGCTGAGCACCATGACTTTTCAAAAAATCATTCTGCTCAGCACTATGCCATACTGCTTAGCAAGACGATTTACTGAATATTCGTACTGGTTAGCAAGATAATTTATTTAATATTCATACTGTTCAGCACCATTTCATATTGCTCAGCACTATGTCATACTGCTCAGCACTATGTCATACTGCTCAGCAGAATGATTTTTTGAAAAGTCATGGTGCTCAGCACTATGAAGTTTACTAATTAATAATTAATTAATTAAATTTATTTAAGAACTGGACCAAGATTCCTATCGGACTTTCGGTCTGGACCGAAAAATCACCGGAATTTTGGACCGGGCCGAAAAGTTTGGGACGAAAAATTCTTGGGCCGAAATTCATGTAACCCTTTTTTTTAAATAAATTATTTTATAACGCATGATTATATATCAAAAATTTAGAAGAACTACAAGGTATGAGTACCACATTTCAGCAGCGAAAGGTACTACACTGCTAAGTTTTTCAATATGAAATTGTTTTGATATTTTCATGAATATTCGTACATCAACATAATTAAATTCACTTTCAGGAATATTTAAATTTGGCTCAATAACTTCACGTGTCATGCGAATTTCTTGTTCATGTTATCCAGGAAATTTGAGGCTAAAATGAATATCGAATTTAATTGGTGCTATTTCAACGGTAATACTTGTTTGTGAACCAGCTGAAAGAAGTTCATTTGCTGGATTTACAAAAATACCTGCACATGGATTGGAATCAGTAATCTTAACGGAAAAAAAAACAATTTTTCTTCTGATTCACAAAAAAATATCCAATAAAACGATTTAATACTTGATAAGAAAAAAGATGATTTGTTCCTTCATTAATAACTGTGAATGATTCTTTTAATGTTATATTTATTAGTATCGATCCAAAATTAACATGATTTTCTTTAATTTTGAATTTTACTTTATCAAGTTCAGCAATACAATGAAGTGTTAATTTTGCTTCATAACTTGACAGTAAGGAATTTGCATTTGCTGGCAATTTTCGGGAACCATCTGTAGAAAAGATATGTTGAGTAAAACATTTTCCCAATTGTGCTCGAGTGCGACCATACCAAACAACCTCACTATCAACAGTTTGATATGGTTTAATTCAATGATTCCTAAAAGAAGTTTGGCTTTCGCAATTAAAATAAAATTTAAAGACCTGCTGCTAGACGAATTGAAAATGTCGTTCCTTTTGGACCAATAATTGGAATCCAACGAAATTCAGTCGAGACATTTAATGGATGATATAAATTAACAATTTTTCGAAATGAATCTTCAGCTAAAATATGTGGTAATGAACGTCTAAGAAGTTTCTCTGCTGATAATTGTACAATTGGTAAACGAACATCAACTATAATTTTAACATAATGCTGATAAAAATTATTAATTAGAAATGATAGTGAACGTGGATAAGGAGCAATTTGTGTTGGTTCAAATGTTATTGGAAATTGTACATGAGATTTTTCTCGTATAAATTGAGATAATGGCTATGTCATTTTTAATGTAGCTGAATCGATCTAAATGAAATATTGTTAGAAAAAAAAGTTTCCAAAAGAAGACAAAAAAAGACATGCCTATTTGAAAGATAAAAAACTGATCAAGGTTATTAAGTACAGATAAAAATTTTGTCCCAAGTGCAGTAACACAAACTTCACCGAAATTGAATTCCGGTGGCTGTGAAAATAGAAGAAATTGTATAATTATTGAAAATTAAATAAAAAACGTACCAACAATAGTTTTCAATAATTGACTCGGTGATACAATTATTGCACAATCATTTTGTTTTTGTGTTAAAAGTACAGAATTACGTCCTTCTTTTATTAGCTATACTTAATAATGCTTGTTCTTTTTCAGCTGATTCAGATATTGTCGATAAACAATATTTCTAATTAGGGATAAGATGAAACTTGAACATGAATAAAAGACAAATAATTTAATAACTTATATTTATTTTTAGATGTATTCCATTGATGAGAGGAGAAAGAAGATGTAGAATTTGACTACATCTACGATCTATATCGGTTTTGTCTTTCTGTATTTTATTTTCTACTATTATTTTTCATGTCTGAAAAACTTCTGCGTAGATGGAATAGAACATTTTTTGAATTAATGTACGATTTGACGCATCTATTATTAGAAAAAGAAAAAGAAAATGAATCTATCATAAGACGATTATTTAAGAAATAAATTTTATTGATATTTTCATGATCTTAAGTTAAATATTGAATGTGAAATAAATAATTCTTGCAAGAAATCTTTTTTTACCAAAAAGTATTGGTATTTTTTAAAAGAAGATAATTATTTACGTAGTTTATTTTCTTACATATAGCTTTCTTGGCATTTTTTCCTACACCCGCTAAGAAATCATTGATAACGGATGTCTAATATAAAGGAAGATCGTCTTCTAGAATCTAGGACCTGTAGAACATCCTAGTCATCTAATGGAGGGATTCGGGTCTAGTAATGAAATTCGTTATGATTTTCCATTAGTATGTGGAATATGTATCATTATGTCAAATCGATAAGATATTATTTATTCGTTCGTATGAGATTTCTCGTAATTCATCTGTTTATATGGATAAGTTTTTGAACTTCGTATGTTTATATATTAGTTTAATTATTGTTTTGCTCACATTGCGAGTGTGGTTATGTGTTTGGGTTCGGTTGCCTTTAATCCACACACCGACACCCTATTGTGATAATTCGAGTCGAAATTCTAAATCCATTCACTCTTGCAGTAATTCCAACAGTAAGAAATATTGAGTCAAATAAATTGTTTATCTTTCATCTGGTGTTATCCATTAAAAATACTAAGCAACTGAGTTTTCTCTTCAGCTATTTCTGTTTACGCTTTCTCTCTATCTCATGTTCATGTAAGAACAAATGAAAGTTTTCAGCATGGTACACTTGTTTTGAGAATAAGTCAAAGAATAGAAAACAACAGAGCGAACCGAACGAGGTACTCTCTTCATACTGAAAATGAGTCTAATCAGTGATCTTTTAGTTTTTCTTTTTTTTGACGATTGCAGTTCGAAGACCTCGAACACACATGGTTGGTTCGTAAAGTAGTAGGATATTTTTTTTATTCATTTTTAATTGTTCTATGTTTCCTTGAAATTATCTACCATAAACATGTACGAGTTACTGCGCTGACCGCGTCATAGTTAATAATCAAATACAGATTTAGCAGGTAGAGCATTTTGTTGTGAAGCTATTGATATGGGCGTCGGCCTCCTCTTCAATCATACCACAAAACATGTACAACCACCGACTATCCAAACCAAACCTACACCCACATCCTTTGTTAAACATTATTTGCAAACAATATCTTTGGAGGAAGCCGATCAAATGTATCTACTGCTCTTCATGTTGCTTCTGATCGAGGACGCAAGCAAATAGTTCACTTGTTACTAGAAAAAGGTGCTTGCCATTCTAAATTAAATAAATACCATTGTACTCTACTCGATGAAGCTGAGACTGACACAGTAAAGCATTTAATTCGGCGTCGTATGAATAATACTCGTTTTGTCAGTAACTCGATTGAATGGATTCTTTCTACCGATACTGCTGATTTTCAAGTCCGCGGGTATTTAAAAAAAGATGGAAAATTCATGGGAAACATCCATAGTTCTATAAAATAATCGTTTACATAAAGGAAAACTAGCTTGAAAGCGAATTGCACGATATTGATGTTTTCGATACAATAAAACATTTTTTTTCTATTAGTAATACATGAAAAAGATTCCGAGTATTTACTAAAAGCATACACAGCTGAAACTGGTTTTTATTCAACGCTCAATTTTCATCTATAGCAAATATAACTTGAAACTCTGATTGCCAAAGAGAATCTTAGTCGAGCATAGTTTATTGGAATTATCGCTTGCCATCCAAAATTTGAAACACTTTCCTATGTTGGAGTGGTATCTTGTAGTATGGTTACTACCAACAACGTTATAAAACCACACAAGATACGTACAAAGACTTTAAAAAAAACATTTTCTTCAACATAAAAGGAGGGTGTGGGTGTGGGTGTGTGGGTGTGGGTGTGGGTGAGTGTGGGTGGGTATGGGTGTGTGGGTGTGGGTGGGTGTGGGTGGGTGTGGATGTAGGTGGGGTGTGGGTGTGGGTGTGGGTGTGGATGGGTGGCGGCATGGGTATGTTGAAGAGTGTTCACACCTGCATCCACACATACACTCACACCCAGCCACACCCACACCCACACCAACACCCACACCCACACCAACTCCCACACCCACCCACACCCACACCCACCCACACCCACACACCCACACCCTTATCATAGAATAATTTTTAAGTAGCAGAATGATTATTGAGCATAACATGGTGATATCTTTTTATCAAATGAATATATTCAATTTGCAATCGAAGATTGATTCTATACTTACAGTTTATTCTCGCTCTGATGGTTATATTTTTATAGAAAAAAAATATAGTTAAACTTTTTCTTAATAGTCTTATGTATAGGCGTCTTTAAACGGCTATGTTGATTATAATAGTCAGTCATATTTTCTTCAGTTGGTTTTCTTCTCAAAAATAGAAATTTTTGATTTTTTTGAGTAGCTACTGGCATGATGATTAGTAGTGACATGTTTCAATGAAAAAGTTTTCTCTGAAGACACCATTTATTAATCAAAAAGTTGGCTCGATCTTGTACGAATATTGATATTTATTATTTGAAATAACAAGCATAAACTCTGGAAAGTTATGAAAATAAAAGTTTTCAATGCTGATACTGGCCTCAAGCATACATACTCTTTATTCATACAGCTACAATTATATATTTATGAGTAACAATCACTTTTATAGAAATCTATTAGTATTCGCATACTCTACCGTTGTAATAGAATCAGAAGATTTTTCATAAGTTCAGTAATATTTGAACGAGGAAAAAGTTAGTTTCTACTAATGATCTCTCTTTGTAATCTCATACAATAAGAGAAACTTCATTTGGGTACAAACATGAAAATAATTAATTTATAAACGGAAATAGTCAGAGATAAAGTTTATCTTTAGAAACATTCATTTGAATTCGTTCGTAATTATGCTTCATCATACATATATATAATCGCACGACTGTTTGATTGAGAAAACAAAATCGTAACAAAAAGGCTTATATTTAAAAAAAATGAATACTCGATTGATCTGACTTTAGAAGATTGAGAGGCATTAATTCGTTGATTTAACTAAGATGATTTTGAAGATTATACAAGCTAAAACTAACTGACATTTATTTTTCAAAAAAGTAAAAAGAAACTACTATATAGTTTTAAGTCGAATAAATTAATTTCTTCTCGAATATATTGGATGCAACCTTTTAGAAAACTATTTAATAAGCAGATTTTTAATTCGAACAATTCTATTGTAAAATCTTCTAGTCAATAACAATCAAATTAGTTCTTCTAGATGAAGTTAGGTTTCTTCATTAGTCCTTCAACTACTGAGCAATCGTTGCCAATAGATTTATTTTTCTTTTAGTAAAGTTTGAGTATTGCAAATTTCTTTGATATTAAATTTATTTCGATCCGATTGATCACTGCAATTTTACGACAAAAAATGAAATTTTTCTTTTTATGTATTATTTGATTCTACATCAGAATTAATATAATTGAGGAAAATATTTATCGAATGTCTAGCATTGTTTTATTTGATTGAATAATAATCAGAATGAATTATTTCAGATTATTCGGTTTCAGAGAATACTTTTGTGATTGTGCGTACAGTATCAATCATACTCTTGACACCTCTCATTTGCGGAGCCTTTTGAGTAGCATAATAGACTTCACTATATCCCCACCAATCCCAGCAACCCATTGGATTTATTGGAAGCATTAATGATTTTCGAACTTGTGGAAAGATGACAATGATATCGTTTAATTCAGCTATTTCTAAATAACCAGCTTTTGTAGCAAAAACATCTCCAGCAAATTGTTTTCCTATAAGATGAGAAAAAAAAAGGAAGAAATGAATTATTTGTTTAGATTCGTTGAGAAACTAAATAGATAAAAACCTTGTTGACAGCCATGTAAGGCAACATGAATTGAGCATTTTTTACCATTGGCACATGCTGATGGAAAATAGATAAAACCTTCATCATCGAAGCTAGCTGAAGAACGACGTGTTGTTATTGATTTCTTGTTCGATAATTCATTGGGCATTACTAAATTGAATAGACCTGAGGGTGACCATTCCCAATCGCCAGGAGTGTATAAATACATATTGTTTTGAATCCATTTTGATAGAGCAGATTGTGTAATCTTTTCTTGTCCCACATTATCAGGAAAACTCATGAATGCTTCTTGATCAAACATGAGCATCTGACCGAGCAATGGAGTTTTTGCATGAGGTGTTGGTTGAATCAGACTGCCACCGTAGAGATGATTGAGCATGTCATATGCCAAATTGAAATTACTAGAAAAAAACAAAAACAAATTTATTGTATTTGAAGTATAAAATTGATTTATTGCTACCAATTGTTAATATAGTTTGCCAAATTCAGTGAACTACATGACGCACCAAAACTTTCAGTAGCGAAACCATGATTAGCTGGCATATTGAAATTTGTCTTCACTGTTGCATTTAATCGTTGATAAAGCTCTGCATTTAGTTTAACAACACCAGGATAAGCTACTTTATCATATTTACCCGAAAAAATATAAACAGGATCACCAACAATATTTGAAGGATCATCAATATAGTCATTCGATGCATAATATTTTACTTTGTATTCTAGATTCGAAACAAAAATGTATAATGCAGGACCAGTCATACAAACAGCGGTTGTTAATCCACTGCCAGCACAATAATAAGGTGGACCTGCTACTACACCACAACCACTAATGTCTTTTGAATATCCAATATGTAATTGTGTAGCCATGGCACCTCCCGAAGAGATACCTGAAACTGTTACATCTGTTCGCGGTACACTAGCTGAAACCAATGATATAAAGAACACAATAACAGGATTCAATATAAGATACATCGCCATCATCTTTGCCTCTTTTTAATTTAAATAAATGATCAAAATAGAGACCAAAAGAATAGAAATAATTTTAAATTTGCGATGAATGAAAATATATTCTTTTTACAGTAGCTTAAATAGCATATTTTCGATAGACTATATCTAATAGCCATCAAAAAGGGATTAGAGCATGATTGATGATATGATTCTTTGCATGTTATAAATGAAATTTAAGATTGGAAAAATATGATGATATATTATTACAGTATATGAGTCGTCATTGTGACGATACACAGCATTTCAGTATTGCGCGATATGAAAGAGGTTGAAAATACTGGCCTTTCAAAGAATCTAATTATTTCTTCCATCTATTACATTCTATTTACAAAAAATATTTGAAGAAACATATCAGATAATATCCTTAGAAAAAAGTACAGTTTTCATAGTTACATATCAACTATTTTATCCATAATTGAAAAAAAAAAATGAAATCATTTCCAAAAAATAAAAAAAAAATCAAATTACCGATCGTTTTGATAAAGTAATATAGAATTACATCTCAGGAGGATTTAATATTCCTTTTTGAGAATGATTTACTGATAAATGATATTGATTAAAATAATGTCGAATCACATATCAATAGATCGTATATTTCATATTACAAAAATCAAGAGAGATTTTTATCGAATTCTTCTCAAAAATAATTAATTAAACAAATTACAATATTAATTTAGCAAGAAGAAAACGATGGCATGACTCCAAAAGAAGTGAAACCATGAATAAAATCATCTGAAGATTTTTTTTTTCTTTTCAAAAGCTTAAAAACGAATACTATTTATTTACCCTTTGAAAATACATTTATGACCAAATGAACATTATTTTTAAACTGTATTTGTTACAAATGACTTGAGATTATACGATTTTTATGACATGTAGTTTGTCGTGTTAAGGTATTATCATCAATTTTAACAATGTTATTTCTTTCTATTTTATTCAAATAAACACATAGAATTTCATTTTACAGTGTTTTTACTCATTTCATTCACTCTTTCTCTTCATGTAAAACTTTTGAAACTAAATTAATATTTTTTAAATAGATATCAACTAAGGAAAGGTCAACAGAATAGAATAGCATTATCTGGCAACATATCTCTTCCTGGCTTATGAGACCAGGACAGAGTATGATAGGTTATGTGTATCCAGAAGGGCGCTAATTACGAAAAATATAAGTATGATGACGGAGAAATCAAAGTTAAGATAACGAGCTGTTCTAATCCTTTATGCAAATAGAAGTTATACACTCATGATTGCATGTTACTAGTTCTCACTAGTCTCTTGAAAAAAGAAGCATCTAGCAAGTGCTGAGATCACATACAATTTTCTTTTAATATTTCAATATAAGTTCCAATCGATGGAGACATTAAAGAAAATATAAGTTTGTTTTCAATTTATCAAATATTTTATTTCACTTACAAAATATTTCACATCTGTTAGAATTTGACATTAATTAACTATGTATCTATATGTGATGGATTCAGTTTTTATAATTGTTTTGTCTATTTAATATTTATTATTATCACTTTCAATATAACTCATATTGAATAATCTTCATTTTTTATTGAAATCATTTAAGAAATAAACAATTAATTTTCATATCAAATGAGAATGATCTATGATAAGTACTATTTACTAAATAACAATACGTTTCATGCGAAGTTTTTCTAAAATTTCACTATGTCAAATAATTTTTGTGAGTAGTTTTCGAATAAATTACAACAATTACTAGAAGCACACTTTTTGTTATCTGAATTATAAATTAAACTTAATAAATGAATATATTGATAAAATAAAATTGAATTGAAAATAAAAGTTCTATTTAAAATAGTTGTTCTCTAAGAATGTGAATAAGGAGTCTTATGGAACATAAATCTGAAGCTCATTTTCAATATTTTCATTGAAACCTTGTATGTTTTTACAGTTTAGACAGTGGATTCATATAAAAGACGAATAATGAAACATAGAAATATTTTAATGACTCTAAATTTAAATTTAAAATAAAATTAATCGAATATCAATTTAAATCTAGTTTGAAAGAAAACCATGTCAAACTCTTTAAACTTTCAAAATGTTTTATTCGTTTTGTTTTTTCGAATTCGTTGTAAGAGAGAAAGACAAATAATATTTGATCTAAGGCATAAAAAAAATCAATGGACCAATTCGAAAACAAACACGCCATATTAAGATGCATGAATCATTTTTCACCTTTTAATATTGAGATTAAGATGATTTATGTATTTAGAACCATATTATAAGAAACTTTGAAGATAAATTGTATTTTATTCAAATATTGTGGAAAAATTATTAATTTGATTGTCGAATAAATCTCTTTTATTAAGATTTCACTATAATGAGTTCTTACTACTTCGATAGAGTTTCAAAATATTTCATAGTCATCATGGTATATTAATGAAGGAGAGAGAAGCATATGACAATCTGCCCACTCTCATTTTAATGAAAAAATCCAGGGAAGTTTACAGAATTTTGGCAGCATGAATGTTTTGCAATGCTATAGTAATTTTTACTATCTGTCAAAACAACTATTTCCACCCGATTTTTACAATACCTTATCTGTAAGCTACTTTAAAAAGTTTCCAGACCACATTGGAAATAGTCTTTTTTAAAAGAGCGGAAAATTCTGCATCTTTCCATATAAGAATCATCTTGAATTAATGAAATCATAATGACCTTCATAGTACTAAGTTGTGTTGTTTTTCGAAATTATCCGAGGATACATTATTTTCTGCTTATAAGACCCTTCAGTAAATAAATTATCCCAGCTGAGACGATGATGTATCAATACAGCGTTTAATACTCTTCAAGATGGTATACTTTTTATCTCGACCGTTGAAAATATTAGAATTTCGGAGTTCTCGGTCTTTTACAAGAGATAAGTCGTACGCAAAATGTCGTTACGATGAACTCTGCTATGCATAGATGGATAAACATTTGAGGGCTTGTCACAGATGAATTTTTACGAGAATCATAAACACTGAAGTCACTATGGATTATGTACCGAATCAGTACAACTGCGTGTATCGCTGATCCAAGTAACGTATAGGTCTAGTATATGTAATATCATGATGATGTATCTCATTCTCTTATCGAGGTAGTTGTGTTCGGATATATTCAATTTCGTATACATATTGTTTACTGATGACATTACTCAAATGCCAAGGAAGATACAAACAACATGCTTTGGATGTGATAAAGCTATTGACGCTCACTCAGATAGTGGTTGTTCCAATGAGCTTTTTTGTCTTTTCGTGTCGAGTCGTTCAATCGAGAGAATTTCAACGTCGAAAATGTCGGTGGAAGTTTGACAATTGAATGAAACATTTGAAAGATGACGAATAAGAAAACTTATTTAAATATTTCATGAAAATAATGGAAGACGGCACCTGAGTCCCTGTGCATTCTATCAAGATGCTATAAGTACTAGACATGCGTCGGTTACTGGCAACTATCCACGGTATTTACCACTACAATTACTGATGATCATCCGCATCCTAAACCAGTTATTGGTGGTGAAGACATTCAAATTGCTTTTTTTAATTTTTTTCTGAGATCAGACTTTTGTTCTGACGAACTACTAAAATACACAAAAGAAAGGAATATTCGAGTTTGCTTTTATTTATTTTTGAAAAACAAACATCTAGTTATCCCGTTTTCTGTTGCTTTGTGTATTTTTTGCGATTTGTCAAAACTGAGGGCGTAAGTTTGTGGTGGTGAAAAGAAGACGCATATCCACGCTCCGAACCCTATATCCAGATCTAACTATCTTTCTTCTTAATTAAAATGATGTAATCTTCATAGAATTACAGACTTCTATTGAATGTATGACAAAAAGCATTCACATTGCAATATTGTTTGTGTATAATACCAAAAGTACAACAGATTATATCATTTTATCAAGAGTAGCAAATCTCTTATATAGGAACTATTCAAGAAAAAGTGTTGGGCACGATCGAATAATTTAAAATTAGAAAAGATTCTCAGTATAACAGAAGTTGAGAGGCAAAAAAATAATGATTGAAGTAATTCAAATCAATCCTATTTTTCTGTTACACAATTTCAATATATAACTTTGGTCATTTTCATAGAAAATTTCAAAAATTTGAAAAAACACTCATTAAACAGGTGCTCTTCGATTGATTGATGTTTTTCTTCATAGTGCGTGTATCACTTGTCGTTGGTAAATTTTCTTAAAAGCCATTAATACGAATAATGATTGCTAGACGCTGTAAAATACATAAACGACTTGTGTGTGCATGAGGATGTATAGATTTGTTCAACCACATTCCACACACCCGCACTCTTTAGTTGTAAGTGTTCAATGAACATCTTGTTGTTGTTTACAATCGACCCATATTCGAATATCATAGGGATGTTTGATATCCCTATTAATCAAACATGTAGATGGTAAGTGATCATGCAACCACAAAACAAGTTCATCGAAACCGGATGAAAATTCCTTTCCATTCCACCTGTCATTTTTGCATCTGGTGATTAAAGTTCGAAGATTAACTATATTTTTAGTAAGATCAAGAATAACCGTTTCATTTTCAACGTCAATTACAAGAACTTCACATTGACGTCCAAGCGATGAATTGACTAAGGCTATACATTCTTTATCGTTAAAAAACCGACTATCAGATCCATTTTTTTCTATCAACTCAAGTCGACGAATTGATGTACTTCTAATTTGAAATAATTCCCTGCGTAGATTAGTCAATTTACTTAGACCTAACGAATAAAGATGAGCTGATCGATCAAGTAAATGCTGCAATTGAGAATAATCAAATTGATCATTTAGGGATATATAAAGTTTAGTTAATTGATTTAATAATGGATAAACAGATAAAATATTATTATTAAAGAGAAATGTTAAATTGAGATGATAAACATTAGGAAACTCACCACGAAATGAGATCGAGTCCTTTACTAAATTCAATCTATTATTAACATATTTAACTGTATGTACACGATCATACGACCAAAAATCTACTACATTAGGACAAGTTGATTTTGAGCAAGTATTATCATAATAAGAAAACTTTTCAAATGCATATGGTAACGTATAAATCGTAGCGTCACTTATTGTAGCTGATGAAATCCAATCACATTGAACATATTGTTGTCTTATTTCAATCCAATATTGAGTACTAAATGAATTAATTAATATATCAACTTCTTCTTCTTGATTATTAATATGTTTAAAATTAAAATTCATTTTAAATCGAAATCGTTTAATTTGTGGTAAAGCGTCCGTAAGAAAACTTTCCCATTCATATCCATTCAAATAGATACCCGATGTTTCAAGTGTTAAGGAAGATAAATTTTTTAGATTCTGAAAAAGATATTTCATCGAATCAATTGAACCTAAATATATTAGTTTCAATGATATAATTGATGAAAAAATATTTTTTAATTCTTCTTGTCGGGAATTACATGAAATAGTTGTATGAAGTCGTCGAAGATTAGGCGTGCATTGAAATAAATAAGATAAATTGTTTAAATCACATTTAATATTTTTCATAACAAGATATTCAATTGATTGTGATATTATAGTACTTGCAATAAAAGCGTTATTAGACGAAGGAAAACAATCAAAATAACAATAGATAAGTTTTGATATACTCCAAATGTTGTTCATTAAGAGGAGCTTGCCTTTGTCGTCACAATAAATATAACATTTTATTATGTAAAGATGTGTCAAATGTTGAAGATGACGACATTGAGATATTATTTTATTTATTATGCCAATAGAAGAAATAGAATTAAGTGAAAGTGATTGTACATATTTGAATTGATCCAATGTATAACCATGGGACAAAAAAAATACAGGTAAATGAGACGTTTCATCATTATCGGAAAGATTAAGCGAAATTATTCGATCAATAATCATTGGAAGATAATGTTTACAGATATATTCAAAATCATACTTCGATATTGATTGAAAATTAAGATGATAGTGTCGAAAATGCATAAAGAGTAATTTGTTAAAACGGCTATTAAGACCATCAAAGGCATGGAGTAGATGAATTAAGTTAAAATATTCGAATAAATCTAATAATAATTCGTTTGGCAAGTCTTTGAACTTCATCTCCCTTTTTCAGTTATAATAGAATGACGTAGGTGAGTTGTCGATTTGTTTTTTTCATAAATGAAAGAAAAAAATGTGTCACGTTCTTTTTTCTTATAGATTATTTTACAATGAGTCATTCATTGTTATGTCAACAAAGAATTTTTTCTATAGCTATGACTCATAATGTTACCTCAGTTAATATCTTAATTTTTCAAAAGAAGAGGATTTGGGTGTGGATATAGATGAATATGAGTATGTATTTCATACTACCATTCGCCTAATATTCTTTATGCGACAGCTTGCTATCAAGTTTATTTTCACTAGCTTTTTATTAGTAAATAGTAAGACCAGTATAGATAGTTATTAGCAGTTGCTCTTTTAGTTTCTCCACTTTTCCACAGTTGTTTCATAATGGTATGTTTATTTTATCATTGCTAAGATAAGCTCATCAGCAAAGCCATTCTCATCGCCTTGAGATTCTAGTAGAAATGTGCTCTCAGTTGAAGAGATTTTCTTTTTTGATTGAATTTTTGAAAACTAATAACTTTTTAATAACTATTTTTTTAGTCGATTACACAGATTATTTGAGATAGTAGACACCATAGAGAATTTAAGCTTATTCTAACCAGTTCATACTCATGGGTCCGATTTTATAAATAACCACCGTCTACTTCTTTCCACTTCATTAAAGTGTTTCGAAAAGCGTCCACTACTTTTAACCAAATAAGAGCATACAACGTGTCATCTGGTTTCAAACTGAATTTTGAACACTAAATAAAATTTGAATTCATATTCAATGCCTCTTCATATAACAACTAAGAACTCTAAAGAGACGCTAAAGTTTATAGTAACAGTATCCTTTTAGGAGGTAAGTGAAACTTAAGGCATATGTCGATCAAAAGTGCACTTTTCTAAAGTGAGGGCACTTTTTCTACATCATCATACCTACCAAAAATGTGTATAGGATATGGCACATGGCTTCATTGGATAGAATTCATAAGTCTCCTAAGTGAAAGTCTGCAAGATCGTAGAGATAGTTTTTTACCAAGAATGAAATTATACTAGACTACTCGTTTTGATATTTATTTATTTTTACTACTATAAATCTAAAAAAAAGTAGCAATCTTTCTACAAATGATTATGATAACATTTTTACTGATGCTGTAACAGATATGATTTTACTCGTTATACATTAGTTATGATTGTTTTACTATATTTTCTTTTTATAAAATATTTGGTTTTTATCATTATCAACGCAGTAAAATATGTACAATAGTTGCTAAAAATAGTAAAAATAAATATTAAAATTTAGAATTAATTTCAAAAGTATCCTAGAACTATCTTTAAAAATAGAAATCATAATCTTGGGTGGGTGTGGGTGTAGGTGTGGGTGTGGGTGTGGGTGTCGGTGTGGGTGTGCGTGTGGGTGTGGGTGTGGGTGTGGGTGTGGGGTGTGGGTGTGGGTGTGGGGTGTGGGGTGTGGGTGTGGGGTGTGGGTGTTGGTGTTGGTGATGAAAGCAGAATTACATAGGCTCACACCAATACTCCCGCCCACACTCACACTCACACCCACATCTACATTCATAACCACACCCACACCCTCACCCATACACTCACAGTCTTCATCCACACCCCACAACCACAACCACACCCTCGCCCACACACCCACGCCCGCACCCACACCCTCACCAACACCCTAATAAAATTGACTATATTAATTAAAAAGATAAACTTAAAGAAAAAAGGAAAATATTTTAATAATTGAATCATTCAAATGTAGAGTAAATTCTTTTTTTTTCTTTGTTTTTAACAAGTTAAGCTTATCTGAAAGAAAAAAGACATTTGTTACTTTGTCACTTTAAAAAAACAGTTGATAAAGAAGAGTGTGTGATAATGGTAAGAAAAAAAAACGTGTTTGATAAAAGAAATATATTATCTATGCTGTTGCTGTGAGATTAATTTGAATCTTGCTAATTAAATTTTAAGTTTTTATTCATCTTAAATGCTATGTTCTATTTTCTTCAAGAGTGAATTAACAGATTTGGGTGTTTGTGTAAAAAATGCACGGAAAAATTATGGTCATTGGTGGAAATCAATAACAGTTTTACGTGATATAAATATTACTGTTCCAACAGGAATAATGTATGCTATTTAATTATGAAAATACAATGATAAATATTAAAATCTAGATATGGTTTATTGGGTCCATCAGGATGCGGAAAAACAACTCTTTTACGATGCATTGCTGGCCGTTTAGAATTAAATCGAGGAGAATTGTATTAGGTAAACGACCAGGTAGCCATGGACATGAAGTTCCTGGTCGCTCAGTTGGTTATATGCCACAAGAAACAGCACTTTATAAGAATTTTTCAATATCAGAAATGCTTCATCATTTTGGTCCTCTTCATAATATGAGTCGAAAAGATATTTTGTAGCTCGCGAAGAGTTTCTTATTTCATTTCTTGATTTACCCTCAAGATCAAGAAATGTTTCACAATTAAGGTTTAATTGAATATTTATTTTATTCAATAAAAGATTGTTATGTTTTTTTTTGTTAAAGTGGTGGTCAACAACGTTGTGTATCATTAGCATGTGCTCTTCTTCAGCAACCTCAATTATTAATTCTTGATGAACCAACTGTTGGAGTTGATCCTTTACTTCGAGAAAAGTTTTTACATTGATATATTTAATCGTTTTATTATTTTATTTTATTTTATTTCATTTTAAAGAATCTGACGTCATCTTATAAATATATCAAAAACAAATAAAACAACAAACATAATAACAACTCATTATATCGAAGAAGCAAGAAAAGCTGATCGCGTAGAAAGCTTTATTTTATTTTATTTGGAATTATAATTGTATAACAATACTATTTAGGTTGGACTTATGCGAAGTGGAAGAATGTTAGCGGAGAATGAACCATCTAGTATTCTGAACAAATATAATCAAACAGTTTGTTCTTATTTTTTATTAAAATAATTCAAGTAAGTCAAAAAAATACTTTCTTTTAGAGTTTAGAAAATGTTTTTCTTCAATTATGTTATCTGATCAAAATCGAATTCAGAAACACGTTTCAATGAATCGAACCGACGGCGATAAAGATACTGATATACCCAATGAAATTGACAATGAAGAAGAACCTTCTATCTCTCTTGATGTATCAAACTGTAGCAATGAACGAGAACTTCTGATACCGAAAAAGCAGAAAAGAAAATTTAAAAAAAAATCGTAAGTTTCGATTGAGAAATAAAATAAATTTATTAAGCATTGATAAGTGCAAAACAAGTTGCAGCTGATTATTTCGTATTTCCTCATACGCATAAAATTTACGCATTAAGGATGAAAGATTTTACAGTCATTAAAAGAAATATCGGGTAATTCTTTTTCCTAGCATTTCTTTTATTGATTAATGTTGCTGTGTTATTAGTTTATTGTTGTTTCAATTTTTAATTCCTGTTGTTCAAGTGTCAGTTTTTTTATTGGTCGTAAGCTAATTTAATATTTTATTGAATTAAAATTGTTATTAAAATGATATTTAGGTAATGCTGAACATATCCCAATGGCACTTTATAATAGTGAAGCAGTAAATGGATTTTCAACAGGATATTTAAGTTTACAAATTATAAATAAATTAAATCTCGATCAAATTCATTTAATATGTTGAAATATTTGTCTTTTTTAATTAAAATTTATTTTATTTTAACAATGAAGACATCATTTGATGATTTTGATAAAGCAATTGATCTTGTTAAACAAGGAAAATATTGGGGTGTTGCTGCTATTCCGTATAATTTTACACAAGCAATCAAAAATAAGCTCGCATTTTTTCTGTTTGATTTACATTTTATCTTAATTCAATTTTTGTTTTAAAGATTATCAGCATTTCAGACAGATCCAGCTACATTAAATGCATCATCACTTCATCTTTATCTTGATATGACGAGTAAGTCGACATTGTAGCAAGAATATCTGCAATAATAACATAATAAAAAAAGAATGAATGTGTACCAAATAATTGAATTAAATTATTTCTTTTGTATTTAAGATGCCTTGATTAAAAGTTCTGAGAACATCATTGACAATCCTTTTGATCACTCATATGTAATTCAATAGTTTTGCTTGTTCTTTACTCATATATATCTGAAAATTATCACAATATAATTTCTTCATATCCAAAATGTTAGCCGTTTCATTAGCTTCTATCATTTTTTGCTGTTGTCAGGCAATGTAGAGAAGATCAATACTCAAGAATTGTCAGATATTGTCCTTTTGAAAATGTTGCTTAAATGTCTACTTAACTTAGAACTTTTGTAAAAAAGTTTGTTAGTGCAACGTCTTTGGAACTGAAATGTGGAACTCACATTTCTTTAGTTTTATCATACCAATATAAAATACAGTGTAAAAATTCGAAAAAATGACTCTCTTTCTATAATTATCATTTGTCAGCAAAAACAGTCTCTTTTTTATTTCGAAAAGAAATTCGATGTTTTTGGTTACAGGCGCCTTATTTGGTGAAACTCATACACATTTTCGAAGAAAACTAGTCACTGCAAATCTTAGCGTGAGCTGTTGTAGCTCCCCATTCCTTTCCCTTCCCCTATTACAGATTTTAACAACCAAGATTACATAATGGATATTAATGACAGCATTATTTGCCATTTTATTCAATACTCATAATAATAGAAATGCTAAATTTAGAACAAGTAGAAAAATAAAAAATAATGACTGAGTAGCAATAATAAAAGTAAAATCTAGGACACTCGTAACAAACAAGAAAACGAAATTTCTTTTTGAAATATAGAAATAAAAAACACAACATTTGCTGATAATCGATTATCATGAGAAAAAACGATATCGACTTTTAGAGATTTTACATTGTGTATTTCGTATTAGTATAATAAAGCTGAAGAAGATATTTGGGTCAATGTCTGGCTCGGGTCAAGATTTCCATTTTACTATTGCTACTCACTCTTTATTTTTCATTTTCGTAATTTTTGTACTTTATCGTTTTTATTATTATGAATATTGAATTAATACTGCTGTAATATATATCCATTATTTAATCTTGGTTGTGAAACTTATATGAGTTCGACAAAATACTTAAAAACCAGAAGAAAAAACGTTGCAGTCATTTTTCGGAGGTGGAGATGAGTATTATGCATCAGAGATGTCCATGGCGGCACTGCCGCTGCCGCGGTGGCGGTGGCGACAGCGGCAGCATTTTTTTGGAGGACATTGAAAAACTGCATGAATTTAATAGAATTTCAGGGTTTACAAATGAAACACCCCAAGACTGAATGAATCTAATGGACTAGTACCAATATTTCTGGTCAAATATAGTTGCAGCAGTGAAATTAGAAACACTTTTTTGAAAACTGCCACGGCAGCTGCGCGGCGGCGACACGTTTATGTTACAATTCATCGCGGCAGCGGCAGATTTTCAGCCGCGATGAACATCTATGTCGTGCATAACCACTTATGAGATCTTGTTCATGTTGAGTCCTTTAAAAAATTC
The DNA here is from genome assembly GCA_905250075.1 of Rotaria sp. Silwood1. Classification (NCBI taxonomy): domain Eukaryota; kingdom Metazoa; phylum Rotifera; class Eurotatoria; order Philodinida; family Philodinidae; genus Rotaria; species Rotaria sp. Silwood1. The sequence continues at coordinate 191,893 of CAJNOP010000286.1, forward strand.
AAAATGAAATATTTGTCTTCTATATTAAGATCAACAAGTGTCATTAACAAGGCAAAATGCTATGGTAAATAGTACAGAACTATTTTTAGAAGAAGTTTTATCCAGTTATAAAATTGATCCATCAATAGTTGACCCTCCAGTAATACTAGAAACTCCTGTTTATGGGAGTCTTGTTCCATGATTTTTAAATTTTGCTGCACCACGAATGATGACATCAGTAATATTTTTTTTGGCAATTGGCTTAACAGCATTAATATTTGTTGTTGAAAAAAAAGAAGGCCTTTTAGAACGTAGTTGGATTGCTGGTGTTACAACAATTGAAGTTATGTTTGCTCATATTATTGTTAAATTTTTTATTCAAGCTATTCAAATTATCCTTTTACTTGTTTTTGCAGATTTTATTTTTAAAGTTTATTTTCAATTTTATTTTGTTATTTATTTATTTTACTTTTAAATTAAGGTTGAAATTAAAGGTTCAGTTTTCTTAGCAGCGGCATTAATTTTTCTAGAAGGACTTTGTGGAATGAGTTATGGTAAGTAAAGAATATGTTTCGTTGTTTTTTGAAATCGAATAAATTATTTATCTTTTCTAAAGGTCTTTTAATATCTTCACTATGTGAACAAGAAATCGAAGTTATGTAAGTTGCACTTGGAAGCATTTTCCCTGTTTTTCTTGCCTCAAGTTGGTTTTTTTTGGAACTTAATTATGGTTTTTTCTTCATGGATAAGTAATTCATACTTAAAGGTGTCATATGGCCACTTGAAGGAATGCCATCAGCAATGCGTTTTCTAAGTAATTTCAGTCCATTAACACATCCTATTGAGGCAATGCGGTGTACAGCTGCAAGAGGTATTCGATTTGTTTTTTTTTAATTTAAATCAATAGATAACTTGATATCATATTTAGGTTGGTCAATTTTTTATTTTAAAGTATGGTTTGATTTTGTTAATGTTAGCGCATGGAGTTTGGGATTTTTTATCATAGCTGCTATTCTATTTGCTCTTAGAAAATAAAAGTTCTTGTTCAGTGTGTTTATGGGTGTGGGTGTGGGTGTAGGTGGGAGTGTGAATTTCTTTGAATTTACATCCACCCACACCCACATCCACCCACACCCTCACCCACCCACATCCACACCCACACACACCACACCCTCACACCCACACCCTCAAGCTGGAATGAAGAATACTGTCAGGAAACCTAATACAGTGCTTTTGAACAAGCATCAGTCAAGCTTGACTTTGTTCTAAATATGTCATAGTCCATAGGAGAGAATACAGGCTTTATTCCTTACTCTAATTTATTAGAAAGTATCATTTTTTCGAGTTTTTGCAAATTCTCTGCGTCTATGAATTTTAAGGACAAGATTCTGAAAATTGTTGCATAGAGACAACTTTTTATGTTCTATCATCTAATGGGAAAATCAAAACTTTCATCTCATATTTTCTGAAAACAATGATATCCGATTTTCGGGGACCATTTTTTCGAGAAAACCGACTTTTCAGTCTAGCCTATCGGGCTTAGCGCATGATCCCATTCGAAACAAACTCAGATTTACTGAATGAGTCTGTAAGTACTACAAAACTAGCATGCTTACACTTTGTCGACAGAAAGTTGGTGTGAGAGTGGACGGACCGGCGTGAAAGCATTCAGGACGATTAATAGTACCTTCATAGTTCAAGAACCCGTATGATATATTTTTGTAGCCGGGTACAATTATTGTAGAAACCTTTGCGTTGTCCAATGTACAGCAATGGTAGTTTTGTTACAGTGCTTTCTACGTACCATCCTATTGCGGCAATGATGCCGATTACAGATGCAGTAAGTTCGATCTTATGTACTGCCATTGTATAATAGCCACCTAGAGTATCTTGTTTTGAGTACCAAATAGCGGTCCACAAATAAAGTGTTGCTAGAATTATATTCAAGTATTCAGGTATCATTATAATATCAACTGGCGATCGATTATACCAAGCCCAAAAATAGAGAAAGCCCATGATTCGATTAACAATGGCCAAGGCTATGGAAAGAAAAACATTCATAACATCAGTATAGTCAGCATCAGATTAGAACATTAATGATTGGCATTCGTTCTGTTTTTGTGTTCTGTTTCTGATTGGTTGTACTCGATGTCAAACTCAATTCTTCATTGAATGGCGCTATTTTTGAAGTTCATTACCAGATAAAAGCTATCTACTCGTAGCCAAATAAAGAAATTTCAGAGTCATCTATGGGAAGTTTCTCATGTCTAAATTTGTCATACTGTCTCACATATGCTTACCCCACTTCCAGGATGGCATAACACTACTTCTTTTAGGCAGTCATGGTACTTATTCTATTCTGAATTGTTGTAGTATACCTGTAGTTATTTTAAATGACTGTATTCGATCGAAAACTGAACTCTTCATAGAATAACTAGCGTCGGGCTGGGTAAAAGTCAGTCGTTAGACCACATCCACCCTTTATTTGATGCTGGGCGAAGATTTTCAAAAGTAAGCCTCTTTGATGCATAAGCAAATTTTATACCGCTGGCAATCTTTCAGGAAGACAACGCAATCTGTATGACGAATCTGATCGTGTAATATAGCTGATAGAATCCAAACAAGTATTCGGCTACAAAGTGATAATTGTTGTTCAATGGTACCGTCTGAAAATTGCAGTCTTCAATATGAGAGTCGCAATTTGTATCTAATAGCATCGATTAAAGACATAGTAAAAACGACAGGACGAATCAGGAGCGAAAAGATGCGAATCTGAGGCTAACTTTACTGACGTAACATTCGTATGATAATAGTCAAAATTGAGGAATATATAATTATTGATTGAAACACAAATCAGTGTCAGAATTTACCAATAGAAAGTTGATTCGCATATGGATTATTTTGTATCGGTCGATCGAGAATAGACATTCGTACTGTGCTGATATTCGAACCATTTCTAGCATTCTCGTTTCACGTATTGTTGGGTAATGTGTCGAAATTGTCATTGAGGTCAAGTGCTAAAAGCACTACTGAATAGACGACATAAATGCAGTTCGACAACATAAATCGATTACGCAGTGTCTTTTTCATACACAAAGGCCAACGTGCTTTTATCTGCCCCCATTGTAATGCTTCTACAATAGAATCAAAAGGTTCCAGCTAATAAAAGAATGCAGTTAAAACACTTATATTCTCATCGCGGCCATTGAAAACTCTTCTAACCACAGGGCTTGGAAGCATCGGCGTAGAATAAGCAGCGTGATTTACCAAGTAAATGTGTCATCTTGATGTAATACATATGGGAAAGCGATTCTCTTTCTTTTACGTCGTCATCAACCAAACGTTAGTTCCTATGTGATGCTTTTCTTGGTGCATGCTTTGGAAATGTGACATAGTATGTTTTCTCACGTTCTATTTGTTGGAAAATGCGCTACAGTGCTGAAGTTGTGAGCTCACAATGCCGATGTAATTACGCCTCGAGATGACACTCACTCTCTTTTTACTTTCAAAAAGGAAAGCAAACAGAAAGAAAGGGTGTGAGTGTAGGTCCCTGTGTGAGTCTGAGTGGGTGTGGATGTAGGTATGAGTATGGGTGCGGAGTGTGGAATTCAGAAAAATCCACACCTGTACACCCGCTCAGACCCCGCACCCACACACCCACACATTACTTAATCAGATCTTTTTCCTAACGTGACAATCAAAAGCACAATTAGTGTGGGTGTGGGTATGAATGTGTGTGTGGAGACAAGAAAACCCACACCCGCACCCAACATCTACACCCGCCCTCATCGAAACTGCATGAGAGAAAAGGAATTGGACTCAAGCCAGACTGGGCACCTCAAATGTTTCCAGGTCCAAGAGTCGGATGCTAGGATCTGGCAAGATTCTGTCTCTGATCTTATATGATCTTGCACGATCAAACAAAAAAGTTGTCGTCTCTCCAATCTTACGCAAGATCGTACTATGAGATTCTTGAATGATCGTGCCATACGATAAGATATTACTATAAGAAATACAGGAAACCGTATATGACAGTAAGATCTATCAAGACTCTTATAATACGATCTTGTGCAAGATTGCAGAAACGACGTTGTTTTTTTGTACGGTTTTGTGTGATCGGACAAGACCTTGGCCTAGGTTATCCAGGTTCAAAAACCAGACGTCAGATCGTACAAGATCTGATAAGATCTTACGCTTACAATATTTTTCTTATGATCTTGTCACAAGATCCGACAAGATCGTACTTGTTCGTTTTTTTCAAGATTTCGTCAGACTCTGACTGTAAAATGTCAGCAAAAATCTTGCAAGATTTAATCATAAAGAAACGTATGGGAACCAACTGAAAGATTCTTGTCAGATCTTATCAGATCATATAAGATTCTAAAAAAAAAGAAACGTACAATAGTAGGTATTGTATATCTTGTCTGTTCCTATCTGATCATGTATGGTCTGACGTGTTTGTTCTCTTATGAAAGAAATCATGATTAAATTGTTGACATTACCAAGAAATACAAAGAACCATAAAGTTTTGTTGAGCAGTCTGATGTCGGATATTATTGAACCGATAAAATGACATTTAACTTCATATAAAACTCTTTCCATTGATGCATAGTAAGAGCATTGATCTATTTCTGAACTAGCGACCGAATGGAGAAAGCTGTCTTTTAAATTAAAAAAAAAACCATTTAACTCTAGAATCGAAAACTTCAGACTCGAGTTCTTTTTATTAAAACATGAGACATACATTTATCTCGCCAGGCACAAATATGCAGTACACGAGGAGAAGAAAGTTTTACTCACTAAATATCCATCAGTTTACACAGGTATTTACGACTTGCATAGTGATAAACAGCACTGAGAAGACATGAAAAGGCTGTGGGTGTTACTCTCCTCTTCAACAACACCCACACCATACTCACATCCCAAAATTTGTAAATCAGGTTTACAACCGATCTTCTTCAATTAAAAGAACAATTTTTTAGAAAAGTCCAGATGAGTCGACTATCTGCTCTGTTTTTTAAAAGATAGCAGTGTATTACAGAGAATTAAAGATCGTTGTGAAATGCTTTCCTCACATTACCTGTGATTATCTATCAGTGTGTGAGTGAGAGTCAGGTGCATTTATAAGACTATGCATATTCTTCGATCATGCACAGAGATAATGGTTGCCGAAGTGATAAAATACACCTTTCACGAACGTACGAAATTGCGTTTATCTGTTTTTTCTTCCCACAGCACTTTCTTTATTAATCCGATTGATATCAACACTAGGCACTTCATCTTGCGTACACCAATGGAAAGAATGCATTCATTCACTCTCTTCGCTTTTCTTATTCTGGCCCTAGTTTGTGTCGCTTCATCCCAAACGACAGAAGTTCATGACGGTGAGTAACTATTGTTATATCTGTCTCTAAAACTATTCCAATAATTGTCAGGTGTGTGTCCAAGCCTGCCGTTCCCCATCATTTGCCTTCGACGTATTGTGTGTTTGCCTTCAATGACAGAAATCAAGTGCCATGGTGACAACGAATGTCGACCTCAAGAAAAATGTTGTCATATTCCTTGCTCGTGTACGACCCGTTGTGTTGAAGTTCATCAGAGTTGAATATTTTTCCAAGGATTAATAGGACAGAATAATGTGTTTGACACGAAGGATATCGAATAAATAAAGACTGGCAGAGATTTCAGCCAGTTAAATGAAGAAAACATAGTAGCATGAATAAACAGCTGCAGTGTGGGTGTGGACTGTGGGTGGGTGTGTGGCTGTAGGTTTTAATCTTCTCTTCATTTATACCCTACACCCACACCCTCAAGCTACCCAATCTCATTCAATTTTCTACAGTACTGTTCTCAATGAAAACATTTTTTTTATCAGTAGCTACTTCTACCTGTAAAAACAAATTCAAGATTGCAAGGTGTGAGTTTGGATCTATTCCACATACCAATATATACACTCACCCTTTCAGACGGATATTTCTCAACAAAAAATTATAATCACTAACGTCTTTGAATGCTTCTTTTAGATTAAAGACTCAAAGTAAAGTATTGCTGTAAAAGATATTGAAACGCATGATTCGCTCATTACTCAGTTCGATTGGTGATCTTTTTTTTATTTTGCTAGTAAAGCAACATAATTATCACTACATTTTGATGATCTGAGCGATGAATTGATTGCGGAAATATTGGAATATATCAATCGACATTATTTGGCTCGAGCTAAATCACCATTTTACAATGATTCTGAATGATCAACGTCTGATCATGCATTTGGAGTTTTATCGAATTTCAGATGTATTAGTTTATTTCGAACCCAATCGTTAATAGGCTCATTGTAGGGTGTGGTAGTGGATGTGGGTATTCCCTCTTTAACCAAAATTCCACACCCGGACCCAAGCCCTCAGTGAGAGTCGCAGAATTCGGGGAAGGTGAGAGGTAGGGTAAGAAGATTCGATGCGGTCAAAATTGAGGGACACACATTTTTTTCCATCAGATTTAATGTGAATCTTTGTCTGTTAATCAAAAATATAACAATTTTTTGGGCAGCGACAACTTTTTTGCAACCTATTTAAAAAATTCGACTTTTCCTGACAAATTTTCAAGAAGACAACTGAAGTTCAATATGAGAAATTTTTCAATATTGCCGTCGTTGAAGGAAGCACTCTGACGAAAGCTGTTCTATATCAAGCTGTTTCACAGGAAAAATGGACTAAAGTAGGAAATTATTCTAAGTTAACTGCAGTTATACAATTGTTATTTTTCACGAAGTGAAAACTTTTTTATGCTTATGTTGTTTGAAAGGGAAAAGTGTTGCGATAGCTCTTATGGATTTCGCTGTCACTAGCGACTGTTCGAAAATGAAGCTCTTCAAAAGACAGACAGGAGTACAATGGCGTTAAAAGCAGCAAAATCACAGATATTTTATGCCGACTACGCTCGAGTTGGCACGTCTTCACGAAGTGAAAACTTACCAAAAAAATTCAACAATTTTGTTGGCTACGAAAGAATAATTTTCAATTATTAAGGGGTGTACACCATCGTATACTTCCCCATTTTCAAGGGATCTCTGCATACCTACATCCGCACCTCATTTTACATAAGAAATATTGTTCAATTCTTTTGCTTTTAATTTAGAAGAACATCGAAAAGCTTCATAATTGTGCTGAAAATTAATTGAGACTCATATTAAGATTGTCGTACTCTCAGTCACCGTTGTAATTTGACATTAATCGCATTCAAGTTAAATATACATATGGCAACTTCGATGCTCCTATTCGACTTGGTTTGCTCCGATTTTACATTTCATTGCCTTGTAATATTCCATCGCTTTCCCAAAAACTCATAATCTGCATTTCGGCGTGTGGTCTTTGATATGCTGCCTTATTTCTTAGCATCTTATTTAGTGCCACAAAGACGATTTTTCTACATTAATAAATCACGTATTCGCGTGCATTTGCCAGTACTGATCCCATAGCTTCCTTAACCATTACGTGGTTCGATTTGGTTAATTGCTACATAAAAATATGGGCTTGGGTATGTCTCATCGACGAAGCGCATTCAAACGCATACACCCACGTCCTAGTTTTATTGCTTCTATTAAATCTCTGATAAGTCTCGGAGACAGTAATAGAAAAAAGGAAATTAAGCTAACTTTCCCCATTTCTTTAGTAAGAAGCGAAAAAGCTTCAACGCAATGAGCCCAGGAAAATTAAACTGAATAAGTTATTCTGTTTTTCCGATAACGTATGCAATCACTCCGAGCATAATTAAATCATGCAAGAGAAAAATTTAATGAGAGTAACTTTTCTGGTTTTCGTAGCCTAGCATAGAACTGCAGGAATGCATAAATCAATAGAACAAAGTTAAAGCTATTTGTTTAGTTGAATTTCTCAAATAAAAAGCGCTTGATGTTAGGCTTTCTCGAAAACTGACGGCAAATACTAAGAACAACTAAATCAAAAAGAAAAGTAAAGTAAACTAGCTTTTTCGATTTGTTTTATAAGAGTCGTTGAACGTATTGGCGAAGTTAATCGAAGAAAAGAAAAGAACAGGTGTGGATTTTGGATACTCGTTTGACTAGGAGTTTGCTCTTTCCGATACTCGCACTTTACCCACCCACAGCTACATCTGATAGGATGTTAATAGAAGATCTACTGACACGCACACTCTTGTATTAACACAACCACAATCATGCTCTACTTTTAGAGGAATAAAAAAAACATATCAACTTTATTTATAAAGAAAAAAACATAGTTTAAAATCTTAGTCTTTCCCCTTCTTGATGCATATAAATTTTTGAGATGAAGTTCCATCGAGCCAAGTTTCCATGTGACACTTAAGAAAACTGTGTCGCATTAATACCAAGTGTGTCGGCGTAATCGTCCCCGTAGTAGACTAGAAGTTCCTCTCCTGCATCGATATCTCGTTTTGTTATGTAGAAAATGTTGCCAAGATCTATACATATAGCAATATATACCACTGGAAAAAATAGTTGCAATCCGTATTTCATATATATTATTACGGTGAAAACACATTTTTTTAAAAACCAATTACATATCCGGAAAGCGCGCGAAATTTTCTATCATTGTGTGTATATTGTGCATTATGAAAATAATTGAATGCAGTAAAGACAATCTCATGTGCAGAATTTCACAAACTTGATTTTGTCACTGTTGATACATTTCGAAATTTAGATTTTTCATCGCTATAGAATTATATTCTAATAGAGCTTGAAATTCTGCATCATACCGTATATTCATCTATTGTATGGCATCCATTTGTCGAAAAATACTTTGATTATAGTGAACATATCCTCAATAGACAAGTATCAAAAATCTGCATTTCCCATTACTTTTGTAGTTTATTCTTAAACTATTATTATTAATGGAAAAAATATTTCACAAAAGTATTAAAGGTTCTGATATAACATCAGATTTTCTATTAATTTGATTACTTTTCAGTTGTTTTGCATCAATTTGTTCAAGAATAATTTGCATATTACGTAGAGATCTTCCTTGACTAGCATTACAAAAAGTAGATTTTTCAACTATCTCTGTTGTTCTTTGTTCCCATAGTTGAGGATGGTTGAGTTTGTGAAACAGTATCAAAACATACAGTTACGTATTCAAAACGTTATTTTTATGCTGAGCATTAAAATGGAATAAAAAGGAAGTGATACTGAAAAATACAATGTCTTTGAATTTCTCAAGGAAGGTATCCACATAATACTCGTTTTATTCTTTAGTCAGTAAATGCAAGATAATAAGTATATCATGTAAGAGGATAGAGAATTTCGATCTCTATCAGAATATAATAAGGATGAAAAATTTAAATTACTAATTTTGTCGACAGTGACAAAATCAAATCTGTGGAAATCTGCAAGTGAGAATACCCTTGTTGCACTCAATTAATTTTAATGATGTATAAATACAAACTACACACTAATATACGGGGTGATACAAAATTTCGGATGTTTTCAAGATGTAATTAGTTCCAAAAAAAAAATATTTTTTTACAATAACCATATATTCGAAATGCGGACTGCCACTATTCTTTTTTCAGGAGTATATAAGCAGTTCAAGCAAAAATTATGCACGAATATCATCTTACGCATGACTGCAAAGAGATTTTCTTGACTAACAGTGTTCGGACAGTTAATAAATCGAAGCCAATTCGCATTGTGGGGATAGAATCCATCGATGTAACATATCGTGCCATCCGACGGACTTGTAATCTATGCATAGATAAAAAGATAGATGTCAAGCTGCTACCCTTCTTACTGTCCAAGCATAGCCGCTTTCTTCTGCAAGGAGACTATTGTTGTGCTTGTAGCCAACGTAAGGACTAAAATAAGTATCTTTTGGAATTCGACGAGCGGCAAATGCTCCGAGTCCCTTGCGAAAATAAAGTATTGAATTTTTCTTGTGCAATACAATTCATTATATATTACTTACGGCGTTTGGAAGAGTGCTTTCAGCAATGAAGATAGTGTCAAGTGGAACAGTTGCGATGGCATAATCAGTGGGATCGACGAGACAGGGATAAATTACCTAAATATTCTTTGCAGTAATTATGTATCAATTTCATTTTGAATCGACAATGACACAAAACTAATTTTGAAACATTTAGAATCAAAGAACATAAAATGTTACTTAGTAGATTTTTCGTGCGCTTTAGACTCAAGTTATACAAAGTTTAGTATTCATAAGAATATTTCAGCTGGATCAGACGTAATCTGTCGAAAAAATAGAAATGAAAGGTGAAACTATTTTGAACCTTTAGATTGGCGATAAATACTAATGTCTCTCCTCTTCTTCTTAGTGATAATCAGTTAAGCCACATTAATATTTCGTTGTTTAGTTTGCCATACTAGTGATGTTAATATGTAAAGAAGAAAATATTGTGCAAAGTTGACTCAAACGCTACTACCGAAGATTTATTTACTTTAAAATGCTGAAAGTTTCCTGCAAAACCATTTTGAGATAGTTCTGTAAATGCTTCTTCTTAAGGTTGATCTGATGAACTAGAAAAATGCCGTTGTCTAAACTCTATTACTGAATACATTTTCCTCCTACGAGCAAAAATAGCACTTTATGCCCAATATATCAATGCTTTCATTGATAGTGTCTATTATCAATTCACATGGCTGTCGAAAATAACTTATTTTTGTTTATACACATTAATCGTTCGACAACATGAATATCTGTGAACATTCCTTCGTCAGAGTTTTTTACAATTATCTCAATTTTGATATCGTACTATGCGCAATAGGAGTATCTACGTTCGTGTTTGAACTTTCCGTTCTAAGATAGGAGAACGTATGTGGTACTGTATTGTTTAGTAATGTTTTAGCATGTCTGAGTTCAATACATATTTGCTTCTCTTTTTATGCTAGAACTTATTCATTCAACAGTTCTAAAAACGAAATGTGAAAGTGATACCTCTAGCTCGTGAAGAGGCTATAAAACAAGACTAGTAAAATTTATTTTATTTTTAACTTAAGACTGCTTTCTTACTTGTGCATCAGCAATATATGTTGTTGTATGGTTAGGATAAAGTTGGAATGAAAATTTGCCATATTCTTGGCAATTGTCACCAGATAGCAGTAAAAAAAGTGCACATTGAAAAACGGTATAAAATCTGTGAGTCATATAAGAATCTACTGGTTAGAAACAATATTCGCACGTCTATTCGATAATACTGATATTTTGTAATAAAAAACCATGATATAGGTTTGCTATGTGTGCAGTCAAATGTGACGAAAGAGGCAGAACGAAAGAATAAAAAACAAGTACTGTATTAAACAGTCGATGACGACAGATATCCATTAATTACTCTTGATCAACGACTATCAAGTGCTCTCTTCTTTCTAAAAAAAGTCGATTATCGTAAAAAACGTCAAAATGAATATAAATACATAGGAGCCATAGTGTTTTCTCATTTCCGAATGTAAAATTGAAGTTCAAAATGTGTTAAATTTAATTTATTTCAATTAAAAACAAACTCAAATCTCAAATTTTCGTTTCTACAAAGTTTTAAGAAAAATTACTGAGAAGAATTTTAATACAACTTATCCTTTTAGTTATATGTTTAAGCTAGTTGTAATTTATAGAGTTCGCTAAACTCTAATAATGTTGAGCAATCAAAATGTAAACATTTCACCTATGCTACTGGTCTCAAATTCTTAGATATAGATGAAATTTTCTTTTCAATAATTTACGTATTCTGCTATTGGATGTAATTAAGTTCAACGTTACTTTGTACACAAAGAATGAGCATAGGTTGTGACTCTTCGAATAGTGCTACGTGCCACCATGCTGTTTCAATTTAAATGAATCTAAGTACGCTGTGGGCAAAGTATTTTTTGTGTAGCCTGTAAAGAATCTAACTGCAGTTTAACTGTATAGTTCGAAAATAGAATTAACCAAACATCTTTTGTTGTAACCGTTACCTTCTCAATGTCGTGCTCGTATTTGAATGTTACTCAGTAATAGTAAGAAGAAAATAAACATAACTCTTAGAAAGACTAGAATGCACATTTTCAATGCTAGTTTGTAACAAAAACATATCGAGTGTAGAATTCGGTATAGTATTACCGTTTAAATGGAATCTATATTACGTCTTATGAATAGTTGTATGCACTAGTTCTACTGTTTATTTGACTATGAAAAATCGTGAACTTGTTGATAGGACATCGAATACTGTTTGGTATGACTGAAGGTGCAACGAAAACGCACTTTTCTGAAAATTTTAACTTTTCAAACTCGTTCTTTTTAGGATTCGTGTTGTTCTTGGTTCAATACTCGAAAAAAATGTAAGAATTTTTTCATTTATTTAATAGAATCGTATCTACTATGGAGTAACAACTTTAGATGCTGTATCATATAAAGCTGTGATATCATTGAAAAAAGTCCATTGAATTGTTTATTTATCCAAAATCAAATTATTGACTTGATATTAGTGTGGAAAATGTGAACTAGTCTATACGATGGATGTGTGATGTAATCCTGTCACAAACAATGAATAAGTATGTTCTCATTTCACAGACATGATCTACCTACATGTCAAGATGTTACAGTAATAATATTCTTTTAGACTAACAGTGCTTCTAACGATCTTGCAGCATCCTCAATCCTTTTCCTCAGTGGCGACACACAACAGTAGTTGTTTTCAACAATTACAAAAGCCCCTAAAACTAATTAAAAACCAGGCGAAAACCGTTGAAAACTAACGTCTAAACCATCTCTACATTGGCTATGCTTTAATTACGTCAAATCTGACGACAGAACACAACAAATTTTAAGCCTCATGGACTGTACAATCTGAACAATAGTATTTTGCTGAGCTCTGTCTGATGACGTCAGGATGAGGTCGAAGTCTTCAAAAATGACAAAGGTTAACTGAGCACATTGACGAAGTTTAAAACATCAAACATATATAAACAAAGCAAAGAAGATTGTGACGTCATCAACACCATCTTCGATCTGCAAAGAAATTGAACTTACGAGATGTTTCCAGTTAGATAGCAATGTTACCTGTAATTGTGAATGCTCAATCACAAGAGGAATAGTTTCGATGCGTTCTTAGGAATTCTAACTTTTTCCCATCAGATAAGAATGAGTTTTTAGTTGATTTTGGTCTACGAAACTGTAGGCTTTAAATTTTATATAAAGTTTCGTAGACCAAAATCAATTAAAAAAATCATTGCTATAGGATGAGGAAACATTAGAAACTGGATTTTACGCGTTTTTTTTAAATTTTTTGTCTGACTTGGATTCACACCCTTCGTAAGTCAAATTCTTATGGATAAAACTTGTACTATATAGTAGATTAAAATGATATTTATTTTAATGACAACAAAAATAAAAAATAAAAATAGACACTAATTAAATTAAGAAGATCGATTTTTTTAAATTCATTTTTTACATATTTCAATTTCATTTTGAACTGTTTCTTGATCATGATCAAGTACCCATTGATAAAATTCTTCATCAATTTTAGCAAAACGATATTAGTCATATGTTTTTTATCATCAATATCAAGAAAATACCGTGCACTACATTTATCTTTAAATATTTTTCTTTCTTCACGTTGATTTAAACCTTATTGATAATCTTGTTGTTTATTAAAATGAATTAATACGTTCTGGCGTACATTACAAATGAATTCTTTTTGATCTTCAAAACTTTGATATAAATCATTTTTTTTGATATTTTATGTTCATTTAAATACTGTGGAAATTGAATATAAATAGAACGTTTTGATGTACATTGTCGATGAGCATGATTAAGTTGATTATCATCAAAATATATCTAACGAAAATATTTTCCTTGAATAATTCATTGAAAAAAAAATCGTTTTGATTATCAAAGTCTTTTAAATATTGTTCATAATTATAACCAACTAAATCAAAAATATCTTTAACATTAGTTGATAAGATTAATCTTGTTAAGGTTCTTGCTGGATTAAATTCTTTAGTATATAATATTAATCAATTTGAAATAGTTCAAAATCGAATGAATAACCACCACCATTATGATATAATGCTTTTGGATTAAATAAACCTTTAATTAATTTTAGAATATTTGTTGATGATGGACATACAATAAGAACATCAAGATCAGAAAATGATTCTTTATATGGAAATTCTTTTGGAATATCAAATTTATCAATATGTCCTCGAAGTTTATTTAATATACGTTCTTTTAATTGAAAATATTCATCTCGTCCATGACTTTAATGCATGTCCACCCACGATTGTCTTAATAACTTCTAGTTTTTTTTTTTCACAATTCTTATACTTCTACATATGCATTTAATTATCAGAAAAAAAGAATTTCATATAACAGTTATTGCTCAATTTTTTTGTAAAAAATGATGCAACTTATGAAGACATACGTATTCATCGACTTTCAAAGACAAGAGAAATATTTGGTCATAATAAATACATAGATTCATTGAAAATACTATGTGTGGCATAATGATTGCTTTTCAAGTATCGTAATGAGATATTGCATTGAGTTAATTGGATGATCTTTTTATAAGGCTAAAAATGAAGCTGTGTTATGACGAAATGTCCTATTATTCTGGGAGAAATACAGATAAAAATAACGTTAAAAAAAGTCTTCTTCTTAATACAAACAAAACATTTGATTATATTATAATTTACTTTCAAAAAAAAATAAAAGAAATATAATAAGATAAAATCATGAATATGTATGAAAAACATTATCTCTTATTACGTTATTCAACTGCATGAACTCTTTGAAGAACAGAGCCGATCACATTTTGAACACAACTCATATCAATTGTTTTGGGTGTAAGTGTACATGTCAATGTAGTTGAAGCGAAGATGTGCACACACGCATACTCCTCACACACACACCCTAAACGGTATGGTGCAAAATTTATATTTTTTCATACATTCGTAAATCAAATGATGCGAGACAAGGAGAAACACTTGCACATAGGATTCGCGATTTTTATATAAAATAGTCAAAAGCATAGTGTGAAACGTCGGATGTTTCTAATTAACTATCGTGTTACACTGTGTTTTTGACAAGTTCATATAAAAATTACAAATTTATTGCCCCACTGTTTCGTTTTGCAACCTCATATTATTGATGAATGTATGACAAATGTAAACCATATATTGTTCGAAAAGGAAGACTTTTTCATCTTGGCAGATAGGAACGATATTTCTTTGCAGAAGTTGACCATCAAAAAGACATAGATATCAAAATTTGGACCTTGTTTGTTGAATCTCAGGAGGACTATGCATTCGTCTTAACGATACTTGTCTTTCCTCTGATGTAATTTCGTTCACGAATAAGTTATAAAAACAAGTTACATACGATTTACAAGAGAACAACATTTTCTATCTATCGATGAAAACATTCTCTTTTAGTACCCTTCTATGGAAGGAAGATAGAAGTCGACATTTGTTGCGGTACACTCGCATCAGGTATCATGTTGAACTCTGTCGAAGTCTCGTGAAGTCTTTAGAAGTCTTGGATCTCACTATTTCTACTTCGATTTTTATTGAACAGAACAATAAAAATTCCGTACACAACTGGTGGACTATGTCGTCGACAAACTCTAAAACAGAAAAAACGTTCTGCCACATCTAATCTTCTTGTACAGTACTAAGCTAAGCTTTAAATACATGTAAATAGTCAGAAGATCCAGAAAATTATTTTATGTCAGCTTGAATACTTCGATGTCTGATGTAGTAAACGTACGATCTCCAGTAAATGTTCTACAGCCTCTATTGGTTGTATCCAAGTATGCTCTAGGAAATCCAACAGTGCTATTCGTGTTTGAGTTACTGTCCGTTGCCACGTATAGATCATGACCACAACCAAATGTTGGTCCAAAGCCACCGTTATGACAAACTGCAAAAGGTACGAATTGCTTAACGACTGAATATTTAGTAGGCGAAATGGCATGAGGGTTTGTTAGAGTGAACAAGAATGCAGTGGCATCACTCTCAAAGTCACCACTTGAACTCCAAGGGACTGAGGTGTAACCACCGAACAAGTAACCATTGTTCGATTGGATAATTGTTATTGTCTCCCCATCTTGATCACAATGTGAGTGAAATGAAGCAGCATCGAATCCATGCCTTGATGCTTTATACATTAGTGTCCATTGCTGATTCTGATTCCCATAAAATTCATTTAATATACTCTTGTGTCCAGGTTTAAGAAGTGTACTACCCGGAAAACCACCTTCGATGAGCATATCGAAAATTATTGTGTTGTAATTGTCAAATACTGTTGGAACATTCAGTTCTATTGGTTCCATGAGCTGGATCTACGAAAATTGATCGAACAAATATTAGTCATTACAAATATTGATCGATACAAAAATTAATCGACAAGATCATTGTTCGATGTATGTACTGGTTGAGAATTTTATAGAAACACACAGAAGCTTTTTAAAAACGTTTCATCGCAGACGAAAAGGATAAACTGACACCAAAAGGAGATTGATGATACTATTTATAAATTAACAGTCGCCACAAAAAATAAATTTTTTTTCTCTGATATACGCAATACATGAACTAGAAAATTCTTTTAACAATTAAAATTGTTACACTTACAGATTTTCATGAACTTATATCAAAATTAATTCTGACAGAAAACTTAAATCAAGAACAAAAATATCTTAAGTTTAACATACGACTACGTCAATAAAGTATGCAGTGAAAGCTAACATGGGGTTTAAAAAGAAAAATATGTGAAATTTCATTATCAATTACTAAAGTTAACCTGAAATAGCTGATGAAGTAAGAATTAGGATATGTTTCAGACACTATTTATATAAAAAACGTTATTATTTCACTCTGAAAAATCAAACTAGATACTAGAAACTCAAATTATTTTTTCACAATAATAAAAGAACTGACGAAATAAATTAATTTTGTATTTTTCTTTCTTCAAAGTAATAAGATATTGGAATGTAGAAGGCGTTTACTTTTCTTTTACATGATCATACTATAAAATTCAGAACAACTGCTCATACTTTCTTAACTGATACTTGTTTTATTTTGCATTCAATTGAAAGTCTGATTCAAAAATCTTTATTTTAATTACTATAAATTTCTTGACTAACATTCATATCGAACAATTTTCGTGTCGATCAAGTTTTGATTTTCCTACGGAACTGCCACATGTTTCTCCCGCAGGACATGATCTCAATATGAAACTTTTTTTGAAAATTGATCATGAGATGTGTCACACTTCATCGAACAAACTAGTTCATGAACGTCATGTTTTGCATTTTTCTCACAATCCATCTAAAAAAAATTAGAATTAAAATTAGATAAGAATGGATTATAATTGTATGTTTTTAATCAAAAATGATCGGAAAATCAAAATTTCATTAATTATCAAGATTAAATTCGATTGCAATCAATTAAATATTTTGCTACAAGCATCAATTTTAATTGATTTTTCTTCATGAAACATCTTAAAAAAAAAACTTCAACCGATTTTTGTCGCTTTGCATCAACTGTAATCAATCTTTTTCATTAAGTTTTAATCGGTTATAATCAAAATTAATCCTTAACAATTGATAAAATTTCGATTTGTTAGTCATCGCTAATTTAAATCGGTTAAAAATTGATTAAAATCATATAATTATAATCGGTTTTTAATCATTTTTTAACCGATTATCATCTTATTTTAACCCTAATCTTTTTACATACGAAGCCGATAAACATTGATTGTTTATAAGTCGTCTTCTCACGTGCTTTGTTTTCATTTTTTTTCAAGAAAAACGTGACAACATTTTTTTTACATTTTTGACTCTTCTATGCCTCCTCCTAAGGATTTCCCTGAAGTGGTCGCAAGTTAGCTGTGAGTCAATTTGTATCAAAGACTGACATCTATATTTATATTTACAAACATAAACTAGATCTGGAGCGGGTGTGGTTTGAATGAAGATAATAGTAATATTAACATCCACACCCTATCAACAATCATTTGAGAAAAGAAACGTCTTGGTCAATTTAGAACGAGCCAAGACATTTATCAATAATTAATTCGTTTGTTACATTCATAAGATGTATCACTCTGATGCATTCCTTTTTCATTATTTATTCTCAATACTAATGATTGACTTTCGATTAACGTTACGTAGTTGTATAGATGTAAGTCGACGAATTAATAGACAGTAGTAACCTGTGGTCAATTGAGTGTATTCATCTTTATCATTGGTTGATTTCTTTTTTCTTTTGGCATACATTTTCCTAGATATAATAACATTTTAGTACATGTTTATTGATAGATGCACGATTGATTGATAAGGTTTCTGTTAGTTATTTTAGGGTGACATCTTTTTAATGGTATGATCATCAATACCAATTTCTGCATGCCTAACGTATAATATTCGTTCTACGATCTCAACTAAATTCAATACTTGCTGAACAGAGATTGAACCCTTTAGGTTTCAAAGTGAACCGAATTCTGATCGATCTGAACCTTTTAAAAACTGTATAATTAGAATTAACAAAAGACAGATTGATTAGTCTACATGTGTTAGAAAGTTGAATATAATACAATTCTTTGTGCATATTTCTATGGAAGCGTATTTTTTTTAATATTCAGTCAAATATTATTGAGCCGCATTTGATTCTAATATTTGTGCTCATTGGTTTCTTTCAGTATTTAATTAATTGAGCATGAAGATTTATTTTTGTGAATTGTATCATTTAGCTTGATCAACAATGTCGTTTTTTTATATGATGAGATCATATTTGTTGCTCTTTTGAAAATAAAACATCAATATGTTTATTTGACGAATAGATAACGCCATATTTATTGACAATATAAGCAAATACAAGTTTTTTTTCCTTGAGCAGGAAAAATAATACTTCCACCAATACCTAAAATAAAATAAAAATTAATAAATTGATTTCGATTAATAATTAACAAATAAATCTTCATGACCGAATATTCTTGATCCAAATGCTTTTACATCGTTTTCAAAAACTTGAAATCCTTTTATAAATGCATTAGGATAACTTCGTACAAGATCAATTTCATTTTCAGATGTATTCGATGATGTCAATCGTTTTTTGTTTTCGATTATCTAAATATCCAATTAAAGAAGCGTAAAGTTATGCAACTGATCAAGCATTTTTTATTCCATTAGTACTTGGAATTTGTGCTTGATGATAACAATAATCATTAAATATAGGTAACTCTGAAAGAATTCTTTCATCTCTAATATTTCTCACATTAGAATCGAAATATCAGTCCATTCTGGTTTTCTTTGTTCAAGTATATGAATAATCTCTCTCAAGTTAGTCAATATTTTCTAACGGGTGATGAATAATTAAGTAAACCTCTTTGAACATATAATGAAACAGTTGTACCTACTGAACCTATTCTTGTTGAAAACGGAATATGTAATGTAACATTCTCATACGGTTTACTTTTTGATTCATTGAAGCAACCACCCCATCGATCAACAACTGGTAGTCCTTTATAATAAAAACTGCAAATGATGCTCCCAAATCTTGTTCTTGTAGAAAATTCATTATGAATAAAGTTCCATCCAGGATCAGTTTTACCATGAACAATATCAAACGATTTAAGAGAAAGATTTTACGAATAGTAGTCAATCGTTTTAAATTATTGTCTAAGTTTGCTTTTGTTTCTTGAAAGTTCAGACAATGTTTCAAGTTAAAGTCTTGATGTTGCTGTACCTATTAGTTTTTTTTTCGAATACTACAATCAACTTTATCCTAATATGTTATCGGTATTGGTTCACATAGCGTCATATCTACCACAACAATAAATCGACCCGGTAAGATTAGGTTCGTGTTCTTGTCCGTTCGTCTCTTATGTAAAGACTATCATCAAGCATTTTGTTCTAACATTAGTACTTGAAAGATGGAAATAGAAAAATATCAAGAGATTTGATTGTGAAGATCTTATTCTGTTATGTCGAAGAGCGTATGCTGCTTTAAGATATAAGTGATATTGTATAGCTACCCATTCTTTTTTATAATCCATTGTCGTTTAAAACGTCTTTTAACTATTGATAAATTTAACGTTTTTTCTTCAATCTTTTAACATTGCTTTTGTAATCCACTATTTTCTATCACAAAATTCAAGAAAATATAAATAGAATTGTTATCCTATAATGCTTGTTCTTCATAGAAAATGTATGCTTGGAATAATATTCAAAAGTAATATGTTTTTCTTCAATGCAGAAAAGACACATGCCAATTCACGTGCTGCTGAATATCGATGATGGATCGAAATTTTTCGTATTACGATGAGAAAATTACAACAGAAAGTATTTCTTTTGCTAATTTGATATTTTTTCTTGTGAAAAGTAACTTAGTTGGCTATTGGCGCCTGCACACAAAATCACCTGAACTTAAGTAGCATAACAATGCTATATTTATTCCGTTTACAGCAAAAAATAGTTTGCTAGAAATGAAAGATTTCATCTTCTAATGGTGAAAATGACGATTAGATAAGGATCAAGCAAAAGCAATTGTATTGGTCAATGTTAACACTCAGTGTAGATCGATTTCTAGTGAAAATAGTTGGTGAAAAATAGACATTCAATATTTGACTTCATTCGATATTAGAATTTTCCACTTAAGATTAACGATATTTTCAATAAAACTCAATGTATATACTTGTGAAAAAGATTACCCAAGACAATTTGTGAAAAGCAAGGATTGCATGTTGCGAAGACTCAAACATCGACTTGAATGTCAATTTGTTCATTCTATCTGAATTCGTTCTTCTGACAATTGCCATTACGGAGTACTAAAGAAGCTCGGTACAATCAAATTCTTACTTTTGATTGTTAGTTCTAATTCTCGAGTTTTTCAAATCCATCATAATTGTAATAATTCGAGAAGAGAGAACTGATCGAACTTTTATTTTCAATTGTGTCACCTGTTTTCAATTACTTAGGACTTATCCAATTTGTGACTATCCTTTTGTTAAAGCTTTACAAAAACTATAGATCTCTTTCGACAAAAAAATCATCAATAATTCTCCTCCGTTGTTCGAATATTCTTTTCCTCAGTAAGTTCAATTAGACTAGTTTCAAAGTAGATTTTATGAATCATCCATCATAATGAAAAATATTTATGAATGTTTTTTTTGGTTTTTGTTCTCTCCAACAACTTAACTTTGTCGATCATTAAAAACCAATTGAATATAACAATAACCATTGCACCTACCCACTATACGATACGACATTCATGCTATTGTGGTTTGATTGTATAAAAAGTTAACATATTCTAGAGTCGAACCTAAAAAAACTAAATCAATTTCAATGCATTTCGACGACCTACGGTATGGTGTGTGGATGTATAGAATATTCTAATGTAACTCTAGTGCAATTCACTATCTTAAGCTCTTACCATGCAGCATGTTGACAGTATATCACGATGATTTAAGAATATTTTAGTCATAAACACGAGTTAAAAAAAGAAAACACTGAAATATTGTCTCAGTATAGTGATCCAGCACGATATGAAATTGATAAAAAGTTATTTTTTTTAATTTTCTTATTGAATAACAATGGTTGTTTCGTTTTAATATAGATTATTTTTCATCTAATGTATTAACATTATCGATATTAGCTGTTCATATCCATTTGGACATGTGAAGGTTTTTGTTTATATTTTTCCAATTCGTCTCTTCGATTTTGAAAATCTTTCACAATATATTTTTCTGCTTCTTGCCGTAGCCATAATTTACTTGTGTGATGTTTCATTATTTGTTTTAGAAGAATTACACTTAGGATTATTCCAACGAATAAGCCAATTACAACACATATTAAGACTACAATGACGACACTGACAAAAAAAGACTTCTTGCTGTTATTACAACAATGATGGCAAGCCGATCCAAAGTCAATATTATTGTTGCTAGCACAGAAAAAGATAATCAAAATAACAAAACCCACAATGGCCAATAGTAAAATAAAAGCACTAAAATAATAAATCATCAATTCATTGATTGAGTGTGGAAAATGATGTTTGAGTTTTTCGCCATTCTTGTCAATCACCCTCAATATAAAGGCTAAGCCAAAAACAATCATTTGAATCAAAAGAATAATTGCAGTTGAATCACGAATAACAAAGAAATAATATTTTAAAAGCCTATCTCTTTCAGCTTTTGGATCGTTTTGAACAGTTTCAATGATGAATTCGAATTGGCATATATCACAAAACTT
The DNA here is from genome assembly GCA_905250075.1 of Rotaria sp. Silwood1. Classification (NCBI taxonomy): domain Eukaryota; kingdom Metazoa; phylum Rotifera; class Eurotatoria; order Philodinida; family Philodinidae; genus Rotaria; species Rotaria sp. Silwood1. Next base: position 214,087 of record CAJNOP010000286.1, read on the forward strand.
GAAACCTTTTCCACGTTTATTTTCTGCTCGCCAATAATTTAGGCATGTTCTGTGAACATAAGCTGAATTACCAGTACATAAACATGGACTTATGATATCATCAGGATTGTCAGTGTCTAAACATATTCGACATTGTTTTAATTGATCATTTGACAGTAACAGTCCAGTATCGCTTCCTGCAGACATGATTGAGCTTCACTGAAATACTTAAATACAAAGAGAAAATATTAAAATAATTACGATAAATGGTTTGTGTGCGAGGAAAATCATCAGCTACTGGTGCGTACTTGTCCTCTTTTTCTCCATATCAAAATAGTACTCTCTTTAAAGTTTCAATATGAAGAACATGTTCAGAATTTCTATATTTGAACATTGTTAAGTTTGTGTCGCGCTATAGTTCAATTATAATGAGAAGGAAGAGCGAGAACATGAACAAGTGAAAATAGAACAAATCTACAGTATAATTTCGACAAATGGTTTAGATTTAAGAAGGACATACGTAGCTATGGAGAAACAGACTCTCGTTATTTTACATTTTCTTCTTCCTTTTTTCCATCTGTCTAAATCATATGATAGTTCTATTCTTTTTTCATTTGCTTCAGAGTTTTTTTTTTACTAATCACTAAAATCGCAATGCAAATCAATGCATGTAGAATAAAGTTCAAACAAGAAAATTCTGAATAAAATACTATTTTGATAATAAGGAGGTTGATAATCATACATCAATAATATTGCAATAGATTCCAGGGAAATAGAATACTTTCAAGAAAAACAAGCAATCAGAAAAAACTTTTCGCTTCTCTAATTAAAATAGTTTCTATTCAAAGTTTTCTCCACAATAATATTCATTCAAAAAGAAACAAGTGAATTATGCGTGTAAGTTTCGCAGACATTTGAGTTCAAGTTAACTAAAAAAACAATAAGTACTCTAAACAATTTTCTCGCAATGTAAAAATTAAAATGATTCTCATTTAGGCAATCTTCCTAGCTAGAGCCCTGCAGGGTGCCCATAACCTGTCCTGCCCTGCCCTGCCCTGCCAGGACAGGGCAGGGCAGGTTGCAAAAGTAGCAGGGCAGGGCAGGGTCAGGTTACGAAATTTTTACAGGGCAGGTTACAGGGCAGCACTGTCATAACCTGTTAACCTGCTATTAATTTATCGAATCAAACATTATAGACATCTTTTGAAAAATTTTATACGAAGAAGAATATCGAAGCATAAAACAACTTAAAGTAGGAGAATTGATATACGAAGTCGATGAAAAGTTATGAATTTTTTTGTAATATCAAATATAGCAGGGCAGGGCAGGTTACAGGTTATGAAAAAAAGTCTCAGGGCAGGACAGGGCAGGGTACGCGAAAAAATTCACAGGGCAGGACAGGATTAGGTTGCAGAATTTTTACAGGGCAGGTTACAGGTTACGAAAATACTGCACCCTGCAGCCCTCTATTCCTAGCCTTCTGATCAAATTTTCAAAGCCTTAAAAATTGTAGTAAGAATATATCATATTACTTATCCCACTAGAAATCAAAACGAAGTAGATTTACAAATGAGTATCAAACTCTTTTAGATTTTGTAACATATCTGCTATTTAAAAGTTTGTTGCAAAGTATCTGCTATGGATTGCTTAATCAATCTTTTCTCTTTCGATTATTATTCTTTTAGTTTAGACATTATGATACCGCATTTTGATCACATATAGTATATGTATAAACATCAATACTCTATATTTGAGCACCTACTTCTCTTACTTTTAACTACAAAGAAAATGTCCTATTTTCTTCTCTTATCCATTATTACATAATTCAGCTCTCTTTATGTGTGTCGTAAATAAGATCGTTTGCTTGATTATTTATCAGCATTAGTATGATCAGAATAAGTTAAGTCAAGGATATGACGAATACGCACTAGAGTTGTGAAACTAACTTACATGATTTAACTTCAAGTATTGAAGAAATAGATTGAGTTTTTGACAAAATATTTCTGAAAATTTTGCAGTCGATCACAATATGTCCTTAACAATGAATGTATGCTGAGTAATGCAGAACGAATTGCAACATACGAACATTTGATGCACTTTTGCTGCTCCTTCAAGCAATTTTTATTCATCAGTCTACGTCATGTGAACCACGTGTGTTATTCACGTAAAAGAAAATTGTGCAAATGTTTCTTCGATGATGATTTCTTCTTAATGGAGAGGCATGACTCATCGAAGGAGCAATAACGAGTCATTTGCAGAACATGTAAATATTGTTGTCAACTTGATGAAACATCTTTTGACCTTGTTAAGCTGAGAAGTCAGCTAAGACAAATGAATGGGGATTGCCTATTACAATAATAACCACTATTCGTTTAAGAAAAGTTTTGAATTCGAAGAACTAATATCTCAATGTTTCATCCGCAAAGTTACAATAAAAACTACATAGTCTCTCTCGTCAATAATATTCATATTGTCCAAGACATGAATTTGATAAGCATTTTCAAATATAAAAACTCGAGAGTATAACAGACAGATGATGACAGTTTCTTCATTGAAATTAAGTCGATTTTCCAAAGTATTTCTTATTCAAGAGTATTTCTTTTTGTTTGTATTCGAAATATTCTTGATCAGTTCTGAGTACAATACATTAGAAATATTGTTCATATCGTCTAACGATGCACAAAATAAAATGGATAAATAACCTTACACTGCATACCAAATGTTGAAACTCAAACATTGATGAATACAATCTATCGTTTTCAATTCATATTCTGAATGCATGTGCTAAAATTTCAAAAAGAAAATAATCGAGTGTTTTGAGAACTATTCTTAGTATTGGTTAATTTTTAAATTCCACAATTGATGTAGGCGTAGGTATGAATATAATCTCTAATATTGAGTTTCATTCACATTCACACACTCTCAATCATTTGCTACTAATAATTATCAATAAAATTCCGTCATCGAATAAGAAAACTGAAGTTAAGTCTACACCACAGATCAGATAGAACGAGAATCATCATGAAAGAAAAAAAAATGAGTTTTAGAATCCACATGAAAATAAAAAGAAATCAGATTAAATTTCTCTCTCATTAAAGCATTTTATAGTATGGATAGTGCAACAATTCAATCTCGCTCAAATGATTAATATCCAAAGCACAGGACTGACATTACATTATTTATTTCAATTGAATAGGATGTAAGTGAGAAAAAAAAAATATACCATACCTACAACCTCTTAATGTAATGAACCGTAACGCGTTCAATAATTTGTAACGACGCACCGTTCACAATAACATTTTTATAGTGGAAATATAGATGTATAGGTGTGAGTGTGAGTTTTATTTTCACACACCCCATACCTACACCTATCTACTTATTGGTACGTGAGCTAATAAGCATAATGTGTATGATAATGATATGGAATCTCTGAATTTCCATTACAATAATATATTTCTTACTATTGAAAGAACAATGTTCAAATAAAATAATTGCTATTCTCTCAACTTAGACAGATAATTATATCAAAGTCATAGATGAAAAATTGACTGCTACAACTAATATTATATTTGATTATAAATTCTATGGATACGTAACTCAACAATATTACTTATCCTCATGATCCAGATGACCATTATATCTTCGGTGCCAATGAATGCGTGACTAATGCAATAGCAGCATGTATTAAAATGTATAGGCCTGATCTTTCAGGAGTATATTTATAATATACCGATGATGAAGCGCATCAATTTGAAGACAGTGAACGATTCAACCAAGCAGTCTAGAATATTAATCATCAGATAGAACGAATTTGGGAAGCTATCGATTACCATATGAAACATAACAAAGAAGATTGGTTATTCATTATTATACGACATCATTGTAGAGACACTATAAAACGTAAAGAACATGATTATCACTCCAGTAGAAAACGAATAAGTTGGACAATAATACAAAGTCAACAAATAATTAATTATTTTCATGACTGTTAATCTGCCATAGTTGAGATGTATTCCACAATGACAAGATGGATCGATCTTAACATTTCGTTTGAATATGAATGAGAATAAGATGGATTTTAATTAATAAGAAATGTATCATTCATAAAACTGATTGTCAAGTTACATGATGATAATTTAAACATTTTCTGGACAGTTTTAGATCTTGTAGGATATGTAAAAGTATGGTTATCAACGACAAATTTATTAAAAGATTCTATGATCAAAACTTATCATTTAATCTGAATAGTACATATAGACAAGAACAAATGATCATCGTTGATATACAAGAATAACCATCAAATTTCTATAAAGTAGTTCTGGAAGAACAATATAATACAATGAACAGATGAATATTTCTGTCATATTTTCCGCATTCTTCATCAATTTCAATGGTACATATGTCTTGCACACCCAGAAGTTGTTCTCATTCGCAAGTACGCTTTTCTTGTTTCTTCATAGTCATCTACACATGGATTCACCGGTAGTCATCGCCATCATACAATCAAATAATAATATTTAGAAAAATTAAAAATTAACATTTAAAAAACATATATATATGTTCGATGAAAGTATGCAATCAACTTTTGAAGGAATTATGAATAGAATACTGAAGAAAAAAAAATTCGCAGATGAATAAGAGGTATTTTTTGGTTCTATTGAATACTATGTTTTTTTTTTCGTCTTTCGTCTAATTTATGATTTTCGTATCATAACATCAGTGTTTGATAATGTCTATATGTTTCTAACCTTGCATTTCAATATCTCGGTAAGAGACATATTTTGCATAGCAAATTAATTTTATGATTTATTGAAAAGATTTCTTTTTAAATAAAAATAAAACAAAATCAAAATCAAAAAATAATATCTTTCAAATTAAAATCAACCAAAAAAAAACAGTATATGATGATATCATAATAGTTCACATTGACTACTCTTCTTTAGCAGATATATTGATTAATCTGATTGGAAGTTTGACAAGATTAAGTTGATTATCAATATTAACATCAATAGAACCTGATAAGGATAAACGAAGAGTACCAGCTTTAAGAGCAAGCAAAAGTGAAGTTAATGTTCCTAATCCTGCTGTAGTTTTTAGTTCAATTTCTGGTGTTATAATTTCTGCATTAGCACCTATGCTAATCCTTGAACTATATGTGACTATACCAATTTCTTTATTTGAATCGACTACAGGACCAGAATCAACTCTTATATTCATTCCTGTTATGGTTAAAGGTGCACTAAAAGGATTTCGAAGTCGAATACGTGAACCAATTTTTTTGGTAATCAGTATCGAAGCGACATCTGCTATGCCTATTTTTTCCAGAAGAATTTCTCGAACAAGTGCTCTTTCCCCATAGAGACCAGGAACTTGTGTACGAATACGTAAGCCAGATATAGCCGTTGAAAGTAAAGGAATAGAAGTACCTATGGAATTATTTGGTAAAATACCACGTAATTCAACTTGATTACTTTCACCCGAAACCATACGCGAAACAAATTGTTGAGCTATAGCAGAGTTTTGTTGAGTTATTTCAAAAGTACCTTGTGCACTAAGTATAGTACTATTATCTTGTGTTTCAAGATAAAATGGATCGATAATAACTAAACCAAGTGAAATATTACTTGTTAATTCACATAAATCAAGTAAAAGACGACCACCATTTAGAATATAAACAACAGAAGGATTATTTATTTTTGTTTTAACATTAAGAGCAAGCTCATGAGATGATAAAGCTTTAGTTAAATCGACTTCATCAATACTTAAAAGTCCATTATCAAATTGATCATAACCAGCTAGATGAAGTGTATCACTAACAGAAATATTACTTAAAGAAATATTTCCTATTACAATTTCAGCAAGTGCTTTAGCTAAACCTTCAATTGTTACTGATACATTGCTTGTTAGAACAAGACTAGTAGCAAATTCTTGAAAAGCTATTTCATTAAGAACAACAAGTTCTTGTTTATTAAAATTCATTAAAAGTTCATTAGTAATTTGATTATGTTCAACAGGTATATCATAAAGAGTCATTTTACCTAAATTTGGTCCATCATTAGAACGCATTACATAATCAATACTAGTTGTGAATGCTTTAAATGTCATATGAACATTAGATGGTAATTGAAATAAAACTGATAATTGACCAGTTATATAAACTTTATTGACAACTATTGGATCAAATTCAATACCAAAACTAAGAACTTCTACTCGCTGAATTAATTTTGTTTCTATACCATCAAGTTTTGATGTCATCGATAGACCACTTATTGTTAAGTCCAGTGCAGTAGCAATATCTTCATCAGTAGATAATTCATGAAAAAGTGTTACTGATTGTGTTAGACCATTGAGATATGCAGAAAAAAATTTACCAACAACAGGCAAATCACTTGTGTTTAATGGTGCAAGTAGTCTAAAATAAGCATGAAAATAAAATGATTGATATAATATAAAACAAACAATAAACATTATTATAAGTTCTCATCCTACGGAGCTTTGGCTAACAAGGAAAAATTAATAAAAATGTTAATAATAATGGAAATTAGTTTGAAAAGAGCTCAAATGATTTTGTTTTGGTTTCGATCTTCATATATTGTTTTATCAATGAAAAACAAGCATGAGAATATTATAGTTTAGCTATAAAGATGTCAATTCTTATAATGAATATCATTAAGTGAATTGACAACTTTGCTGCTCGATTAGTTACAATATTCATTAAATACATGTGTACAACTAATTGAAAGACCTAAATAATGTTCCAGAAGTTAGTTTTTTTTGAGAAGTTTGAATAAACTGTCAAGTCACACAATTATACAAACCGATGCATCGTACCTAGATTGTTTCTTTCACAAAAACTATTTGCATCATCATTTAATTAACATATCAGATGCTTATAAAAAAAATTTAAAAGGTTTATGAAAAAAAAAAAATGTTCTATTCCAAGACGATTCCAATTCAAAACATATAACAGCAATTAAATTACGAACTATCAATGATTTATAGACTGGAAGAGTTCTACCTGAAGATGAAAATATAAAATTTATAGATGTGTCACTCATTGAAAATGTATTTTATTTTTGATCCATTTAAAGATTTTCATTAAAACATTACTTTTGTGCATGTCACTAATAACATAAGAACTAATCTTATCGGATAATATGCCATTCCAAAATTCGTCCTAAATATTCGAAGCTTATATAAATATAGTTGGATATGATCTTGCTCTTTTCTGTTCATATAGAATTGTTCTCGGTGAAAGGCAGAACTTACAGAACAGCTTTATATAAACATTTTTCTACCCTTGAATCAATTTTTTTTATGAATATTTTAAATAAACTACATGGTTTATAGTGTATATGAAAGATGATATCTATGTAATCTAACTGATTTCTTATACTATTAATTTATCATATCTTGTCTAGCTTAACCCTTTCGCACCGGAGTTTTTTCACTAAGAAATGTGTTCGTATTCAATGGACAATTAGATTTATCACAGTGTGTAAAAAGCTCGAGCGTCTGGAAGAAAAAGTAGCTTTCTGAATCGCTAGAAATTCTGTAAGTCAATGATCTCCACCTTTTATAATATAATTTTTATATATAATTTTTATTAGAAGTGTTTCAATGTATGATAGGTTTCAAAACATGGTACTACGCATAAACCAACATTGCACTCCTTGCACTTGTAAATGCAATATCATGCATGTAAACAGAACAAAAGAAAATGTGAATAGAATACGCATGTGTGAGAGTGCTATACTATGATACTGACGGATGGCAGAGCAAGAGACAAAACGCGCAAGTACAAGTCCTAAAGATTTAACAAACTACTTCTTTCAATTTTTTAAGACAGACGAAACGAAACCTTAAAAGCTTCGCATTAGAAATGCATATTTACTGTAAAATTATCATCTCCATTGGTCTTTCTATCCTTGTAATAGATAGAACTCCTCAAATACTCGTATCAAATTGTACTTGAAGTCGTATTACTACGGGCATATAATGAAAAACCCCACCGTCCTATATATGGGACACCCGCCGCGAAAGGGTTAACCAAACTTAAAATATAATTATTTTTAAAACACAACAAATGAACTAACCCATTGAGTATCATATCATTCTCTCCTGGTTTTAAAGATAGCACATTGATTGGTACTTGACCAAGAACTGTTTTGCTATCACTGTCAGCCATACTAAGTGTAAAATTTTGTAGTTTAACATCAGTTACACCTGGATTACTAATAGTTGCATTAATAGAAAGTTGAAGAGCATTATGGACTTCTCCATCAACAGAAATACCATGAACACGAACCGTATTAAGACCTGCAAGACCAACTAACGAGACATCATTATCGACAATAATTCCATCAATACTCAATGGACCAAGAGCAAATGAACCAGTAATAGAAGCAAAACCAGCAATACGAAAATGAATTGGATTAATATCATTAGCATTAATAAAATGTTGAGCAAATTTTTCATAAGTTTTACCTGTATTACTAAGTATTAAATATTCATTATCAAATTGTGTTTCATATGTCGTTTCATCAAGATATTTTACGGGTGCTTGAGAAATATTAAGCATACCAACAGAATTATTTTCATAGAGAAGATAAACATCCATATTCATTGAGCTAATATTAAGAGGTGATTGAGTACCAAGTGGTGAATTAATTTTAATCTTAATTGAAGCTGAAAGTGTTACTTTTTTTTCATTTGTCGATGGGATAAGTGACATAGACGTAAATATTAATGAAGGAATAAGTTGTTCAGCAAATGGAGGCATATCAACACCTAATGAAAGACCTTCCATACCAACAGCGAGTAAAGAATATGAAGTTGCATTTAAACCAGCTATTGCTTCAACTTTACTTGCTTGTCCAGTAAGAAAATTTTGTATAATTGTTGAAAGTGCATTATAAGATTGAGAAGATTCTGATTGTAGTTCACCAGAAAATGGTATTGCATTTCTACCTGGACGTAGAGTTGTATTACTATTAATTGATTCAACATAACCAATAGATAAATTATTATAACGTAGAGAAAATTTTAATTCACCTGAACAAAAAAAAAAAAACAAGATAATCAACTAAGTAAATAATGTAATAAAATTTACTGACCAAGATCAATACTAAATATGGATGGATTTGGAATTTCAATTATGATATCAACAAATATTTGTTTTGAATTTGATCGAAGAAGACTTATTGATTTAATGCTTACGTTTTGCAGACCATTCAAAGCATTAAGTTTTACTTGTTTATTAAAAGGAATATTAGAATAAACAGGCATAGCACTCGAAATAGGTTGTATAGATGCTTTTGCTGTTAAATGCCATATAACTTGTGGTTCAAAAATAAGTGAACGAGAAAATCTATGAAAAGCTTGTAAATCAGAAATAATAAATGGAGAATCAACTGGAACTATTGTAGGACGATCGGGATAACCATCAATACTAATTGGTTGATCATTTCTCACAGTTCCAACATTGTCTACATTGATAATAAGTGGTGGACGTATTGTAGCAGGAATTGATCCAGTACGTGATAATTCTAATTGAGCTCGTAGACGAAAATGATCATTTGCAATATCTTCAATATTTATTGAACGAAATGTTAATTCAGCTTTTTCAATTGTAGAACGAACGATAGCTGGAACGATTGCAAAGAACACAATTATTATTCCAATAAGTAAAGCAAGTAAAATGATAGCAACACATAATATAATAAATAGTTTACGATTCATTTGACAACCTTTATATCGGCCACACATTGTACAAAGAGTTATTGTTTTTGATGATGATTTTTTATTGTTATCGGAAGACGATGTGCTTAAAACAGATTTCACATAACCTTCTCTAGTATTTGTGCTAACAGCTTCAGTAGAATCAGAAGCTTGTTCAGATGATTTAACAAAAAGTACGGAATGATCTGAACTAGGAGATACTCTTCCCTTCATTTTTGATTTTATATCTGAAGAAAAAATTAGAAATTCAATACAAAAACCGCTTACTTTTTACATATGACACTTCAAAGTTACATGTTTTTTAATATAATCATATCTATGTGAAAATATTCTCTTCAATGCATACACTTACTGTTTTTTTACATTTTTAACTGACCTTTGCATCTACACTCCAAAGATTATTATATTTTCATGTAATGTAAGGTCGTTTTTATTCTTATGACGAAATACTTTTTCATAAAACTCTAACATGTTGATGGACATTTGTTTTATTTTCAGATAAATAAAGAACATAGATAACGTGTTCGAATTATGAATGTTAAATTTCATTTTGAAGTAGGCTTCTATGATAAGATTTGTTAACAGATACGCACGGGCCTCGATGCTGGACGAGTTGATGTGGAGTAGCTTTCACTCCAATTTGTTTATTGTGTCTTCAACAATTGTCGAGCTGTTGTCGGAAAATTATCTACTCGAAGTTTAACAACGGCAATTTTCTTGAGTTACTTTCTGCCAAACATATTGTCTCTGATTAGATGTGGGTGTGTTTGGGTGTAGAGAGTAGGTATCACTTTTTTTTTCACCCACGTTTTCCACACCCACACCTCATAAGTAGAGAAAAAATAAATTTTGTTAATTTAATATCTTAATTTTCTATTGCTTGTTCTGAAGTTAATACTAGAAACTTGAAGCGTAATAAAATGATTTCACGACCTCAATTATTCAATGTAAATCAATAAGAAACACTCCTCGAAGACCTTCACCATAATAAATAGTATTGTCACGATACCCATATCTATCTTTGCACGCATAAAGGTGTATAATTATCTTCAAGTCTCTTTTTTCTTTTGAATATTCAAGAAAATGTCTCATCAATGATCATTAGCAGCATAAAAAACCGTCCGCAAAACAAAATGAAAGATGATTACAAAATTTAGTGACATTAATTGACGTATCATGTCACTTGAAATCTATTTCACTCAGTTAACACTGCCATTTACAAAAGTATCAATGACAATTGTCGATTGTACGATATTTTGTTTATAGCTAGAAGCAACAATGAGCCGAAAAATAATGACCTTCCAAAAGAAAAATGTTTAAAATAAAAAAAAACAACCGTTTCCATTTTGAAATAACAACAATCAAACTTATCGATGATACCATTTTTCAAATAGTTCATATAATAAGAACATTGATATGAATAAACATAAACTCATCCTTGGCATCAATTCCCTATAAACACATCGTACAAGAAAAACAAGATTTCGATACAAATCCGCTATAAAAATGTTGAAATAAAAAAAAGTATTGGGAGAGTCTTTTGTAAAATAGTTCTCAATTATTCTATTGAAATACATGTGTGTGTGGTTTTTTTTCATTATGCACTTTCAATATTTTCTAGAATCATATATAAATATAACTATTCATCACACTGACAGTATTGGTGTCAAAATGAAATCATTGGTCTCGCGTCCAAGCGACAGGATTACAGATAGCTTAAGAACATATATTCAAAAAGTTTACCTGATTATTTTATAAAGAAGACATATCATATTTTAGATGAGAAAGCCTAGGATAGAGCTCGATAAACTTCATTTTCAAACAACTTCTGTGGTATTAGATAAGTTCTCACTTAGAGTAAAATTTCATTATTTCACTGCAAACGTGAAGTACGGCAAACCAATATTAACAGAAAATGTACTAAGAGCCTAAAAGTGAACTGTTGGAAGGGATGTGGACGTTGGTGACATTATCGACGTGTGTGTATCAATGAAGAGAAGATTATGCCACATTCAGACTCACATGGAATTTGTGATATATCTAACTAGTATAGCGATGCATTTCATTATGAAATAAGCCACGCCTCTGAGATTTCGTATTATAGCATAATAAAACATGGTCATATTTTTAATTCTACATTGCATTTTCGTTGTTATAATCAGCGTCCTGTTTATTATTTATGTGCTCAAAAAAATAGTACACAACACACTAGCTAAATCAACTCTACATTTCTTCAATATCACGTTATGAACAACAAACCGAAATTCCAATCACTTCGACGAGAAATGAGCGACTGAAAAGCAAACTAGGAGAACAGTAGATAGAATTTATCTTTTGATGAAGAGTTAGTGCCATATCTTTCTGATTAATTTACACCTCCTCACATCGCAACCTTATTGTTGCTGGTTTTCGATTTGGCGTGCTTGTTGTTTAATTAAAATGAGTCCGACTTCTTCACTACATCACTGTTTGCACTCTTGTTGTTTTTCAATTTTTCAATCGACGAGAAAGCAAGATGAAACTTATATAAACCGAAGAAAAACGTATAACACCATATTAAAAGTTTTCACAATGTTGTATGCGATGTGAATCAAATTCCTTCGGAAATAAATATAATATGACAATTTATTTCAAAATCAAGTTCATTAGACAAAAGTATAAAGAATCTTAATGATCTTTTTAATAATTGAAACCATGATCATTGTTTTTACTTTTCTACTTCTCTTTCTTCCATTCTCTTTTATAATTTGGCATGGTGAGCAACGACACACTGCTCACCATGCAGAATCTATAACACAGAAGAGAGTTTAAAATAAATAGCACATGTGAGCAACATCACAAAAACACAATACTTGAAGCAAAAGCGCTGATTGGAAAGAAGTCCGCGACAACCATTCAACGATTCATGTGTGATAGATTCGCTCATTGATCAAACCCAAACAAGCATCGAACGCTGAAGGTTGAGTTTGAGTGTAAGTAGACTATCAGCTTTAACAAGTTTTTGTCCATTGTGCTACCAAAGCTCAATAAAATTTACATGTTCAGAGAAAAACAACAACTTTCACTGGATTCGTTAATAGAGACAACATAAAATAGGACAAAAAATTCAGTCTTTGTTTCTCTATTGCATAGATTTCTACCCTAGTCGAACATCTTGTAACCAAGATCTTGACCAAGATACAAGGTACAGAAATATGAACAGATCTTGAAAATTTAGGTACAAGATATTGTGATTATCTTGTACCAAGATCTGTAGTAAGATCTTAGGTAGAGATCTATCAGATCTTGACTGAAATACATGTGGTCAAAAAATGATCCATGAAATTCCCATACGGATGCGTCTAAAGTAGGGGTGACACGTTATCTGTACTTTATCAAGTGAAGTAAAGCAGAGTTGCTTTAGTTTACCGAGTAAAGTTAATCTAGTTTACCCGAAAAGTAAAGTAAAGTGAAGTATCTTTAATTTTACTATACAAGTAAGATGAAGTAAAATAAGATAAAGTAAAGCATGTAGTTGATGATTTAGTCGACGACAAAAGTCTTGCCCGTCTTGAGATAAATTCTTTATTTGATTTTTGACGTATGAGGATAGAATACAACACATATATATACAGAGGGGTTTGAGACATTTACGCAGTACGTAGCAGTTTTATAAGTGTTTGCTTCTTCTTTGAACACAGTAAAAATATGTGAATACATCCATTGTTGGATGATCTGTTGAAACATGAAATGGCTAGTGTGAAGTGAATTCGAGTTTATAACTTTTGACCGTTCAGAAGGAAGAGCTTTAGCTATGTTTCGTCAACGGGCAATACCAAGAACACTGAGCACGAAATTTTGAATTGTAATTCATTCACCAGAAATCCATCAGTTCAAAACTTCAGTCTCATGTCATACAAGTCATCTCATTCCTGAACAAGTCATCCAAAAATGGATGTATTCACATATTTTTACTTTGCTCATAGAAGAAGCAAACACTTATAAAACTGCCATGTGCTGCGTAAATGTCTCAAACTCCTCTGTACATATATGTGTTGCATTCAATTCTCATACGTCAAAAATAATATAAAAAATTCATTTCAAAACGGGCAAGACGTTTGTCGTCGACTAATTATTGATTTATTAGTTTATTATAACAGGTTAATCACATTTAAATACGTCAAAATTTCCGCCGAATTATAGACCGAAGGCCTCAAAAAATCTGAATCTAATTTTATTACTTCGAAAGTCAGCATTGGACCCTGAGTATTTTGTGGTGTGGGTGGTTATAAATTGTAGGTCCAAGCGTACACCCGCACCCTACCCACTTCCACACCCCACACCCATACCCACCCACCCACACCAACACCGACTGACATCCACTAGGGCCCTGCGGGAACGACTTTTTCCCGTGTTTCCCCGTCCCGTTTCCCGCGGAATCGGGAACGGAAATTCCCGTGAGACCTCAGGAACGGGAATTCTGGTGGACACTCCGGGGACGGGAATTGTATTAAAAATTTCTGTTCCCGGCAAACCTTATGTCCGATTTCTGTTTGCATTAAAATCTGTTAATCTTACAGTATTCGATTTCCAATAACTATTTGAAATATAATTGAAAAGAGAACAAATATCAGTCAACAAAATCAGACAAGTTCATTCAAACATAGATTATGAGAAATACGATATTCTTTGCCACCATCGTCGTCGTCGGCATCGAAGTTGGGATCATCAAGATTACATATATGTCAAACTTGAAACTTGAATTCAATTGAAATTTCAAGTTTCAACTGAAATTTCAATTTTGAAGTTTCAAGTTTCAAGTTTCAATAGGTTTATGAGCCTTGAATCCGACATTTACTTTTAATATACGGAATCTTGTACCGTGAGAAACATCATGTCGCTAAAAGCTAGTATCAAGTAGGAGTAGTGTTGATGAATATGAATAATGAAATCATTGTAGCTATTCTCAAAGCATTACGGGAACGGGAGCCAAAAAAGTTGTTCCCGCAGGTCTCTAACATCCATACCCTTTTTTTGGATACGTGAGGGGGACCCCGGGTGTGAAAAGTTGAGTTGTGACAAAACTAGAAAATAAAATTATGAGAAATACTCAGGGTTCAATACTGACTCTCAAAGTAATAAAATTAGATTCAGATTTTCGAGACCTTTGGTCTATAATTCGACGGAACTTTTGACGTATTGGAATGTAATTAATATGTGATAATAAACTAATAAATCAATAATCATCAACTACATGCTTTACTTTATCTTATTTTACTTCATCTTACTTGTATGGTAAAGTTAAAGATACTTCACTTTACTTTACTTTACTTTATTAAAGCAAAATAAAGTTAAAGTGCCACCCCTACTCTAAAGACTTCTAAAATAGTCTTTCCAACGTAAAATTTGACGCTGAATCTGAATATAAAGTCAGATTTCCTCTACAGGCACGAGGATCTAAGTTAGAGATTAACGTTTTATTTAAAACATGGTCAAACTCATCGCTCTCAGGAAGATCCTTCAATGAAGATTGTCTTTTCTTGAGTCATTCAGCTCGGTCAGGTATACCGAGCAGCGACAAATTAAGCTTTAGTAGATATTACTATATCAAGATCTTGAACCAGATTTCAAGATCTTGGGCAAGAGACATCAAATTCTTGTATTTGATTGTGTCATATAAATCTGTACCCAAGATCTAATTACTGATCTTGTTGCAAAATAATATAATTATCTTGTAGCTAAATTTTGCCAAGATCACTTCACTTTTGTGTACCTTGTATCTTGGCCAAGATCTTAGGTGCAAGATTCAAGATCTTGCCTACAAGATATTCGACTAGGGTATCCATCAGAGTGTAGTGCTAACCAGAACTATGCATAATCCTAAAGATCGTTAGAATGAAACTACGCTTTTTCCACATAATGTTTTTTTTTAATTCTTTTTCTTCTATTAGGGAATAACTGACAAGACAAAATCTGTATTTAAGAGGTACACCCAAAAGAAGCGGAAGATGACGATAGTGTGATGATAAACAGATTTCAAACTTGATTTCGTAGAAGATTATGCATTTGTAAGATGCGGGAAATTCAAAATTTAATCAGAAATTTATTTTTGTTTATATTTGTGTGTGGACTACAGTCTGAAACTAAGGTGTGAGTGTGTTTATCCTCCCAGTTCTAATTTCATACTCATACCCAAACTCTTCTCCATTTTACTTTCATGTTTTCACTCGCAAACATAATTTTTGTACGCAGCATTCTTCTGTTCATTGTAGTATACTAATTACAAAATGGCATCTAACGACAATCAAAATACAAACCCATGGAGGTTTTGGCAACAACGAACGCAAATGAAAGACCCAAACTCATTACACAACAGATCACAGTCATGTAACCCTCATAAAAGTCCTGTCAGACGACCACCTCACCCAACCGCCAGGGCTACTAATATCGATCAGTCTGTATGGAGCCGAGATAATTCCATGATTTCGAAATATCGTTGGATTGTGACGATAGATCATGCACGGCTTCAATTGCAAGAATACTTTGAAAAGAAACAAAAGGTAAGCAGCGACTTTGACTAAATATCTAATTTCTTTCCGTAGATAAAAGCTTGCAATATTCGGTTCATTGAAGCAGATTAACTCTTCAACTAAACACGACTTTAATGCTACTGCTGACATTGACCGATTGAAATATTATTTATCCCTTCTTCTCCTCAGTAAAGTAGTTAGAAAATTAAAAATCAACTTTCATGAGTTAGATTAAAATGATAAGGAAAGCTACAGTTATTCTGGTTATGCATGTAATTGCAGCCTGACCTCTGTTTCCAAGTTTTTAATTTAAGATGCATTCATTATTTGCCATCATTTTACAACTTTATAACTGAAGATGTTTACTACTTATAGTGCGCTTAGAGCTTCTTCAAGTTGTGTGTACTTTAATAAGAGAAAAAAAACCTCCAATTAATTTGGTACAAAACATTGCTAATAAACAATAACATGCCTTCCTAGAACTACTTGAAGGCTTTTGAGCCTATTCGAAATCTCTCCTTGATAGGTTGTGTCATCATCGATCTGTGATGGATGGGTATAGTAGTATAACTAGATGCACAAAGATGCTTGTACCTTATTTATGAGGTTTCCGAATTACCTTACAGGAAATTCAAGCTCAGAAAAATACATGATATCGAAATTTGACGTCGATTGTTTATTTCATAACATAACTTTCAGACCCTTGCTGAGTCATGATTTTTTATTGGCAAATATGGATGACTGTGAAGTACTAAAATGAGTAGATTTTCAGTTGTTCGCTCAAACGAAATATAATGCTTACTCATTGTTCGCATGAAATGCCCTGGTCCACTTCAAATTACTTAAAGAGTAAACTTTCAATTTTCGATGTGAAACTTTGCATGACTAAATCTCTAAGTGATATTTGTTCAATGTGACAGTGGCAACATTTGCAATTGTTTCCATCATGAAATACGAATTTACGCACAGTAGTTGTTTTTGTTTACTTAGCAATGCTGTCAATATTCGTATCTTATGATAGGTGCGACTTCAACAATCTAAAATTTTCACGTTACATTAATCTCAATAAGAAATTGACTTTTACAAGAGTTCAGATCGAAAATCAAAAATTTAACTTTCAAAGTAATCTGACAAGAACCATACGGTTTTATGAAAGTATTCAGTAAGATTTCGATTGCTGAAGAGCAAAAGTCTGAAAAATCAACTCCTTCCAGACTGTCTGATGGTTCTATAATGCTCATACTATGAACATAATCTCTATTTAAAAGCAATTCAACCCTTGAAAAAGTTCTCTGATGCTATGCAAATGTTTTCTGGTTATAGCTACAAAGTTGGAAACTAGATATGGATTGTGATCTACTTTTGTTTCTTAGGAAAACATTATCCAATCAGAAAATTATCTTCTGTTAAGTTAATTACATGCAAAAAAAATTGTTATCTCATAATTATATGAAAATAGTATAATTGTAGAATTATTCGTCGTTGTTTAAAATAATGTTTTTTAAGTCAAAAAGTCTATTGCAAAGAAGTCATGCTAATAAAGAAGACTACATAAAGACAAATAATCAGCATCAAGTGCAAAATACAATTGCACAAAATACCTTATTATTAGCAATAGCAATCAACATGATTGCTTCTGCACCCCCTTTCTTGCTTGCTGTGCCTCTTGCCTATCTCGCTGATGATAACAGATAGGCAGCATGTTCTTGCTTTTGTTTTTTTTGTTTTATATGTACGTTCATAAGGCTTTCAGACATTTTCTGATCATGATAATTTGAATTTATTCACCGTGAAAGTTTGAGTTCTTCGAACCATGGTATTATACATTGTCGAACCTTTGACTAAAGGATTTTCACTAGATGCGTTGCGCTGTTGAATTGATGCAAAATTCCAAAGCTAAACTATTTATTTTCCTCTGTTAAAAGGATATTCTAGCTTCGATCATATACTATCACATTCAATTAGAGATTGCATTGCAATGATCTTGTACAAGCTCGTTATGAAAAGAGAAAGAGACCGCTTCATGTTCATTAAAAATGACTTCATAGTGTTGTAAATTGTAATCATTGACGAATTGCTCTCAAAGTTTGTTTTTCATTCAAATAACTATTCCATCTATTCACAGCTGAAAAAACCTATTCGTTATAAACTAGACTAGTTTGGTTAAAATTCATAAAAATAAATAAAGCCAAGTGAACCATGCAGTTTTTTAATAATAATCTTTTCTACTACCAGTGGTGGACGAGTGACTTGTCTTGCTTCGAGTTTTTGATGATAGGAAAAAGAAAAGAAAATTTGCGAAAAATCGTGAGATGAAGTTAGACAAACAACCACGCGTTTTTTTCCGGCTAAAATCAACGATATTCAAATAAATCCTTTTGAAGTGTTTCACATTTTATAGAAGTCTGCTTCTGAATCACATATTAAATTCAAAACCACAAAATAAGATTACATGAATTTCTTCCTAGACTGAATGTCCCGTATAACTTCAGGGCTGTGTCCCTATTACTTTGATGAATTTCTCTAAATACCAACAATCTGTTTTGCATTACGGCATCTAGTTGAACAGAACTCTAGAATTGTGGATCGATATAAACGTGTGTTACTAATAAGTAATTACCTTTTTCTGACAATATATAGTGGTGAAAACTGTGCTGCCCTGCTCAGCACTACGGTTTAATAAAATCTCTATCACTAAGTACTACAAGTTTCATCAGCTTCGCATAGGATTTTGATTTTTTAGGGAAATTAATGAAAAGATTTTAGATCAGATCGAAAATTCTTTGGGCCAACTTTTAGACATTTCATAAAATAACTTAAAATTATATGTTATCAGCCTTAACACCATCTATTTTTATTGTATTGACAATTACGATTAGCTTAATTATGATCAAAACTCTTCTTATCGTCTCATTTGAAAGGAACTCGTGGTTAATTCGACAAAAGTCCTAGACAAATTCAACTACAAAGATATGAACGTCAATCTATTGTCAAGGAAACCAGTATTAGTAGGCACAAATGACGAGGGTCATCATTTTGATATTACTAATGATGCTGCAGATGTCGGAGAAATGAGTCGTCGCTTAGCATGTTTAGCCAAAACAATGATCGACAAAATTGAAAGTCTTTGCAAAACTACCAACTTTCGGTTTGACAAAAAATTTCGACTCGAATTTGTGCCAGTGTCCTTTTATAACGACTCAACTAGAACTTCTAACAATAACCATTGGGAACTACGCATGAACTTAGATCCAGTGGCTTGGTTTGATTGGAAATGGAGTGATGCATCGTCATCGTACGATGCACAGAGAGAATTTCTTATCGTTGCTCGTGACTATGTTGACAAGTATAAGAATTTTATATGCGAAGAATATTTAAATGCGCCAAAACAAACGCCACAAGTCTTGAGTTATAATAATGCTCCAGCTTCGATCGTTTGCGATGAGAAAGTAGCGGGAAAACAGCAACGCAATGGAAAATGCGATCTTCGTATCATCGATGAAACTGTTATTATGGAGTGGCCTGTTTCCTCAGGTACGAAAAAGATGCTGAACGGCAGGCAGAACCGTACTAAGAGTTCAGTTCTTCGATCTTGGATTTGATCTTACTCTATGATATACTAGTGCTTGTGAATGTGTTGAGAAGTACTCTTGATACGTTTTATCAAGATATCTTCATTGTATACGAAACGTCAGATTTTCTGTTTTCTTCAGTAAATTATATTAATTAGTATTGTTCACGTCTTGTATGAAAATGATTCAAAAGGATTCCTGCCACACTGTCAAGTTAGAATATCATATGAAATCGAGTATTTTTTTCATAGATAAGAGTGAAAGCTGAAAAACGGATTTTTAGAATACTTTCAACATCAGGTCAAAGATTTAAATAATCCCCTACTCGAATTCTAAAAGATTGAAAATTGGACGCTAAAGAGATATAGTTTTTGTTCTATCGTAGAAACCTAATAGAATTAGTCGTAAGAATTTAATATGTATTCAAAAGAAAAGTTTGAAGCAAACAACTAGACAAAAGAGATTGGCTTGTGCCTCTGCTGATAGATACTGACAAGTTGTCTTCCTTTTTCTTGAGAAATACAAGGTGGAATACAGCATACATGTAGATTTCTTAGAACTGAAAAAAGTGATACAAAAGAATTAGAGAGATTGCTCCAATATCAACTGTATAAAAAAATAATTGCTTTTTCATCACCACTTATATATCGGTTATTATTTGTACATATGCTCTAGATTGATATACGTGCCATTAGTTGATTCAAAATGAAGTAGGATAAAATACGGTTTTCATTTAAAAAAAAGACACCATAAGAGCATATAGAAAAATCGAAAATTTTTCTTGTGACCCATATAGTTATCATGGTAATCGGATTTGAATCATATCATTCATAGAGAACAATATATCGTTTTTTTGCTCTTGTTTGATTGTGTTCAGTTAGAATCGCATGAAAGTTTACGTAAAGCCGAATTTTTATTTTCTCACCTGGTTTATCCACGACAAAATCTGCAGATATAAACAAGTTTTCATTGAACTACGTTGGCGCTTTGAAGGTCTCAAAATATTCTTAAAAGGTCATCCATGTGAATATGAGGGTTATTTTTCTCTTCACCCAATGCCACGTCCTCAAATCTATCTAAAGAAACAGAAGACATTTTGATATGCCCTATAGCCACCGAACAGTGTAAGGAACATACAATTCGCTCATATATATCTATTATAGTTATAAATCATGATCTTCCGCAGCGACAAAACTATGGGCTAAATTTCACCCGTAAAAAGTCCAGCTTCATTTTTACAAATAGAAAAGATCCTGTGCGTGATCTTCTCATACACTCTACTCCACCATGGCACCTCGTTAATAGTGAACTTGTCTGCTTACCTCTATTCTGGGCAATGGCCATCTATACATGCAGACTTCTTCGCGACGAGCTTCGAAAGAAAAAAGGTGTAAATGATGTTAAATGGCCAGTGGATGTTATTGCAATCAATTTTGGTCAATGGGAATCGGCCGCTGCAATGGTAAAATACGCTCTTGATTGTCATGCTCATGCGCATTTTTTATTAACGCTTGATTTCATTGATCAATGTAATGACAATTTCTTTAGTCCGCTTAAAGGTCGTCAAGAGGCACCTCCATTTTATTCATATGAGAATGCTAAACTTCTTGAAGATGAACGTTTGCTTAGCTATGAAATGCGAGCTCTTCAGCAAGACATGGGAAGTTGTTTGACCAAAATTAAGGAGATTCAAGCAAATGAAGCACAGCGAGACGAGAAAATCAATAAAATCCTTGCACTTTTAGAACGAAACGCTAAAACTCAAGATGATAATCAAGACACGAGTAATCGTACATCGTTGTTAAGCAATCGATATTCGTACTCGCACACGAGCCTCCATTATTCCTATCTCAACCCGTCTTCGAATATGAGATATTCATATTTGTTTCATACTCGAGAAAGTCCATAGTTTCTGTTTCGAATTCATCATCTTAAATCGACATCGATGCGCTGGCTTTATCTATTTTCATTACGAATATTTTTTGAAATGATGTTTCTGTCAACAAAGGACTAATACGCATCTGATCTATCATAATATTTTGCTTCAGTGATTAATATCAGTTTGGTTTTTACCTTGTGGATCAATGTTATAGATACCTCTTCCAACTCGCTTTATATTTTTTCTTACTAACTACACTACATAACAAGAAAACATTTATCAAAACGGAACAAACGTTTATCTCACAAAAAAAACAGGCAGTAATGAACATTTTTTGCCGTTATTTTATCAAGTCCTGATACCTGAATTAGAGAATCAGATTGAAAATTGTATCTTGAGCAAATTGAAAACTTTATCTCTTTTTCAAAATAAAATATGTCAAGCCAATTATGATCTTTGGCTCTTTCTTGGATGTGACTATCTCGCCTCTCTCGACTGACTTCATACTGACATGATTGAATATTCTTTAGAAAACTGTGTTTGTCATGAGAAAGTCTGCACATATGAGAGGATATCTTATCGTACATTGATGTTTTTCAAAAGATGTTTAATTTTTGATTGCGATGAATTATATAATGTGTTGTCAAAATATAAATTTTGAAATCTGAGATGCATCAAAGCAGAAAGTGTTTTCTCGACTTTTTATTTGATTACTGTGTTCGACTATGTGTTGGATGTGGATGTGAATTTTCTCGTCATGTACGTATGCTCACGCAATAATATGCATTAAACTGTAAAAAAAAACTTTTACTGTGTAACAGAAACATAGACCGTTATAAAATATACTAGTCACAAATTGGTTAGGTTTACTTTCAATTTTTTTTTACACTAAACGTAGCGACTAGTTATAATTTACTCATAGAACAAATTTCTTTCATTTCATTTTCAAACTAATTAAAAAGACCTTTAAAGGATCATATTCGAATGTAATCGATTCAGACTTGTTTCTTGGTTGATCATTATTACGAATTAACCTAAGATGCGCCGCTGAAATCTTAAGAAAAATTTTCTAACACTTATTTCCATAGAACGATAAGGATACACATTAAACGACGATATATTTAACACTTAGAAAGGGATCAACTTTCCTAACTGAAAAACTACTTTGCCCAGGTGCTTTCATTGACCGAAACAATAAAAGTAAAAGAAAATCGACACATTCTGGTAGTCCTTGAAACACCATATCACGTAGTGTTGCTTGAATAGATGCTAAATCAAGCTTAGATTTTGATGTTGACTTAACTCTATTTTGAGAGTTTGAAAATTTTCAGGAGATTCCATCTTGAATTCTAGAGCTTCTGTAAAACATCCGATGAATAAGTCAAAATAGTACTGTTTGAGCTCGGAAATGTTTTTTATTAGAGAGAAATGACTCTTGAGGGCGTGTTTACAGAGGGTAGTATGCGTGTGTGTCAAACTACCACAATACCAGGTGTTTCGATTTTATTAGAATCTTATGAAGTGGCCAGTATTTGTATGAATCATTCAAGAAGTTGAAACCAACTACAAGATACTAGAAATTCTACTCGAAACTGTAGAAATAATCACATACCGAGTGTGCGGGTAGTGGTGTGTTAAGCTGCCATGAGCTAAATTTCAATCTTGCTCAAGGATCTCATCAGGTAGCTTTAATTCTGCATAGTCTTACAAGTCAGACTTGAAAGAAAATCTATAAAAGAAATCCTCCAAGATCTAAATAATTAAGCTTAAAACAAGGAGAGAAGTTTCTTTTTTTTCAACAATATGGTGTGTATCTACAATACTTAATTAAAAGTCAAGCCATGATACAATGCATTGCGAATGGAGCTTATATTCCTTTACCATCAGATATGTTCGATTCTTAACAGACAACTACATGATCATTGCATAATTAAATCTTAGATCTTAATCAAAATTGAGAAGAAAAATTTGAAGTGGCAGAGACAGTCGTAGAGTTTCTCATATAATGAATGATGAGCAACCATAATGATGACATTTCACCTGCGCAATCATGGACAACAGATGGAAGAGTTCAAGAAGAACTTTGAAAGATAGACTAAGTAATACTGATAGTTTATATTTAGTGGTTAGTGGATTGGTGATAACCACAGCAATTAAGAAATCTGATAGATCTTTGTCAAGATCACATGAAACAAAGTAACACTGCCATCAATGTGAGTAAAATGTTGTACGCTTAAAAGAGATTATTGAGATGAATATAATTAATAGTCAAACGATTGGTTCGTCAAAATAAAATTACGTTACGAAGACTATTTGAAAATTGTACGCATCACTGAAATTTTGCGTTCTATAATAATTCTCGATTAAGGGTGTGAGTGTGGATGTAGTTCTTCGCTCAACAAACATGGACAGATTCACACCCATCCATATCCAACATCCATACTTGCACCATGGAATATCCTGTTTAAAGATGGTTCTACTCAAAGATTAAAAGTTAAAGAATCATTAGTTATTATGGCTTTGAAACCTGATCGTAATGCAATTATCCGTTTCACTCCATTAATCATTTTCCTTGAAGGTGTAATGAAGAAAAAGAAAGTCAAGTTCAAATTTAAACAGAATATCGTAGATTCTTCCAGATCATATGACTCATCAGATATTTAAGTAAAAACTGATAGTAAATATATACGTACATGTACTTTTCTTTCCTTTGATTCTATCTGTAATAGTTTAACACGTTCTCTTGAAAATGATGACTAAATTCATCGAAAGCTCGAGTGACTTTTAGTTATGTTGGTATTGTAATCGTTATTTTTAATCTAATTAAAAAAAAAGAAGAAAAGAAAAATGTTCTTAGCTGCCGTGAAATCAGTGTTATATATGTAAAATAGAACGTCAGTAATTGGCTATAGTAGTTGTCTAAAAAAGAAATGTTTCGTACCATATGTCATCGATGAACGAAGAAATAATCTATCTACTCAGCTTTCTAAATACTAAACTCGTCTTTTAGTTTATTCTTTACTTCGTATCAGAGACATCGTACATATTTCATCCAATGTATTCTATATATAATGACTGTACGTGTACTTTCGTATTTACATCAACTGCTCATGTAAATTAATTGTCAACAGAGAGAAATTTATTAAAAGAGACTTAAAACATATTTCACTGTTTTATTTGAAACATAACATGAAACAGATTCTTCCGTCGTGTAGCGAACTATTATAATCCATGAATATGTGTTGGCGGATGGATATAGATGTAAATGTATATGAGTATATCGACCTTTTGTTACGAAAGCTAGATATTCACACCCACCCTCTACATTTTCATGTGTGAGTTATAGGTGGTAGTTTTTAAGAGTGCTATTGAAATTTGCTAGTACGAATAAAACCCGGTCTATCCACCTATCACTTAGAAAAAGAAATAATTGATTAATTTAAATCAAATAATAAAGATATACGAAAAAATTTTAGAGAGGAGCTTTTGAAACACTTTGTATACAGGGTGTCCGAAGAGTTCGCAAGAAAAGTAAATTCTTCTAACTCCTTTATTTGTCAAAAGAAAACAACTGAATTTTTTTCGTATGAAAGGCATCACCGTGAAGTTTTTTTTGATACGGATCGACTTTACAAAAACCGTTCAAAGATATGACTTTTGAGTGAAATACAAAAAATACGTTTTTTCAAATTTCACTGAAAATGCTTGTTAGCGCAGCTCCTTTGGGGCTGAAATGTGGAACTCACTTATGCTCTCTAGCCTCATTAAACTAATACACAATATGTAAAATGAGTAACCTCTCGTAGACTATAGTTGTTTTGTAGGATAGTCGAAAATCAGACTAAGAATCTTTCTAATTTCTGCATTTCAAACAGAAATTTTTTTTCTACAGGCACCCTATGTTTATTTTGCATTGTTGCTATTCGCTCATTATCTTTCATTTTTTAAATTCGTTTTTCATAATTTAATATTCTTATCATTATAATCATTGAATTAATTGACAAATAAATCTGTATTAGATATCCATGATATTTATAGAAGATCTTATGCACTATTATATATATTAATCAACTTGCAAACAATGAAATTGTTTATCTTTTAAAATTATAACTTGATCAATTTTTCAAAAAAACTAGAACATCTGACACCTGCTATTCTTAATTACTAAAGGCTGTAATGGGGAGCTCTCGTTGCTAAGTGTCTGTAATGGAGAGGGGAGAGCCGCCAAAATTTCGACTTAAAACTTACCCTTACTATTTTCTTCGAAAATATATGTGAGTTCTACAAAAATATTTTTATTACGAATAGAACTCATTAAACAATCCGACGTAATTCATTTCGTTAGAAGTTCACAAAATAAAGTTCTGTTCAACATAATAAACGAAATCTTTCACAAAGATTTGGTAGTAAGTGCTAATTATAACAGATTGACGATGATTGCACATTTTCTTCTCCTTTTCATACTCCCTGCTCTCTACATATCATAGAAGTTCGGTTATGAACGCTATTTTGAAACAGATTAAAAACAATTTGCACAATCTCTGCTCGTCTTCCAACTACCTGCTCTGGAAAAATTATAAGGATTACATTGTAATAATAGCTATTCTGAAAAAGAATGAGAATAAATCTATGATCTTAATTATTAAATCCTTCCTTCTTCTTTTTTAGTAGGATGAATGTTTTCTGTAGCTGTAAGTAAGGTACATGTATTTCGATCAAATGATCGAAACCATGAATATATTCTTCAGAATAAACATAAGCGCAACCTTAAAAACGTTTTTTCTTTCTTTTTTTGATCGAGACAAAACTGTAGGCTCTTTAACTAAAATAAATTTCATCAAATACATTGGCACACTCTACCACTTCTTAAACTAGATTAGATTTCAATAGGAGAACATTAGCGAACTCTGTATCTTCGTAAAACTTATTGAAATTTTTATAGACTACAATGGCGAACTCTACATCTTCCTAAAGCTTATTCAGATTTCTGTAGAATAGACTAGCGAACTCTACAACTTTTTGAGGTCAATTAAATTCCAATATTAGATTAATTTTACGATGAAGTACTTTTATACTTTGTTTAATTTTGCCTAAAGTCTAATTTTGCCTGACACATAAATATGAGTTCTACAAAATTTCATGCTACTAAAGATGGACCGAAAATTTTTGAGACCTGAGCATCCTTTCCTAGCCCAATCATTCCATTCGGATGAAATCGATATAATTGTGATACGTTTTCAAAAAACTATCCAATTGTCAATGTCTAAAATAATCAATCTTTTCGAATCTTAAATTCTATATAATAGAGAATACAAATTATTATATATTACAATATTTGCAGATCAATTGATGTTTTAATCAGAGTTTTATTTTTCTTCTAATTGATTATAATGATATTAACAAAAAATTAATGTTTGTGTTCTCTTTTAAACACGTTTATTCGCGTTTTATATTTCTGATTATATTAGTAGTTTTATTTGTTTGTTGACCTTTTAAAAAATTAATTTGATAAATTTCAGGACGTCCAGGAAAATGAATATCAATCGTCGATGATCCTTGTCCAGCTCGATATGATTGAAATGCTGCCTCAATCGAATTTTGGACCAATGATTCGTAACGTACCCAATTGCCATGTTCATTAAGATAAAACCAATTTTGATTATCGAGTGGTTTATCCATTGATCGACGATTAATGGCTCGTTGGTAAAATGTTTTCATATTAGTTTGTCTATTATTTTGATAATCAATTTGATAAGTTTGAGGAATATCATCTTGATAACGAATCAATGGTGGAGTTACAACTGTTGAAGATCCTCCATGTAGTTTCCATAATTCATAAAATTTTTCAAGTATTTCATTGATTACATCATTATAAGGCTCAAAATGACCATTATCTTGACACCAATGCCATCGAAAAGGTGCATGCCAAGAAGAAGGTTCATCATCAACATAATCAAGTATTTCATTAGGAAAAGGTGATGGTCGACTGATAGAATTTTGTCCATAAGTAACAATCAATACTGGTAAATTAAGAGCATATTTCCAATCTGTGGGATTATCAACAACATAACAAAAATTTTCTACTGTTTTAATTTGTGTACATCGTAGAAGATAAGCAATGATCATTTGACTATATCCTCCTTGACTACCTCCTTTCTGAGAATAACCATGTGAAATACTTGCTGTCACTCCAAAATATTCACCGCGACCATGCACTTGACCTGAACGACGTGTTGGATCAAAACCAGTTTGACAGATTGATTGAATAGCTTGAAATGGACAACCATGATAAGCAAAAAAACCCTTTGCCAAATCTGGTGGAAAAGGATGACCTAACGTTTTAATACCTTTATAAAATCGTGTTAATGATTGATATCGTTTTGCGAGATAAGGATTTTCATCAATTCGACCTATTGGTTGCATTGCAGCGTCTAATGGCCAATTATCTTCAATAAATTTTTTTGCTGCTATAAACAGTTGAGATAAAAATTCTCGACGACGTTTCTTTTCTTCAATAAGTTGACTACATGTTCGACCTACATGAAGTTCATCATCAATTACTTGACACTTAGGACATACATTTTGACCACATGTTAAACAAGTTTGATAGGCACGATTGAGCTTAATCAATCCATCACATTCATTATTAGGACAAAAGATACGATCATCTTGTTGTGCATTTACTGTTAAATAATTTTGAATAGAATTTTTAAGCAAATGTATAAATAATTGTTCATCATTGTTGAAAATAATTTGTATGTCGCGAATATGAATATTTGATTTACATTCTTTACATTGAAGAGGAAATGTATAAGATGTACTGAGAATTTGTGCAGCACATCGACAATAAGCATGACCACAAATACGAAAAAAACTTGTGGAAATTGATGATTTTTGTTTACAAAAAACACATAGACGATCTTGTCGTACTGTTTCAATAGTTTCTACATCGTTTTCTTCTACATCATCGTCATCATCATCATCATCATCATCTTCTTCTTCTTCTTCTTCTTCTTCTTCTTCACTTTCTTTATCATATGTCATAGCAGTTATTTCACCCAAAAGTTGAATAACTTCATTTTCACAATCATTCATATTAGTCAACGACACTTTCGGTTTACCAGTAATAATAATAGTCGATGTTTTTGGAATAAAAGATACGAAACAAGATTTTGATGAGAATCGTGAAGCAATTTGTTGTAATTTAATTGAAGCAGCTTTTTGTCGACCAAAGAATGCAGCTACTGTTGCACTAAGTTCATGTTCACGAAAACGTTTATTAAAATCATTTGAATAATCAGCTACTTGTCGCATAAATTGACCTTGTGCTATTTGTGGACCTCGAATTTCGATATTTGTATTCCATTTATTCTTATTGATGGCTAATACTAATTCCTGTGCCCATTTTTGAATTTCACCAACTTCTTCAAGTTCATTAAATAATTGTTTTTGTCGATCTGTATTCAATTTAATATTCATTGGAGCAAAGTTTTGTGCAAGCATTGAAGCAGCTAAACTTGTTTTTTGAGGACTTCCATGACTGAATGTATAGCGTTTACCATGATTTGGAATATTTTTAGATGTAACTTGTACGCCAAATTTCTCACAAATACGCTTAACAGTTTCTTGAAAATCAGGATACAAATCAGTTCGAAGAACAGTTACTGTTGCCGAACTATCGATTGTCCATTTTGACGTATCGATAGACGTTGCTCCTGCAAGGTTCATTGCAGGTTTTGCTTGTGAAGAGAATATTTGTAAAGTATCTTCACGACTAGTAACTGTAATGCGAAAAAGATTTTTTGGAAGAGAACGAGATTGAGCTTGAGTAGCATTAGCATCGTCATCCTTCACAACTGTAGTTTGAATAAACTTTTGTGTCGGACCTTTCTTTCCTGAGATGGTGATTGGAAATAAATTTTGACATAATTTTATATTATAAATAGCTGCAGCCTGATTACGTTGTTCTTCATTATTAAATGTTATTTTTGCCCATCCAGTTGCATCATTCTTTGCACGTCCAACATATATATGTTTTGGAGTAGGTCCTCTATCCATTTGAAGACATTCTCGTAAGAAATTCTCGTCACTAGTTAACGGTAAGTTATTTAATTTGAGTGATGATTCTACACGTGATTTTTCATTTTGTTTGTTCAATTGCACACATTTCACTACTATATCTGTACCATATCGATTGACAACATCTTGAACAATAACGTTACCTGGAGTTTGAATAACAAGTTCTCGGCCCCAACTTTCTTTTTCATTATTTCGATGAATTTCAAAACCATTACCTTGTTCATTAATATAATAAGGAGGAACTTTGTTTAAAGCCCGTCGAAATGCATCTTCATTCTTAAAAATAAGATACAAATATTTGTTTTGATCATTTTTGTTTGTTTCGTCTTTTTTCATATAAAACCTATGTTCTTTAATCTCATCCCATTCTATACCAATAATCTTTTTTAACCAACCTTTTAATTCATTAAGGGATTGATTTGGTACATTTTGAAGATCAATTTGTAATGCATTTGTCATTTTGTTGATATGTGTACAAACAAGACCACTTTGAAAATTCGCTTTGATTGGTCCACATTCAAGCAATTCATATGTATCTAAAAACTTTTTCAATGTTTCATTTTGAATACGTTGAACAATAGGAATGATGGTTGATTTATCGACATTGAGACCCCAAAGAATGAAACGACAATGAGGTCGATCATATTGATAGACAAGCCATTTTGCCCACGATTCTGTTTGATAAGCATTTAATTTTTGTCGCATATGATGGAATAAATCAGAACTAATGTTTTCAATAGTCATTAAATTCTGCATTGATGATTGAACTGTTGCTAATGTTTTAGGTATTGGATGAAGTCTTTCGATAATATAATTTCCTGATGGTAATTGAGTGATTGTCATAGCGACAAAATGTTGATAAAGGTCATGATTTGAATCAGTATGAAGTTTTTGCATAAACACACTAGTGTTGGTAATACTTGCACGAATACCAGTGGATATTAGACGTACACCTTCAGATGGTAATTGTGGAACTAATAAATAACCACATTGTTCAGGAAAGAGCTGAGCAAGTCGTATACCAATGATGTCAATCAAATTTTCTGGCATTTCATTGCCAGGTTTCAACCAACGAGCATCTTTAATTTGTTTTCTGATTAATGTACATGAAGCATCAATATTTTGTAAGATTTTATTATTTAAGCCATTATCATTACTGTATTTGACTCGACAAATACACCATTTTACTTGTTTCTTGCATTCTGAACATTTGCCTTGAGTTTCTTTTGTACCGGCATTCTTCCATGCATTGTAGACTGAATAAAGATGAATAAGATCGCTTTTATGTTTGTGTGCTTCAAGAGCAACACGGTTTTTTGCTTCCTGTTTCGCTTCTTGTGTTGCTCCACCCATGAAGAAAACTGTGCCCGGTGCAGAAAGTATAGCAACAATAGCAGCTGCATATTCTAACAAACTTTCATATTCTGTGTAAATTTCAACTATAAAAGCACTGAGACGTGGATCAAGTCCAAGTTCAGTAAATAATTCACCTCTTTTTGTAATCTTTTGATTATCCATACAGTTGAGTCTAGTAAGAAGATCGATAGAATTATTAATAATATCACTTTTTGGTTGATCCATAAATGGAAATGTTTTTGGATCGAGACTAAGTCGAATGAGTTGGAGTAGAACAAGATCAAGTGATGATCGTAGAATTTCTGGCTCAATATTTGGTCGTTTCAATTCAACATCTTCGTATAAACGTATACAATGACCAGATGCAGTTCGTCCAGCTCGACCTTTACGTTGATCAGCTGATGAACGTGAGATACGAACAGTTTCGATGACAGTAAGACGACGTTGAACATCATAACGAGCTTCTTTTGCCCAACCTGAATCAATAACTAATCGGGCATTTGGAATGGTTAATGATGTTTCAGCAACATTTGTACAGAAAACAACCATTCGTTTTCCTTTTTCATTAAAATTAATAACTTTTTCTTGTTCTTCTGGTGATTGTGACCCATAAAGTGAAAGAGCAATACAATCATCAGGAAGTTTTGATTTGAATATTTTAAGCGCTTTTTCAATTTCACCTTGACCAGGAAGAAAAACGAGTGTATGTCCTTCATGTTTCGGATAAGATTCGACGACCGAAGGAACAATATGCGATTCAATTAGCTTTTGATCCGAACATTTAACAGGTGGTGGCTTATTAATCATGGTAACAGGAAAGATTCGTCCTTTCACTTCAAGAGGTGCATTTGTTGGTCGATCGAAAAACTGAAGAAAACGAGCAGGATCAATAGTAGCTGAAGCAATGACCACATAAAAATCATCGCGACGTTGTGCAAGTAAAAGTTTAGAAATACCAATAACAATATCTGTATTCAACGAACGTTCATGCGCTTCATCAATAATAAGAACACGTATGTGTTTCAAACTGGGATCACGTTGACTCTCACGAATAAGTGCAGCATCAGTCATAAACATAATACTGGTTCCTGATACTCGATTTGCATTACCCACCTGGTATCCAACTGATTCACCTACTGACTTTCCATCATATTCTTCTGCAACACGACGAGCCAAAGAAAGAGCAGCGACAACACGTGGTTGAGTACAAGCGACAAGTGATCCAAAATGTTCAGCAGCATATTGAGGTAATTGAGTACTCTTACCGCTACCTGTTTCAGCAGTCACAACTAAAATACGTTCATGTTCAAGACGTTGACAAAATTCAGATCGACAAGAGAAAATAGGTAAATTAGCTTTCTTCCAATCTTTCATTCTTTGTTCAAGAGTTTTCAAATTCTTCTTTGGTTTTTTATTTCTATTTTTATTGTTCATAGTCGTCGTTGCTGCTTTCTCTTGACGACTAATGATACGCTCAGGTGAATG
>CAJNOP010000287.1:0-74347 GCA_905250075.1 Rotaria sp. Silwood1
CACTCTGAACATTTGCTAGCTTAATATAAATTTTGAATCGGTTCGGTTCGATTCCAAAAAGACACGAACTGATCTCATCTCTGATGCCGACGATGAGTACATTTTGATGTGACACTGTTTCAAAAATTTTGATCAAATTTTCACGATACTCGGCTATATAACACATCGTCATAAGGTTATTTGCACACGAGAACGTTAATATATGAAAATTCTCCAATGTCTCTTAACTGCTATGAAAAAACTCATTCTTAGAAAATGCAAGCTTCACGCCGTTAACTATGGCTTGTTTGATATCAAAACTGTCTGATAATTCACCATTGACTCTAGCCTTTATTTTGGTGCTCTTAAACGAAAGTGTTAACATATGAACAATTCTGCCAGTCAATTCTTCATAACAATTCTCGGTTGGCTAAATCAGACATTTTTGGAAGGTCAATATATTCTAAATTAAATCACCTGTTGTATTTTCTACACTGTTCTAATATAAGTTGTAAGCTCAATAGTTGATCGAGTGTGGACCTATTTCATCTGAACCCAACGTATTCTTCTTGTACCTGTTTGTCGATCGGTTTCTTGATATGATTTAAGATAATACGAGAGCAAAATTTATTCGGCACTATTAATAGAGAGATGTGAATTAAGTTATTTTGTGTATAAAATTTTATTTTTACAATCAAACTATATCGATTAAAGAAACAGTAGGCTTTAATTCGTGTGTGTATTCCAAACTTCAATGATTTCTCATGTCCATTCTGTGATTGTTCTATCTAATATTCTATAATTCATTGCCAAGACACATCTTTATGGGCAAAATTCGATTCAAATGCAATTCGATAAAACCTGGGTGTGGGTATGGATGGGGGTGTGCGTGTGGATGTGAACGAGAAGAACAATCACCAACACCCACACCCGTGTAGGTACAGTGATAGAGTCCCAACAGTATAGTAAGAGTGATATTCTTACGAGAATATCGGTAAAATGATATATTCAAAAGAGTATAGGCAGAATGATACATATCTTTGAGGATGTAGGTACAATGATATTCTCGCAACAGTATAGGTAAAGTAACATATCCATAAGGATAGAGATAGAATGATATACGCACAAGAGCATAGGGAGAGTAGTGTATCGAAAAAGGGTATTGTTGAAGTACTATATCCATGCGGGTATCGATAGATTGACCTATCTATGAAGATTGGAATTTCATGTTATATTCATGACTGTTTTCCTTCACGAATAGAGGTGTAAATTGTGAACTTTTTCGCGCTCTCTGTCGATGTCAATGGTACTAGGTTGTTGAGGTCTAGTTGTTAGAAGGTTATATTTAGCTGGAAATACCGATAAGTGTGTTTACAAATGAAAATTTTCTTTAGAGTGAGAAGTTAATTTAAATTATCATTCACTTATCAATATTCGATAGTATCAGTGATGTGAATAATGTGGGACTATGCAAAAATCTTTTGCATTCGTATTAGACGGTCGTGTATGATCATACAAGATCGTACGGTTCGCTCATATGTGGATGTTAGTGTAAGATCTGATGTAAAATAGCAGACACGACGATTTTCCATACGATTTTTCGTATGATCATATAGGATCAGTTGCGATATTACTGTAATATCTGATACGGACTTACAAGAATCTGTCATTGATCTTAGGGTCTAATTTCTCGACCTGAGTCGTCTTGGAAGAA
Organism: Rotaria sp. Silwood1; assembly: GCA_905250075.1. Lineage (NCBI taxonomy): Eukaryota > Metazoa > Rotifera > Eurotatoria > Philodinida > Philodinidae > Rotaria > Rotaria sp. Silwood1. Next base: position 1,694 of record CAJNOP010000287.1, read on the forward strand.
TCGTATATCAAGACTTGATATAAATTTTACAGACACGAAAATTTCTCACACGATTGGCGTCTGATATTACAAGATCATACACGATTAGACTTCTGATTTCAAGATCTTACGTCTGTCTTTTTCAGCTGGGATTCCCCATAATCCGAGCCCACCCAATCCTATTGATTCAGAGCAGGGCTTGAAAAACATCTGACTGGCTAAATTTCTGCTACCTGAAATCCTGTTGGTTGAGTGCCGGAACCAGAACACATCTGATTGGACTGTTCAGTAAAACTTTAGTCGGAAAAGGTCAATCTTTGCGACGAAATCTGTTAGGCTTAAAGAGGTTTCCAGCTTGCAAAAGGTCGGAAGAACATTTTTTCTTTCTGTGCGAACGAATGTAACAACTCATTTTTCGTAAGACACTCCTTTCAGTAGAGGGAATAACTAAGGAAACTAGTCTTCTTGATCTAACTAAAATCTTCACAACAAGAAGGTCTGCAAAATCACAATAAAAAATCAAAAAGCCGAATAAGGAAGGCAGGATTCAACCTGGGTCAACTACCACGAATTTTATTCTTCATAGTTTTTCTAGTGTTATTGTTGTTCAAATATACAATACTACGAACACAAACAATAAGAATTCCCCTTATTTCATATGATTTGCAAAAAAACAACATGGAGTCATCTGGTACATGCTATAGAATATCACTAATTTTCCTTTTGTTTACATAAACAAAATTGAAAGTACACAGAGAGGAATATAATCATCGTGATCTCCAGCAAAAATTACTTAGATCTAAAATGTAGAATACGACTGGAAATTGAACTCTAAAACTCATGTAAAAGCTAAACCTACCTTAGATATACCTCCAAAGATGATCTCCGTTGCAAGCCATTTCTAGAGATCCAACGCTAATATTTTTATACGGTTGTAGTCCAGAGAGAGAGTACTTCAAACTTCTAAAGACCAACTTTTCAAACAATCCATATTTTGGGAGAAAGTCAATCCTGAAAACCCGAATTTTTATCAAAACTCCTTTTTTCAGAGACGTCTCCTGACCAAATGGAACGACTTAGCTAACTGAAACTTTCGGAACTGATACATCTCTTAGTACTCTATCTATAGTGAAAATTTCAGATATCTATATCATTCCAATCAAAGATTATAAAGTCCCAAAGTTAGAAAAAAATGAGCATTTTCCTCTATATTGAGTACTTCGTAAAATTCGAGTGGCTCCATATTTTCCAGTAAAAATTTTACGGATAATTAGAACTCACAAAGATATATGTTCAGACAAAATATCAGCTCAATTGGCCGAGCCGTTCATGCGATATCATCGCATTCGGATCCTGGTTGATGAATATGTTCAGTTTTAGGGCTTTCAGTAGAATGCTTATAAAAACTCAAAGGATCAATATTTTTTGAAATGGCTTGCGTCAAAATTCTTAGAACTCTTCCCTCTACAACATATCTTAAATTGAGCAAGATCTGACGACCTCGATTGAGCAGGGTCCCTATGTGACCGGTCGTGGCTTACGTGCAATGGATCTTAAAGACAATATGAAGCGATAGCTTCATGATACATGAATTTTCACATCAATGGTGAAAAAGTACATATAGCAACACTCTATCAGCGACTGCTACAACATGAATAAAATCAACAATTAAGAAACAAAAGGACATATCGATAGATTCTTCGGCAAAGAAATAATTTTTTCTCAATCACAATTAGTTTTATTCAATATATATTTATTTCAATAATAAAATACTGTTAATAGATTGAAAAAAAATGTCTTAAATGATGTATATTTTATTATGAAGTTAATTCTACTGGACGATGTTTATTAAGTAATTCAACAGGTGTACTCTCAATTTGTAAGTATGGACCAGTGAAAGCCTAAGAAAAAACAAAACAACGATAAATTATTAATTAAACTATAAGACAATAAAATATATTTACTGTAATCGATAGATTTGGAATTTCTAAATTGTGTACAGTATGATAACCTGAATAATCTTTTTCTTCTGGTCTTGATTGTCGTATAGCTTGATTTTGATAATCTTTTGCTGCCTAAGAAAAAAAATCCAATAATAAAATATACAAATTCTTCTACAAAAATTTTATTTACCATAAGTAATGGATATTTCGATGTTCGAGCAACATATGATTTCCATTGTTCAAGTCGTTTTTCTTTAAATGTATGATTTCGTATTAACTTAAAGAAAGAAAACTATTTCAATCATGATCATAATATTATGTTCTTTCTTACATCATCATAAAATGCTTTTTCATATTGTAAATCTTGTTTATGATATTGTTCTAAGATATAATTTTGTGTTGCAGCAACAGCTATAAAAGAAATAAATTTATAAAATTATATGCCAGAGATGGAATCGGTCTATATTTTTCATTTTCCTACTCTATGATAGTATTCACATGAAAAAAAACAACTGGTACGAAGGCTAGTCCTACTGATCACACAGGAATTGATTTAACAAATAGTTTCTAGAATGCTCCTCAATGAGACTATTGTTATCAAACGGTGAAACGTTATGCCAGTATGCGTGAAAGTACGAACGTAGTCCGCAAGAGAGTTCACTATAAAATAAGGCTCAGCCTGTTATCTGTAGATCAATATTTTATCGGTCGGTCGGATTTTCTCTGATAAACTAACGTATCATCAGCATGTTGTTTAGTATCGGTAGACCAACTTTTTCCGGTAAATAAATCGGTTTTGGTCGGACCGATCAGACAGGTTTTTACCAATAGATTGGTTTCATCTATGTTATATGTCACTAAAATTATTTTGTTTTCATACCTAATCCACGTTCTTCTGTTGCTCGTAATATTGTATCTACAGCTTCACCATCAGGTGCAACTAATTTAACACTTTCCATATCAAGTTCTGTAACAATTTCTTGCCATATTTCACCCATTTTAAAATCAAGAAAATTTTCAATTATACATAATGTAACATAATCATCTTCATGTAAACCAGGTAATTCACTAAAACCTAATTTACAAAAAAATCCATAAATTTTTGATCGCATATTATCAATTAAATCTAAAACTGATCGTGATGGTTCAAAACGTGCAAGTGGTGTTATTTGAACGGATTGTTGAAGAACACCCATTAATGGTTTTGTATGATCATTTATTACACCTTTTTCTGTTCGAGAAACCTTTGAAATGAAAAAAAAACAAAAAAAAATCATATATGATTTAATTTAAAAAACAAAAAAATCATTACATGAATTTCACGTTCTTCATCACGCCATAATTCACAAAGAAGATGTGTAAATTGTTGTTGCTTATGTCCTTGCCATGTCATAATGAAATGAAGACTTTTAGTATTTTCTGTTAAATCTAATACACAACCAAGAATAATATTTTGTAAAGATTTTGGATTTGTCTATTCAATCAAAAACAAAACAAAAATGAAAATAAAATAAACTATTAATTTTGTACTTCAATTAAATCAAGTAAAGCAAAAATGCCTTGTTTTTGAATAAATTCATCTTCATTAATAACACTACCAACAACACAACACCATACACAATCAATAGCTGCAACAAGTAAACGATGATAACCAAGACCACCACAAACATATTGAGATTCAATCACAAGTAATTGTATTAACATTTCAATACCTTCAGAACCAAAAATTTCCTATATTGATAAAAAAAAAAACATAATATTTATTTGAAATTTTCTTATTTACTTTTCTATGAACATCTAATTCACATAAACAACTTAAAATAAATAATCCATCACAAATAATATCTAAATCAATATAATCTATATGAATTGATTTTTGTTGTCCAACACGTCTTAAATATCCTTTATAAGAGAACAAAAAAAAAAATTTTTTTTTTAAATTAAATTTGAAATATTTTCTATCAACCAGTAATCGATGGTATAATTCCTTGATCACATAAATCCATTTGTACACGTTCATCTCTTATTGATAGAAGACTACGAAATAATCGAAAAATAGATTTTAATTGTGATCGTTTATTATTTCGGCCACCTTTTCCAAAAAAACTATTTCCTTGACTTTGATATTCATCTTATAAAATAAAACATTTTTTTTTCTTTAATTAATAATAAATAGATCAAAAAAAAAAAGATTCATTTTTACCATCATTAATTGTCCATTCATAAAATAATAAAAGTCTTGTACCAACATGATATTCAAAATATTCATTTAATGATCGTGGTAAAAGAATTGAAAGAGCTGCAATAGCATGTAATTGAAGATCTTCCGTTTGTGATAATGTCCATTCAAATACATTTCCTGGTTGAGATTTTCTTGGTAATGGTTCAATATAAGATAAAAATGAAAGTAATACTCGACTATCAATCATTAACTAAAAAAAAAAACTATATCTAATTTTTGAAATATTCTATTAGATAATATACTTCATTTGTAGCAGGATTTCGACTAAGTACAACAACTGTATTGAAAAGTAATTTTTTTAATTCAAAATCTTCTTGTGATGTTGTTAATTTAAAATTTTTTACTAATGGATTATTACTTCGTACTAAATAATAAATAAATAAATTATTATAAAAATAAGAATTTTTCTTTAATTTAATTTATTTACATTCAGGATATGAAGCAAAAAGAAGTAATTGTTTAGCAAAACCAGTTTCAACAAATGGAGCATCTGGTTTAAGACTAATTATAAGAGAACAAACGACAAGAATATCATTTCTAAATATATCAATTATATAATATTTTCAACAAAACAAGAAAATTAAAAACCTTAATTGACGATGATATTGACTATGACTTTGTGTTACTTGACCAAGAAATGCTTCTTGTAAAAGACTAAATATTAATTATTATTATTATAATAAAACTAAACAAGAAAAAACAAAACCTTATAGTAACACGAGAATTAAGTTGTTCACTTATTTGTTCTTCATCACCATGTTCAAATAAATTCCAAAGTAATTCAATTGTACGAAATAAAAGTCTAAAAAAAATTTCAAGTTAAATATTAATTTTAAAGAAAAATATAATGAATATAAATTTTTAACTTTAGATTTTTTAGCTCTCCACTCATATAAAAAGAGAGAGAGAGAAAACTAAGAATCATTGTATACATTTCCATAGCAACCAAGGACAAGAGGATATCAGACTCTTTTAGAAACAGAAAAAAGAGACGTTGAACGACATTAACAATTTTTCGAATTCTAAATAATGCAGCTTTGAGAAGTTAAAATATTTAAGCCCTACTTATTAACGAATTTATGAATAGTTTCATATACGTTTATGAGTAAAGATTTTTGGATTTTTATCTACAGAACATCCGAAAAATATGGACTGATTAATTGTTCAGTAAGTCTTACGTTTATCAATGGGGATATGAGACACTTGCGAAACATGATCAAATATAGAAGTAATGATTCGAACTTCTTATAGATCGTTACTTCAATTTTGGTTGAAAGAAAAAAAATATAGAAAACCGAAAGTGAAAACTTCTAAATATCTTCACGTCCAAAAAATTAAAATACTAAACAGTTGAATTCGAATCAAATTTTTTATTTTCATAAAAACTACATCATGTTTAAAATTTTAATTCTTATATTTATTAGAAGTTTTTTTTTTTTTTCTTAACTTACTCTCCCGATGAATCAGCATCATTCATTCTTAATACTAAACGATTGACACAATCATGTGTTAACATTTTTGCTATACATTCAGCTAGACAGTAAAAAAAAGAATAATAATTAATCATCAAACAAAATTCTTTATGAATAAAAATTTTATTTACGTGATTTTAATGATAAAATTTGTAATAATTTAATAATAAGAATACGAAGTGTTAAATCATTTTCTACTAACGAAAGTGTCTAGAAAATAAAAATTTTTTTTTTTTTTACAAAAAAAGAAAAATTTCAATTTTTTTCTTTACTTTAACAAGTGTTTCACAAAGATCACTATTACGTTGAATACGAAGAATATAATCAATAGTAGTTGGTTTTAATCCATCATAATCATTCGAAGGTAATGGTGATTTATTTGATAATTGAATTGATTTAAAAAGTGTTTCAAGTAAACATTTTTGAATACGTTTTATTGGTATACGAAGAAGATATCCTAAACAAAAAAAAAAAAATTCTCTAAATCAAATAAATAAATAAAAATATTCATTACCAAAATCTGAATAAAAAGCAACTAATGCTGATGAATAAATTTCTCCATCGGTTGATTTATCTAATAGAAATGGTTTTGAAGCAATTTGTAATATTTGAATAAATACATCAATATAATTTGGTTGTTGTTGACAAAGATCTCCAAGTATATTGAAAATTTTCATAAAATAATGTAAATCTTTAACAGTCTATAATAAGATTTTTATTTTATTGATATGAATTTTTGAAACAAAACTAAAAAAATTATATTTACAAATCCATTTTGATAATGTCGACATAATTTTTGACATAAACGTATACGTCGATCGATTAGATGTGACTTTAAAACAAACAGAAATTTGATATTTATTATATAGTAAAATGTATTTTATTTTACTGAATGAGGATCGGTAAGAAATTTGATGGTCTTTTCAAAATTGAATGGTTCTTCTTTCTAAATATTTTTAAAAAAGAAATTAAGAGAAAAAAAAAAAAAAAAAACATTTTTGATTATGGAAAATTATCGAACCTTGAGTTCATCACTTTCCGTTTTTGATGTTAGAACATGTACAAGAGGAAAACGTTTTTGTGGTATTGTTTCTAATGTTGTATTTTGCATCATTAATTGTTGTTGCATTAAGGTAACCATATTTCATTACTTTATAAACAAAAGAATTACACTTACAGTATTTACTCATAAAATTCAATCCATGTCGTTCATTTGTAATTTAATTCAATATTGTTACTTAGCAACAACATGTGAAAAGTCGACTACTATTATCTAAAAGTTAAAAATATTGATAAATAATTTGTAATAATCAGTTTTAGCTTTCTAGAAGGTTATCAGAAGGACAGAATCGAGTAATAGATGGCGCCACAATCAAGAGTTAGATCTCAATAATAATCTGAAATGAAATGTTAAGAGCATAACAAAACGGTTTAGATAATCTTGAATTACAATAAAGAAAATAAAATGTTCTATTAACTATGATAAAACCACTGATTTAAATGAACAATCTACAGATCTTTAAAAACTATCATAATTTATTGTTATTAGAATCCGCTTTGTAGTAATGGTCGTTATAAAGCATCACTTTGATTCACATGGTCATATTACCAAAATTTGGCAATATTCTGAGATGATTCTTGCACTATTAGCAAGGTTCTGATATTATGTGAAGTGATACTAATTGTACACAGTAATTATAATAATGTGCCAAGTTAATAACTAAAAACGTTCATAAGTAATAAATCGCCTGTCAGCTGGAACAATATTCATTCGATTAGATCGAATGAGTAAGTAAAAGCCTTAGAGTAATTCGAATTGCTTGGCCCTTGTTACTGAAATCTCGAGTTTTTAGTAGGTTTTTCTCTACGGCTCTAGCTTTCAAGCGAAATTGTAGTTTTGAATTTCGGTCTGAACTTCGTTCATATAAAGAAACCCATTAGACGAGCTTGTAGAAAAAAATTCACAAGAATATGGATGAAGAAAAGAACAAAGTAATTCAGAATCTGGTGATTTTTTTACAGTCCTTTGGCTATAACAGTGCCATTACACATTGTAATTCATAAGTTTTTTTACCGAAATAATCAGAGGAAAAACTTCTACCAAGTCTGATATGAAAAGAAAATTTTTCAATACTTTGTGTATTTTTTTAGTTGCCGTCCCATAGAACTACCCTACCACTGCTAAGCAATTCTATATTACTGACAAAAATTTCAACTCATTGGATTAATATCTAGTTGAAATATTTAAAGTTCTTATCCTCTAGCTATTGACAGACCACTTTGTACACTAATTTTGCAATTGTTTTTTGTCACCTTTGCAAAAATTAAAAATATATATATTTATGATAATTTGGTTCACCCTGTTGAGATGATCCATTCCAATACGATTCTAAAAAAAAAAGTCAATGTTTCCTATGTCGAATTCCTTGCTATTTACACCGACACTTTCAAATCTTGATCAAAACCTAAAAGGCCAAATCGGACTGAACTTCATGATCCATATACTGTTATAGATATCGAACATATTCGATGATGAAACTTTAAATAACATGCGAAATCATAGTTGTATCATTGCTTAGTTTCTAAATATTTGTATATAAACACATCTATAGCGCCAATGGTAGCTTGTCACACCCAAGATTTACATAGAAGTGTTGAACGCTTTTCTGCTAGTGGAAAAAAGAACTATTTCAACGTAAATCACATGCTATTACATAGTCCTCGAAAGACAACAGTCACAAGATAACATACTATGAGTCATAGACGATAAATCTTTGTTTTCACTGTACCTGAGTCAAGAGCAAGCATGAGAAAGAAAATAAATATTTACCATTTTAAATAATGATTATATACAGAAAGAACATGACAAACAAATTTGCAACTATCTACTTGGAGATATCCAACTTTTGGTATACATAAAGGAGTAAACATTAGTTTTTTTTTTTTAAACAATTGCATTAAAGGAAAAAAGACAATGAATACACCAAATGATTATCTTTGTCCAATAACACATGAACTTATGGAGTTACCTGTTATATTAATTGAAGATGGTCGTAGTTATGAAAAACGTGAATTAGAAATTTGGCTACGTAATCATAATACATCACCAATAACAAATAAAGTTTTAAAAAGTAAACATTTTATTATAAATATTAATTTAAAAAATGCTATAGACGAGTTTCGTGAAAAACAGATAAAAGCAGAATACTGTGAAAAATTGTCAAATACGTTAGTAATCAAAACTGGAGCATTACCACAAGAGCTTCAAGATAAAAAATATCCTAACTTACGTATTAAAATATGTGTATTTGGTGATGAACGTGTTGGCAAAACAACAATTGTTAAACATTTACGATTTCAAGATCGTATATCAAAAACGGAATATGTTCCTACAGCTGGACCTGATAGTATAAAATTACATTTAGATCGTTTATTTGAAGATCGTTATGCTGTTTCAATACGTGTATACGATTTACCAGGTGAACTTAAACATAAGGATGTATGGAGAAATCACTATCAATGTCATGGTGCTATACTTATGTTTGACGTAACTAGACCTGACACATTAAAAGAAATTGAAAATGCATGGTATCCGGCATTAAAAAAACACGGTTTCGATGTATTCGAATGTGTATTATTGTGCAATAAAATCGATTTGGCTGACAACTCAGAAAGTCAAATATTTAAAGATGCAGAACGATTTTCAACCAATAATGATTTGTCCTTATATTATACATCGGCAATTACAGGAAAAAATGTACAGGCAATGGTTAATCAATTGGTACTTTGTATATTGAATAATCGTTCCTCATTGAATCAATTAAAACAGAATATTGGTGAAGCAAGAAATACTAACAGCAGCCAGACAAGAAACAATAATCCATCCATTATATTAGAAGCAGAAAATATAGTACTAAAAGAGAAAAATAGTTCATGTTGTATATCTGGTTCAACGACGAATAAAGATCATGAAAATTGAATTTATTACCTATGATGTTTTTTTTCTTTTTATTTTGTCTTGTGAATAAATCAAATGATTATTATGCACATAGAGTATACTGTGCTGTAGTATGCAGTGAAAATATAATCAGGGAACAACAAAGTTAGAAAAACAAAGCTTATCAACGCAGCCTCTCTGTGACTGAAATGTAGAACTCACATATTTCCCACGAGCTAGAGTATTCGACAAAATTTGCAACTATTATCGATTTCAAAATAGGAGAGCAGTGGGTATATTTTTAATGAATTTCGATAGAAGGAAGACACGGACATGGGGTTTTCATTATTGGAAAGAGGAGATGAAGACGCATCGAATCATATACTACTGACTTTTTCGGCAAGTTTTATTGAGTGTTTTTTTAATCGAGGTTTGGGCAAACTAATGACCGCGCTCAGTCACCGCAGACAATTTTCGAATTTTAGGAGTGCATCAAAACCGCCAATTGAATATCTACAAAACTACACAAGGCCCAAATTTTTAAATTGTAACGTTCAGGAGCTAAAGGCATTTTACTGTGGGCTTGTCTCTGATTTTTCAAGAAAATTTCACTGTTTCGCTATACTTTCTTGACAATTTACTGTACTAATCGAGCCGAAACGTACACATATTTTTGAAAAGATTCAATACAAACTTTTCAAACACTTGGAAATAAAATCTGTCATACACGACTCGATGCGTCTTCATCTCCTCTTTTCAACAGGGAGAACCGCAAGTCTCTATCTTATTTCTATCGAAAGTTATTGAAAAAATATCCACTACTTTTATTTTTTTTGAAATAGATAAAAGTTGCTATGATCTGTAATAAAGAGATGGAGAAAAGGAACCGCAAAAATTTGAACTTAAAACTTCCCTTGATTATTTTTCTTTGAAAATATGTTTGAGTTCCATAAAAACGAATGAAAAGAATAGTCAAAAACAGCTGGTTATGTATCTATACAAATCTTGTCGCTGTCAAAATGTGAAATAAAATTCTATATTTTAATTCTTCCTTTGCACATATACAATTCTTCGTTATTCAAATTAGATTCTTCCCTCGATTTGTAAAATAAAACTTCGTCTAATCAAGAAGAACCACAACCAATTGCACATATATATCTATATATATATATGCATAAAAAAGAACACAAATTTTCCTTGTATACGATATGGAAGAATAACACACACATAATTTCTTTTTTGTAAATACAAAAAGAAAAGAAATAAGCAAATTTCATGTTCAAGTATATGCAAAAAAAAAAAGACAAGAAATTTAAAGATGCGAAACACATAAATAACAAAAAAAAAACAGAAAAAAGTTCAAAGGTATTTTTTTTTAATATATAATGCTGACATGAATTGAAAAGAAAAAATAATTTAAGATATAATTATCCTACTGATCAATATTTGACTATTAGTCAATATGTGCGTATATTTATATATATATATATAGGTATATCAACAGATAATATTATTTATTGAGAAAATCAATTGTAGCTCGAACACATTTGCCAGTAGTAATATCAAGTGCGCTAACTTTTATTTCAGTATCACCAAAAACCATACGTGTTTGAATTTCACGTCGACGTTCTTTAGTTATTATTGAAGAATTATGATGATTTGTTGATATATATCCATCATTAAACATATCAAGAACTAGAGTACCTAATTGAAATAATTAAAAATATTTAATATAATTTTTTTATTTCACAAAAAAAAAATAAAAATTATTTACCAATTTTTCTTACACCTGGATCTGTAACATACATTGGTTTATCTGATTCTGAACAATAAAATGAAATGATACATTGTGCTTGATTATGTCTTGCTGGTGTATATTTTCTTACAACTGTATCACCAAGACCAATTGATTGATCAACAAGAACAAATTTATCAAATATATCAGCACACCATTCAATATTATCTTTAATAATTTTCTTTTCAATTAAATGATAATCAGGAACAAAACGATTCAATACAGAAACTCCATAAGTTAAACGTGAACGACGAACATTAACAATAGTTGGATCAAGTCCAAATAGAACAGCACCTTACGAAAAAAGAAAAAAAACAACATCATATGAATTATTCTATTTTATTTTTAAATTGAAATTAAAACCTTTTAATATCGATAATGAAACATCTTGAGGAATGATCACTTTAAGAATCGATGAAAAAGCTCGACGAATTTCATGTTGAAGTATTGGTGATTCAGCAAAACCACCAACAAGAAAAAGATAATGAATTCCTAAATAAATTAAAATTGTAAATCGTATCTCATTCTTTTTCTTTTCACTAATTTATAATTATTATTATTATTATTCTTTAATTTTTCTTACCTTTAACATCAGGACTATTTAATACATCACCGATAGCATCTTTAATTTTTTCAACTGTCGGATGAAAAAGTCGTTTCATAGCTTCTGGTGTTAGTCTCATCATGCCTTGTGATGACCATTTTATATCCGGATCATTATAACGACGAATAGCAGATTCAACTGTTGAACCCTATGAAAAAAAAATTAATATATAAGAAAAAATTTCAAACTGTAATGAAAAGGCAAAAAAAAAACAAGAGCAGAGTGATAGATTTACTGGAAAGGACGATCTTCCTTCTTCAAGGATTTTTCTAATTAAAAAAATATATTTAGCGAATAATCATTGCCTTCCCTTCGAAAATCCTTGATCTTCTATTATCGTAAAAGTATTGTTAATACTTTTTTTTCAAATTTCATAACAAAGAAATACCTTTACACTAAAATGTCTATCAAACCTTGATCACTGTTCAATATGAACAATACAACTATCTCAACCTTGAAAGAGTTAAGAACTGCTCAGTAAAGTCCTTGTTTGCTGTACAAGAAGCAGAATGCGATTTATTAGCAACTTATGTACAAAACAACTGGAAGCAAGATCTTTTAATTTATCAAACATTTCAATATTGTTAAATTTCCTAACACTTTCTAAAAAAGACCATTCATTTAGTCTTTCGTTATACTGCCGGAGATAATCTTTCGAAAAACATACCGTAAATTCATCCTTCACAAGCCTACGAATTTCGTCGCCTTTAAACAAAAATGTTTCAAAAATAAATACAATGACGAAGATGTACTATTTAACATACGACTAAACGCAACCTTCAGAACAATTCAAGAAAATTCTTGTTCGAAGAGTTTTCTTGTAGCAAATATAACTATAGGATAAAATCAGTAAAAGTTTTTCAAATATGTAATCATTTACAAGACTAAGACTTCCACTACCTACGAAACCAGTTGAGTAATAGCTAAAGTTTTCTTCTCCGCAGATATTGATAACTCACAGTTATCATCATTTAGCTTAACAAGTTTTGATAACATTCAATATACTTATTAACTATAAGTTCATAAAAAAAAGATTTAAATAATTGAAAGTAATTTTACCTTTTTTTTCTTATAATAATCAATAAATGAAAATGGTAATGAAATATTTAATGGATTATTTTTAAATGGACTAGCTGTACGTTTTCGTGCTTCAAATGCAATCATTAAATCAACATAACCAGCTGGTCGTTTTGCTTTAAAATCTTCCATTAATTCTTTACCAAATATTATAGTCATTAATTTTTCAAATTCTTGATCAACACCTACAAAATCATTTTCTTATAATTACAAAACAAAAAGTATTACTTCTATTAAACAAACATACCAACTGAACCATAAGGTCCACCAGTTGCTTTATATAATTCTTTTAAAGTTCCCAATTTATTATCTAATTCATGTACAGTCATATCTACTGTACCACCACCACAATCAACAACAATATAACGTGTACCACGATCAAGAATGACTTCAAATGTTTGTTTACTTGTATTATATTCGTTTTGATCGATTGATACTAATTAAATAAAAACAGCGATCAATGAATATTTATCGCTATCATTGACATTGATTTCAAGGATTGTAAAATGGTATTATCACATGAATTCAACCATGTGTACAAAGTTTTATCGAGTATTTTCAAAAAAAGAAAACAGTTTCACTCGAGAAAACATCAAATTTTTTGAGAGTTGTCTCAGAATTTTTTGGTGTTTTTATTCGAATAGAACGAAATAAAAAAAAATTAGGATACATAAGTGATGTCTAGTTTTGTAAAAGAAATTTTTAGCTATATGAGACATCTTACTCAATATCTTCTACAAGCCTTATTGAGATAATGTTTATTATGGAAGTTTCAAAATTTGTCTGAAAATTTAGGACTTGATTGATAAACGACGGTATTCGAAAAGAGAATTTCTTAAATCTCAGAATATCTTTTCATATTTATTGAAATTCTTCTATTACATTTTTATAGTCTTAGTTATTCTTGTAAAGAATTTTTCATGTTTCTTCTGTTAATTACTCGTTTGTATATAGAATAGTATTTAGTCTATGTTTTTCTTTACCTTTCATCTTTCTTTAGTGTGTATGTATGTTCTTTTTTTTTTGATAGAAAGATGAAATATCATCAACTATCTAATATATTCTTTCTCTTATCTTTAAATACTAACATTTATCAGAATCGAAAAGTATTGGTGATGATTGATTGGAAAATGAAGATGATAATGGACCATGTTCACGTCGTACTGAATTACGAGAATATGTTGGAGTTTCATCAGGAATAAATTGATGCATTCGAAGTTTACGTATATATATTGATGCTGCTTCTGGTTCTAAAGCAATAAGTAATTGATCAGGAAATTCTCTTGATGCAATACCAGCCTAAGAAAATAGAATATTAATCAACTTCGTTATTATTATTTTTTTTTGTTTGATAATTAATTAAACAACAAACTTGATAAGCTGCTTCTCGCATAAATTGTTTAGCTGATTGTTTCCATATAGCAGGTACAGTAATAACCCATCGAACATCTTCATTAACAAATCTTGTACCTGATTGATCACTAAGTTCACGTAAAGCATGTTCTTTAAAATATTGTAAAGCATAAGTAAATATTGTTAATGCAGGAACTTTTCGTCCATTGCTTGCAGCAATTAATGTTTGTGTATTAAGATCCTATAGAAATTTATAGCTATGTTGAGAGAAAGAAGGAAATACATAGAGAAATCGATACAAGCTAGATGATGATGATGATAAATGTAAAGCTTGATAAAATTATACAAAGCAAAAAGTATTGATTATATAACTAGAAAGATATGTAGACACGAATGTTTTGTTTAATTGTATTTTCATCAACATAGATATATATCATTATTCTCGACCTATCAGTAAATGTCTATATGCATATTCCAATATTTTATAATGAACAAAAAAAAAAAAAAGAGATTCATGAAATACAAAATAACATATGTGTATTTTTGTTTTTTTACTCGAACAATTGTTCATATGTGTTATTCATTAATCGAAGTCATATTCTTTTTTTTTCAGCTAAAACTATGTAATTAAATGATCAAAGCTAAGAATAATAACAAATTGTAGACGTCAAAAAAAAATATTAATTATGAGATTATAACGGCGCCTCTTCTTTTTTTTTTTTTGTTTCTGCTCTATTAAACAATCGTCAATCACTATCATATTTTTACTTGAATGATGTAATAGATCATCTATTGAATGAATATAACAACTATTTTCTTACATAATCCTATTAGCTTAAATTCCTTGATAGAATCAATCATTGATTGATTATTTATTTTTTTCTCTTTTCTCGATTAAAATTCTTACTTGTGTATGATGAAGATGCATTTTAAATTTTTCAAAAAATAACCATCGTTTAGCTTCATCAAGATCAAGATCATGAAAAAAATCTCTTGCACAAAAACCAAATGAATGAAATTCTAAATTTGGTGTTAAAAGTATTGTTGTTGGCGTTTTTTGATTAATTACACCTATATTAATCAAAAGAAATTTATTATTGAAGAAAAAAAAAAAACAATTTCCGAACCGGGATCATTGCCATCAACTTTTCGCATCATTAAAATTGAATCAATATCTCGTGTAAATGCAAATGCATAACCACTAAAGGTTGTACCAAAATCAATGGCTACAACAACAAAATGTGAATTTATTTTTTTATGATAATTTATTGATGATTCATTTCCAGAATCATCTGATGTGACAGGATTTAATGAATGACGATTTATATAATTAGTTGTTGATGGATATTGATATGATGTTGGACCATAGATTGATGAAGAAATATATTTTTGTTCAGAAGATATATGTTCATATGATGAATATGGATAATTATCTGGTAGATTTCGTTCATTTGAAATCTTTATTGATCGAGATTGATTTATATTTATAGCTTCAGATGTATCTAAATGAAATATAAAAAATAAGATTTTCTAATAAAAAAAAAAAAAAAATTATTTTATCTTACCCATTATTTTGTTTTCTTATGAAGAAAAAAGCAAAAGTAAATAAAATAAAAGATTTGCTATTTGCTAAACTATGGAGATCATAGTATTGTGTGTTTTTCTTTTCTTTATGATTTTTTTTAGTAATCGTACACAATATACGAGCAAAATGATTTCTTCGTCGTTTTTTTTTTCTTAGTGAGCTTTAACGTATAAAATAAACATTTATCTTTGGTTACATTACTCGAGAATTGTAGAGACACACAGAGAATGAGAGAAGAAAAAAAAAGAAGAAGGAAAGAAATACAAAGAGATGCGCAAGACGAATGATCGTTTGTTCGCATATCAGAAGAGAGAACACAAGAAGAAGTTTATTCCATTCACTGTACAATTCTATCTCATTTCTTTTCCTTTTGTTCTTTTTCTTTGGATATCTCGACCGAACGTAAAAAAAGAAAAAAGTACATAGAATGAGATGACGAGACGCAGCATCGTTTTACAGCTACTAATGCGATGATATTGACAACCAAAAAAAAAAAAAACAACAAGAGAGAGAGAATATGAACCTCTTATAAGTATACAAGATGTGCATAGGATGGCAAAGTGATCTCTCACAATCATATCAGATAATATGTTGGATGGCATCTGCACAGCAGCAGATTCTTTCTGTTTCTATTAAAGATAATGATGATCAGATGACTAATCGAGAGAATAAAGATAATTAAGATCGAAAAGTAAGGATTAGACGATGAAAAAAGAAAGACAACATACTCAACCTTTTAACATACTTGTCTATTTTTTTTTTCTTCTTTTTTTCGAACAATAATTGTTTAGACATACATTCAATGATTATATGTTCTCAAATGATAATGTCTATTACATAGGATTAAAGCTCGAATTTAAACCTCCTAGATCAATTGCTTTTCTTCAAATAAAGAGAAAACTAAAAAAAAAAATAAAACTTTTTCTTTCTGTCTTTACTTACTTGTCTCAGATAACTCATCACTATTGTTGTTGTCATCTTTGTCATATGTATATATTGTTTCTTCACGTAAAACATAATATGTCTTTGTTAAAAGTATCGATGGTAATACCATAATATCATTCATTTTTGTATTATTTAACATATGTAAGATGAGAAAGAAATATAATAATGAAAAACGAAATTGATCATATCATATCTTTGTCTTATAAACTTGAAACCAGATAAGACGTTTTTCTTTTTTTGGTTATTCTTCTATATTTAAATCTAATATATATGAAAGAAACGACAAGAATATCATTAAATATTATCGAGTTATAGAAAAAAATAAAAACAAAAAGAATAATCTTTATATATAGACATCTACAGATAAATGATGATGATGATGAAGAAAAAATATATGTAGTTAATATACAAAAAAAATCAAAGAACAATACATGAAACATAATAGTTTATTCTTTCTCTTTTACTATATAGTGTTATCCATTGGTCTGTAAAACTCAGTATGATATACAACATAAGCAATAAATATCTCGAATCCATCAATAGTCAATGATGTAATATCAGCAGATCAATTCTTCTAGTAAAAAGCATTCATACACAATAGATAACATTCATATAAAATTCATCATTCTATTCAGAATAGATTTATTTAGTTTGAAGGAAAAAATAAATAAAAAAAAAAAAGAACGACTTTATAGGATACGAGTAATAAAAGTCTAACAATTACTTTGATATTTAAATTCTCAATTATAATAATAAATTTTTCTTTTTTTCTCATGAAAGTATTTATTGTTTACCGTTCTATTACCATAATTTAGTAGCAGTATCAAATTTAAACAAATATATGTCAATAAAGAAATGTAGCCATGAAGTTTTCAACACATATGCCTCTGCTTATACATATCATCAATCGATCAACAATATTGTATGTCGATTATATGCTGTTGCTGTCATCATCATTGTCATTAGATGTTCTTACCTAGCTCAAACATAGTCAATGATCTTGACATATGCATTTATTTACACGTCACATTACAAAGCCAGATGTATTATCATAGAGATTTTTTTTTTCTTTAGTTTGATTGATTTTCTTGATGAGGTATGTCCAAAAATAATTATCAAATTATTTATAATGAATAATTTTACTTTAAGCGATTTGTCCGAAATATTAGACAAAAAAAAAATGTACAATTGTCAAATTGATATGTAAGATTAGAATTTGACAAATGTATTTTCTTGTTCTTATTAATTATATATCATAAATTATAGATTTTTAAAAATCTTGTGCAATTTCTTTTTCATGATGACAATTATTTATATAAATGATAATATTTATCAGTAATCTTTTTATTATATTTACATTATACAAAAAAAAAGTTTTTTTTATTTGAAAAAAAGTTGAGTAGTTTTTTCTTTGCTTTATATGATGCAAATAAAGAAATTATGTTTACAGTAAGAATATAACGATTGTATAAAAACTATTAATTGATTCTCAAAGACAAGAACTTCAGAATATTAAAAGATAAGTTTTCCAAAACCTAAAAAATGTAAATATAACTTTCATTTTACACTACATAGAACGATAGAGTAAATAATTATCTATAAAACAAGACATCTTGAAGTTCTCTGCGATATTCTTTTAGCTGAGTCATAACACACTTACAGAAGCTTTTAGAGTTGATTTTTTTCTATTTCCTATATAAAAGTCATTTTTTGACCTTCAATTAAAGTGCTATATCTCAACTAAAACTTGGCGACGTCTCATTTAGTAGACCATCATTTACTCTGCCATTTAGTGTAATATAAGCAAATATTATGTGCCAATTGTTGGCACTGTTCTGTCCTACATAAATACATTGTATCAATTAGAGGTCACACAACATCCAATCTAAAGTTTAGATCAAAAGAGCTTCTACGAATAGATCAGATCATATCATAAAAACTTTTCAAACTGTTTTCTCTAATCGAGAAAGTACATCAACAGTTGATCCTTCCAACATTTGAATCAAAATAAATAATAAGCTCTATACATATTATTCACTTTCATCAAGCAGTATATCAGCAATTCTTTATTTTTTTTTTAAAAAGCAAAATAGAATTCTCAGTATTTGATTAATTATTCGTTAAATAAATAATACATATCTCAAAGGCAAAAGAAAAATCTTGTCAATTATTGTTCATATTATCTCTTCGTAAGTAAATCAATTATATGATTCCTTGAAAGGTAAAGGTCAACTTCTAGATGACACTTTTGGATATATCAACTAGCAGATACTAATCAAGTAACATAATGATGCATATGTAGATATCAATGAAGAAAAAAAACACAGATTTACAATTACATCTACATCTCAAAGTACAAGTATTAAAAATTTTTCATTTATGATTTTCTTGTTTGACTTTTATTAATAATTTTCGCGCTCATTATAATCTAATCGATTCAACTAAAATTAAAATGTAACAAAGAAGAAAAAAAAAACGTGTAACACTATGTGTGTGGTAAACAAGTGTGTAACAAAACAGAGAAGAAAATAGATACAAAATGTGTAAAATTTTTTTCACTTGTCACACACACATAAAAGTGAAAAGATGAATATAAATGTGAAATGACACTAATGATTCATAATAGACGACGTGTTATAATGATGATCTTCAATAGTATTTTTTTTTTCTTGTCTAAAGATAAGATCATTGATTTCAAATTGAAATTAAAGTACTAATTGATAATTATGAATAATGTCTAAAACGAAGAAAAGACTTTGATGTTGTTTGAAATCATTTGAAACACGTCGAGGAATGTATAAATCAAATATATATTGATGCATATATGTTTAAAAGTGTCTTCTGTATGTTGATCGACTAGATGAATAAATAAAATAAGAAAAAAAAACGAAAATAAAGAGAAAAAGAAAAAATATTGTTTGTGTGTTAGTTTTTATGGTATCACTTGTCGACATAGACCATTAGTCGAATGTGATATTAATATTTCATCATCATTTTGATATTGATTTGATATTGATTTAGATTTTTTCCATCGTTGAAAAGATTCTGATGGTTTAGAATTATATGAAGATAATTTAATTATTGATTCAGGTTTTATAATATCATTATTTGATATTAAAAAATCTCCATAACGTTTTTTTTTTTCATGTTGAATTGAATAATGAATAGGTATTGTATTTGAAAGAAAAGTATCATCATCAAATGTTTGAGTATAAAAACATTCTAATGATGTTGATAAATCATATTCAATATGATAAGAAGAATTTTTATGTTCAAGAAAATATGCCCAATCATCATAATTAATTGAATGTTTATTATTATCTATTTGATGATAAAAATTTTGTTGTACATCATTATTAGTAAAATTTATTTGTAAATTATTATCATTTATAGAATTTAATTTTTGTTTTGATTGTGTTTGAATTTGATAAGAATATTGTTTTTTTGTTTTATCATCTTTTGATTTATCTTCATCATCTGAATCATATTTTTTTGAATCATCTTTAAATGTTTTATGATTTGATTGAGTTATAAAATATGAAGATGTTGAAATAGATTCCGGATGATTTATTGAATATCCATTATAAATATGAATTCGTTTTTCTGGACGAGTACCAATTATATATGTAGGTTTATTAGTTTGAAATTCATTTAATGAATTTTCATCATCACTGTCTATTGGTTGAATAACAATACTTTGCATAGCTTGTGTTAAACTATGACTAGATAATGATTTATCTGTTTGTTGTGATAATGCTTCACTTTCTTGTAACCAATGATGAAAACCACGTGAAAGAATATCATCAATTTTTTGTTTAGTAGAAATATTATTAGTTGATTCCTGTTGAGATGTATTTGATAGATTAGAATGAAAATTTTGAATAATAAATTCATCATCATCATTCAAATTATCACTATCACTTGAAATAAATTGTGATTCATGTTGTCCATTGATATTATTTGTATTATTAAATTCATTTGTTAATGAAGTTTTAGTTTCAAGATCTTTTTTAAGCATTTGATATTGTGATTTTTTCTTTTGTATGATATCAGATGATGTTGTTGAAGTAAAATTAGTATTATCTATTGATAATGAATTTACTGGATGTATATTAATTTGTTCACGAATATATTCAGGTAAAAATAAATCTAATTTATTATTTGCTTCTTCATAAGATGTTTGATTTTCAATAAGATGAATTGATTGTAATGTCGGAGAAGTTAATAATTCAGTTGTTTGAATTTTTGATGAAGTTAAAGAAATATTTTCTGGTATATCTGTTTTTATTTCATGAGATTTATAGTTTTCTATAGATATGATAGATGGAATTATTGTTGTAGATTTTTGATTTAATTGTTGTTTATCATCATTGAATTTTATATTTGTATGAATTATACTTGTTGAAGATGTTAATAAATTTTTATCATCTATTTTTGTTTCATTTTGTAATTTTTTTTTTCGTCGTTTTGAAATTTTTTCATTGGATATGATTTTATTTTGTTCATCATTTATAGTTGAATTTGGTATTGAAATAATATCATTAGATGATATTTGTGAATGATTAATAGATTTAATTGATTCTGTTTTTAAATGATCATTAATTTTATGAGGAAGTTTTTTTGATAATGTAGATAATTCTTGATTTGATTTAGTAATATTATCTGTTGAATGTATATGTTTATTAATTGGTGAAGTTGGAGAAACTTGTTGAATATGTTCATTTGTTGTTTGATTTTGAGTTTTTTCGATAGCTAAAGGAAAAAAATCATTATTAGTTATTAATGATGATAAATTATGTTCATTAGTATTTTTAAATTTCTTAGATGTTTGTTTAGCAGTTGTTAATGTAAATGAATCTTGTTTAACATATGTATTTGTTGATTTTTGATCAATAGTAGAAGTAAATTTAGATTGTTTTGGTATTGTTGAAGTTTTATGTTTGTGATGATGTACAATTTGAAATCCATCATCATCATCATCGTCTTGTATTAATCTAGATTTTTTAGTGTTAATTACTGTAGATGAGATAATATTATCATTTGATGATTTTTCATTTATAGTCTTAATCTCGGGTTTCGGTGACATGTGCTGTTCTTTAATAATTGGCTTGATTGATTGTTCGACAGGAAATGATTGATCTGATTTAGGTTTTATATTAGGAATTATTTCATATTGTGAGTCTTTTAATTGTTGTTGATATTCATCGGGTTTTGATTCTAATTGTTTGATGACTTTAGGTGTTTCGAAGGTGGTATCGATGTTAGTCGATGTACTAAGCTGTATTTTAGTTGATGGTGATCGCAGTGGAGTACTAATCGATGATTTTTGTTCTTTTTCAGACGGAGTTTTACTGGTAGTAGTTGTACGAGGAATGGATCGAGATGCTGAATCATGATGTTCTTGAATGGTTACAAATCTTGGATCAATATTACGACTAGTTTTATGTTCGTAAATAGTTTTTGTTGTTGATGATGATTGTGGAGTTTGTCGAGATCGCATTGCTGAATTTATATGTTTGCGATAATGTACAACTTGAAATCCGTCATTGTCGTCTTCTTCAGAAGATGGACTAGTTTTTGTTGGTTTAGTAATTGATGGTGTAGTTGGTTTTGATTGTATATTTGAATCTTCAATAAGAGATGATGATAAAATCGGAGATGGTATAAGTATTTCTTTATGTATTGTTTGTTGTTCAGGGTTGGTTGAATCGATGCTAGATGAAGAAACTATTTCTTTTTTCTGTTTCTTGTGTTTATTTTTCTTTTGCTTCGATGTTGAACTTTGAGTGGTATCAGTTGGTGAGGTTGGTAAATGTTTTTGTTCATGAATTACTGAAGTTTTTGGAGTGAGATCAGAACTGAAAATTTCTTTTGAAGTAGTTGTTGATGGTAGTGAAGTTTTCTCAGATTTTGTTGCTGTAAGTATTCGTTTGTGATAATGTACTACTTGAAATCCTTCATTGTCTTCTTCTTCTTCTTCTGGTGGTAGAGGAGTTGCTTTAGTACGAATGGTTGGTTTAGTCACTGTTATAGGCGATGGTAGAGATTGTACAATTGCCTTTTTATCTATCGGTTGTTGTTTGATTGTTTGAGTATTTATTTTTATTTCTTCTGAAACTATTGTAACTGGAGTAGATAGTAGTTTCGAATCATCGTTCGAAGTCGATTTTTTCTTTTTTTCAGCTTTTCGTTTTGATTTATCAGTATTAGAAATATTTAATGTAGTTAAAACTTCTGGCTGTTTTTGTTCAGTAGAAATCACAGTTGAGATTCGTTGTAATTGTTCGCATTCATGTTTTATTGTTTTATTAATTTGAGAAGAATCTATTGTTTCAATACTTACTGGACGTCCTTGTTCTTTTAATTGAGGTTTTGCTATATCGGTTTTCTGCTTATCTGAATCAGATAATATCAAGCTAGGTGTATCGAAAACGATTGTTTCTTTTTTATCTTTCTTCTTTTTCTTGTGCTTTGTCTTGCTAGGGACATTTGTGGCTTGTGAAACGATCGGAGTTGTGATAATTGGTACAGTTGGGTGTTCATGAAGAATAACTGGTAATTCTGTTGTCATGATAGTTGATGCTGATGTCTTTGTATGTGTTGGTGATGAAGGTATGCATTGATGATGCTCTACGATATGAATTTTGTCATCAACAGTTTCATCTTTTTTGTTCTGTAATTCATGGTCATGTATAGAAAATTTTTCATGAAATTCGACTTTTCTTGGTGAACGGTTTCGTTCATGAACAAGATTTAATTGCTCATATAATCGACCCATCTTTGTTTCGGCATCAACAATTGTATAATAACTTGAGTACCATGGATAATCATCACTGAGAACTTGAAGTTTTTCGGTTGAAGGTTTACTCACGAATTCATTTTGTTGTTTATTATCATCAGTTGATATTTGCTGAGTAGAAGACAGATGATCAGGCTCAGCAATGGTGCTTTGGAATTGATGGGCGTTGGTAGAATAATTTGAAATTAACGATTGTTCTTGTGTAGGTAAAATCTTTTCATGTATATTGTGAAAAACGTCTTTGACACTTTCAAGAAAGGTTTGTTTTTCTTTATCATTATCTAGGTTATCGGATGCTAGAGTATTAGTTATCGATTTATCAGAGAAGTTTGATAAAGATTGTAGTGTGGCAGTTTTTTCATCAGAAGAACCAAGATTTGATATGGTTTCTTTGACATTTGATATAGCTTGAGCAACAATATCGAATATACTATGTTGTTCTTCAGTCGTTATCGATTTATTGGTTGTTTCATGTTCTGGTTGATGAGCAGTGTTAGTAGTTGAAATATTAGATATTGATAAAATATTCTGGTCAGATTGTAATGCATCATTCGGCACAGATGTAGATTGGGAAACAACATTGGATGAATTGTTTGCATCGACGAATCTTTCAACATTGTCTTCTTGCTGTTGAGACATATCAGCTGTTTGTTCAGTAGTTTGCAATACGAGTGGAGTGCTTGTCAAAGTTGAAGTACTACTGGTTTCAAAGGATGTTTCAGAGTCAGCTAGATTTGACTGAGTTTTTTCGTCAATGGTTCCGTGAATAATTGGACTTTGCTCTTCAATACTTGACGAAGAAGCAGTTTTCATTTGAGTTACTGGTGATAAAACACCTTTCATAATTTCGGATAAACCAGTGACTGATGATGGTTGTTGATGAGCAGCTCCTACTTCTGCTACTATTTCTTCCGAAGGTTTTGAAGACAGAATTTCATTGTTTGTTCCACTAGAAGCTAAGGCTTTATCGTTAGACTTCACAGATTTACCAGTCGAAGTTGACGTAATTTCATTGATGCCAGTAGTACGAGGAACAGATCGAGATGCTGAATCATGACGTCCATGAATGACTACAGGTTTAAGATCAATATCAGGACTAATATTTTGACCATCAATAGTACTTGTTGCAGACGGTAATTGTTGAGCTTTTCGAGATCGAGGTGTTGATGGCGTATGTTTGCCGTGATGTACAACTTGAAATCCTTCATTGTCGTCTTCCTCTTCTCCTCCTACTGTTGATTCAGATACTACTTTAGGATGCGTTACTGTAGTAATTGTCGTCGATGTAGGTGAAGACTGTAGAACCACCTCTTTATTTATCGGTTGTTGTTCGACTGATTGAGTATCAGATTTCACTTCTTCCGAAAGTTCTGTCGGTGGAATCGACAACAACTGAGTAACATTGTCATGAATTACTTCATTCTCTTGATCACTTATTTGTTTTAATTCATCAGTATTAGGAGTAATCAATGTGGATAAAACGTTTGATGGTTGCTGTTCCTTGGAAATTTCACTTGAAGTGGATTGTAATTGTTCAAGTTCATGTGTTACTGTTTGACTGGTGTCAGAAGAATCTCTTGTTTTAATATCCACTGGACGTTCTTGTTCTACTAATTCAGAATTCACACCAACAACTGTTTGCTGTTTGTTTAGGTCAGATGATAACAAATCAGGAGCATCAAACAAAATCGTTTCTGATTTGTCTTTCTTCTTTTTCTTATGCTTCGCCTTGCTGGAGGTATCTTTAGTTTCTGATGCGATCGGAGAACTAACGACTGGTGCAGATAGGTGTCCATGAAGAACAACTGGTTCAAGATCTATATCTGAACTAATTGATAATTTTGAGGTTACGAACGTTGATGGTACTGTCTTCGTTTGTGTTGATGATGAAGGTATGCGTTTGCGACGATGCACAACATGAAAACCATCGTCATCGTCATCTTTGTCTTTTTCATCTTGTGATTCATGTCCATCGGAAAGATTTGCAAGTGAAGTCGGCAACGACTGCATAACAGCCTTAGAAATCACTTCAGTCTCTTTATCAGTTACTGGATTTAACTCATCAATATTAGAAGTAATCAGTGTCGATGAAACTTCTGGTTCTTGTTCCTTCGAAGTTATAGTTGAGGCTTGATGTAATTGCTCACATTGATCTTTTAATGTTTGATTAATTTGAGAAGAATCTATTGTTTCAATATTCACTGGAAGTTCTTGTTTCGCCAACTTAGATTGTGTTGCATCAGTTTCTTGTTTATTTCGATCAGATGATGTCAACTCAGGAGCATCGAAGAGAATCGTTTCGGCTTTTTCTTTCTTGTTTTTCTTATGCTTGGTCTTGCTAGAGGTATCTTTAGTTTCTGATGCGATCGGAGAACTTACGACTGGTGCAGATGGGTGTCCATGAAGAATAACTGGTTCAAGATCTATATCTGAACTAATTGATAGTTTTGAGGTTACGAACGTTGATGGTACTGTCTTCGTTTGTGTTGATGATGAAGGTATGCGTTTGCGACGATGTACAACATGAAAACCTTCGTCATCGTCATCTTTGTCTTTTTCATTTTGTGATTCATGCCCATCGGAAAGATTTGCAAGTGAAGTCGACAACGACTGCATAACATCCTTAGAAATCATTTCATTCTCTTTATCGGTTACTGGATTTAACTCATCAATGTTAGAAGTAGTCAGTGTCGATAAAACTTCTGATTCTTGCTCCTTCGAAGTTACAGTTGAGGCTTGATGTAATTGCTCACATTGATGTTGTAATGGTTGATTAATTTGAGAAGAATCTATTGTTTCAATATTCACTGGAAGTTCTTGTTTCACTAATTTAGATTGTGTTGCATCAGCTCCATGTGTATTTCGATCAGATGATGTCAATTCAGGAGCATCAAACAAAATCGTTTCGGCTTTTTCTTTCTTCTTTTTCTTGTACTTTGTGTTGCTAGGGATATTTGTAGGCTGTGAAGCGATCGAAGAAGTAATAGTTGGTGCAAATGGATGTCCATGAAGAATAACTGGTTCAAGATCTATATCTGGAGTAACTGGTGGTTTCGTAGTCACGATAGTTGATGATGACGTTTTTGTATGTGTTGTTGATGAAGGTGTGCGTTTACGACGATGTACAACATGAAAGCCTTCGTCATCGTTATCCTCTTCTTTTTCGTTTTGTAATTCATACTCGTGGATAAGAAGTGTTTCGTGAACTTCGACTGTCGTTGGACAATGTTTTTGTTCATTGAAAAGATTCAACCGTTGATTTTGTTGAGCAATTTTTGTTTCAGCATCAGCGATTGTATAGTAACTTGAATACCATGGATAATCATCATTGAGAACTTGAAGCTTTTCGATTGAAGATTTGCTCACGAATTCATCTTGTTTTTTATGGTCATCACTTGGTGCCTGTTGAACAGTAGAAATGCTTGTCGTGATAGACGATGGTGAAAGCTGTAGAATCGACTCTTTATCTACCGATTGTTGTCCGATTGATTGAGTATCAACTTCTACTTCTTCTGGTAGTATTTTTACTGGAGTAGACAACAATTGTGAATTATCATGAGAAGTTATTTCATTTCCTTGATCAGTAGTTTGCCTTAATTCATCAGTATTAGTAGTAATCGATGTGGATATAACTTCTGTTTGTTCTTGTTCTTCCTTAGAACCTTCAGTTGAGGTTGATTCTACTTGTTCACGTTCACTTGTTATATTTTGATTGATTTCAGAAGATTTTCTTGTTTCAATATTCACTGGATGTCCTTGTTCGATTAATTGAGAGTCTACAGTATCAACTTTCTGCTTATTAGCATCAGATGACAACAATTCAGGGGCATCGAAGAAGATCATTTCTACTTTATCTTTCTTCTTTTTCTTGTGCTTTGTCTTGCTAGTGACATTTGTAGCTTGTGAAGCAATCGGAGAAATCACGACTGGTACAGATGGGTGTCCATGAAGAATAACTGGTTCAAGATCGATATCTGAATTAAGTGGTGGTTTCATGGTTATGATAGTTGATGGTAATGTCTTTGTATGTGTTGTTGATGAAGGTATACGTTTGCGGCGATGTACAACATGAAAGCTTTCGTCATCATCGTCCTCGTATTTTTCATTTTGTAATTCTCCCTCATAGGTAGAGAGCGTTTCATGAGTTTCGACTGCTGTTGAAGAACGATTTTGTTCATCGACAAAGTTTAATGGTGGAAATAGTCTTGTAATTCTTGTTTCGGCATCAGTGATTGTATAATAACTTGAATACCATGGGTAATCATCATAGAGAACCTGAAGTTTTTCATATGAAGGTTCATTCACGAATGTATCTTGTTGTTTATGATCATCTGTTGATAGTTCATGGCTAGATGAAATACAAGCAGATTCAGCATCGGTAGGATAATTTGTAATTAAGGTTTGTTTTTCAATTCGTGTTTCTTGTTCTTGTGTAGGTAAAATCTTTTCATGTATACTGTGAATAATATCTTTGATATTCTCAATAAAGGTTTCTTTCCCTTTATCGTTATGTAAATCATTGAGTTGTTGGGTATTATCCAAGAATTTATCAGTCAAATTTGATGAGGATTGTGGCGAGGCAGTTTTCTCGTCAGAAGAGCCAAGATTTGATATCGTTTCTGTGACATGTGATAGAGCTTGAATAACACGGCTAAATACACCATCGTGTTCTGTTTCATTTGTTGTTGGTGACTAGAAAAATAAAAGATAAAATAAGTAACATTCTTCCGAAGTAAGCAAAAAAAAAATAGAAATGAAGACAGATAACAAGACTAGTTCAAAATGTCTGCAATAATGGTAATGACCAGTTATCTTGACAAAGTACCCTGTAACTAGATCTGCACTAGTACAGGACATTATTGGACTCGTTTCTGTTCAGTGTGTTCGTTTATCTGCCTCGACAGACTGGTTCTTTGAGCAGGTAGGTATAAAAAACGAAAACTAAAGATAAGTTCGACTATCGGAACCGATAGTATTAAAAATCTGAACGGTGCTCTGATGTCAGACCGTGATTTACTAATAGACTGACAGTAATTTAAACAGTCCAACCAGCAGAAAGACGCTTGTGCATTTGTCAGACAATAAAAAGCTGGTTAAAGACAAGTCACTCAACTAATCTGAAACGTCTTCAACCGCAGTCAGGAATAGTCTGGAGCATGTCTTCTGTAACTGTAATGATTGTTTGTGTGCACGTTACTGCTATTTTTCTTTGTTTAAAACTCAGGATGCTACGGTAACATTTCTTCTCAAAACAGAGAGTTTGTACTTTTGAACGCTCACGTGAAAAAAGTATATTGAAGTACCAAAAGAAGATGAAAACAGTAAATATGCTATGCATTTCCTGACAAAAACTGTGAACGTAAAATTTTAAAACTGATTTGTTATTTATAGTTTAAGAATTAATTTGGCTTAAACAAACGTATTTTTGTTTGAATTTTAAAATGAATAGATTTAATTTAAAATTCAATGAGGATTTGATCCTAAAAAATATACTCCTCTTGAACTCTAATAATTCTTTCTTTTTTTCTTCAATAGTCTTCTTCGAACTTAGCTGCATGATTAGTACTATAATGAAATGTTTTTTGTGAATATGAAAAATTCTCAAATACTATAACATACAATCTACAGGTGTTCAGTGAGGCTTAGAAATTCAGTTTTCGATTCTATGATTCAATTGTTCAAATGACGGAAAAAGTAACATATTGTGTGTGCATATTTTACAGTGCATCTAGCTACATCGTGTCATGTGAATCGGGCGTGCCGGTTTTTAGTTTTAAAAACTATTTTCTGACTAGAATCATGTCGACCCGACCATCCTAATCTTTGCTTCAAAACTTGTTGTGTACGACAGAAAGAGCAGACATGACTAGAGATAATACTCGACATTTAACTCATTCGTAGTACACTTATGCTTGAAAGAATTAATTGTTGACTTACAGATGTTTCAAATATTTCTATTTTTTTATCCTTCGTTGAATAGTCTTGTTTATGATCGACATCAGTACTTGAAATACTAGATATTGACAAAACATTCTGGTTAATGGGTGATATATCATAGAGCACAGATGTGGGTTCGATAAAAACATTGGATGAATCATTTGTGTTAACGTCTTCTACAATATTGTCTTCTTGTTGTTGAGATTTTTTGGTTGGTTGAATGTTTTCTGTTGATGTTTCATTCGAAGTATTTGATAGAAGTGTTGATGTTAATAGTCCAGTCACTTTATCCAACAATCCCGTTGATGTTTTTTCTCGTTCGTCCTCTTTCTTTGTTTTTATTTCCTCTGATGTCATAATTGGCGATTCAGTAGTTGACGTTACTTCTTCCGAAGGCCTTGAGATAACAACTTCATTGTCGGTCATATTTGAAGTTAAGACTTTATCATTGAACTCCGAAGATTGACTAGTAGAAGATGAAGCTGTTTCACTGATGGCAGTTGTATGAGGAGTCGATTCAGATGCTGATTCATGATGTCCATGCATTACTGCAGGTTTAAGATCAATATCACGAATAATATTTTGTCTATAAACAGTATTTGCTGTCGATGATGAGTGTGGAGGTTTTTGAGATCGAGGTGCTGAGGTCGTATGTTTGCGATGGTGTACAACTTGAACTTCTTTATCGTCTTCTTCTTCTTCTTCTTCTTTTGCTGATTGAGAAACTACTTGAGTATGAGTGGATGTTGTAGTAGTCCTTATAGATGATGGTGAAGACTGTGGAATCGACTCATTATCTATCGGTTGTTGTTCATTAGAATCTTCAGTTGCCATTGATTGTAATTGTTCTTGTTCACGTTTTATCGGTTGACTCATTTGAGACAAATCCGTTGTTTCAATATTCACTGAACATTCTTGTTCCACTAATTCCGATTGTGTTGCATCCTTTTTCTGTCTGTTCATATCAGATGATATCGATTCAGGAGCATCAAAGAAAAACGTTTCTCCTTTTTCTTTCTTCTTTTTCTTATGTTTCGTCTTACTAGGAATATTTGTAGTTTGTGAAACGATTGGAGAAGTGATTGTTGGTGCAGATGGATGTCCATGAAGAATTACTGGTTCAAGATCTATATCTGAACTAACTGACGGTTTCGTTGTCACGATAGTTGATGATGACGTCTGTGTATGTGTTGTTGATGAAGGTATACGCTTGCGACGGTGGACAACATGAAAACCTTCGTCAACATCATCTTCACCTTTTTCGTTTATTTTTATTTCGTCCGATATAGTCATGGTCGGCTCAGTGGTTGCAGCTACATCTTTGATGGATGTGGTAAATTGAGAAGGACTTTGTTGTTCAATTAATGATTTTGTATTAACAAAATTACTGCCTTTTTCTGTAGGCTCCGATGTGGACAAATTGGTTGACAAAGTAGGAATGTCATCGGTTTCAAAAGATGTAGCATAGCCAACTTGATTAGACGTAGGAATTGGTTTGGTTTGAATTGTTGATGATAAAACGTCTTTCATCATTTCTGATAAACCTGTGAGTGATGGTTGTTGCTGATGAACAGCTTCTACTTCTGTTACTATTTCTTCCGAAGGTCTTGAAATAACAACTTCATTGTTTGCTACATTTGAAGTTACTACTTTATCATTGAGCTTCGGAGACTGACTAGTCGAAGTTGAAGTTGTTTCTGTGATGCTGCTTGTACGAGGAATGGACCGAGATGCTGAATCATGACGTCCATGAATGATTACAGGTTTAAGATCAATATCTGAACTAATATTTTGGCCATCAATAGTATTTGCTGTCGACGATGTTTGTTGAGGTTTTCGAGATCGAGAGGCTGAGGGCGTATGTTTGCGATGATATACAACTTGAAATCCTTCATTGTCGTCATCTTCTTCTTTTTCTTTTGCTAATGGAGAAAGCACTTTAGTATCAGTGGATGTTCCAGTGGTCGTTATAGCAGATAGTGAAGACTGTGGAATCGGCTCTATATCTATTGGTTGTTGTTCGATTGATTGCGTATCAACTTTCACTTCTTGCAGAAATTTTGTAAGCGGAGTCGGTAATGTCTCTGTAAGATTGGTATCTGTCATTTGATTCTCGTTACTGATGATTGGTTTTAATTCCTCCGTTTTAGAAGCGATCATTGTCGAGAAAACATTTGGTTGCTGCTGTTGTTGTTCAATAGAAATTGCAGGTGACATTGTCTGTAATTGTTCATGTTCACGTTTTATTGGTTGATTGATTTCAGAAGAGTCTATTGTTTCAATATTCACTTGATATTCTTGTGCTGTGGGTTTAGATTGTGTGGCATCGATTTTCTGTTTGTTTATATCAGTTAATACTAATTCAGGAGCATCAAACAAAATCGTTTCTCCTTTTTCTTTCTTCTTTTTTTTGTGCTTTGTCTTGCTAGGGACATTTGTAGATTGTGAAACAATTGGAGAAGTAGTTGTTGGTGCAGATGGATGTCCATGAAGAACAACTGGTTCAAGATCTATATCTGGACTAACTGGTGATTTCGTTGTCACGATAGTCGATGATGATGTCTTGGTATGTATTGTTGAGGAAGGTATACGTTTACGATGTTGTACGACATGAAAGTCTTCGTTATCGTCATCCTGATCTTTTTCTTGTTGTGTTTCATGAACTTCGACTGTCGTTGGAGAACGGTTTTGTTCATGGACAAAGTTTAATTGTGTAAATAGCCGTGTAATTCTTGTTTCAGCATCAGCAATCATATAATGACTTGAATACCATGGATAATCATCGTAGAAAACATGTAGTTTTGCATGGGAAGGCTCATTCGTCAACACATCTTGTTGTGAATGATCATCGATTAATGTTTGATGACTAGAGAAAAGAGGATCGTGTTCAATGCCAGTAGCTTGAAATTGATTTGGATGAGAAGGATAGTTGGAAATTGAGGATTGTTCCTCAATGCGAGTTACTTGTTTTTGCGAAGGTATAATCATATCATGTATTTTGTCAATAACGTCTTTGACGCTTTCAATAAAGGTTTGTTGTTCTTTATTATCATTTAAATTGTCCGATGGTTGAGCACTAATCATTGACTTATCAGAGAGATTTGATGAAGATTCTATTTGGACAGACTTTTCATCAGAAGAAGCAAGATTTGATATTGTTTCTTTAACATTTGATATGGCTGTAGCAACAAGATCGAAGATACCATGATGGCCTTCTTCAGATGTTTTCGATCCATCTATGGTTGTATAGTCTTGTTGATGATCGTTGGTGAAAACACTAGATGATTCGTTTGCATCCACGAATTCTTCAGTAGTACCTTCTGGCTGTTGAGCTTTTACGACTGATTGAATAGTTTCTGAACTTGTTTCATTAGATGTATTTGATGAAAGCGTCGATGATAGAAGCTCTGTCATTGTATCGAACAATCCCGTGGATGCTTTTTGTTGTTGCTGATCATCCTCGCTTGATTGTATTTCTTCTGATGTGATAATCGGCGATTCAGTAGTTGAATTCAATTCTTCTTGAGATTTCGTAACTTGAGAAAGAACGGGTTCAACAACTGATGGACTTGTATTCACAAAATGAGTTGTTTCTTCAGTAGATTCCGATATGGGCACATTGCTCGTTGATGCATGAGTGCCATCAGTTTCACGCAAAGTTCCATAGTCAACTACGGTTGATACAAGGGATGACGATTGTTCTTGATCAACGGCTTCTGTCTGTGTTCTTATTCCATCAGATGCCATTGAAATAACAACTTCGTTGTTTGCTACATTTGAAGTTGAGACTTGATCATTGGACTTTGCAGAATGACCAGTCGAAGTTGAAGCCGTTTCAGTGATGCTGCTTGTACGAGGAATGGAGCGAGATGCTGAATCATGACGGCCATGAATGATTACAGGTTTAAGATCAATATCTGGACTAATATTTTGACCATCAATAGTATTTGTTGTCGACGATGATTGTTGAGGTTTTCGAGATCGAGGTGCTGAGGGCGTATGTTTTCGTTGATGTACAACTTGAAATCCTTCATTGTCGTCTTCTTCTTCTCCTACTGTTGATTGAGATATTAATTTAGCATGAGTGGCTGTAGTAACTGTTGTCGATGTAGGTGAAGATTGTAGAACCACCTCTTTGTCTATCGGTTGTTGTTCGATTGAATGAGTATCAACTTTCACTTCATCTGGAAGCACTTTAGCTAGATTAGATGACAATTCTGAAACATTGCTTGAAGTCAATTCGTTATTCTTATCAGCTATTTGTTTTAACTCATCAGTAGTAGACGTAATCAATGTTGGTAAAACTTCTGGTTGTTGTTGTTTATTAGAGCCTTCAGTTGACGTTGGTTGTAATTGTTCTTGCTCATGTTTTATGGGTTGACTGGTTTCAAATAAACCCGTTGTTTCAATATTCACTGGACGTTCTTGCTCCACTAATTCCGGTTGTACAGTATCGACTTTCTGCTTATTAACATCAGGTGATATTAATTCAGGGGCATCAAACAAAATTGTTTCTCCTTTTTCTTTCTTCTTTTTCTTCTGCTTTGTCTTACTAGGTATACTTGTACTTTGTGGCGCTATTGAAGAAGCTACGACTGGCGCAGATGGATGTCCATGAAGAATTACTGGTTCAAGATCTATATCTGAATTAATTGATGGTTTCGAGGTTATGATAGCTGATTGTATTGTCTTCGTATGTGTTGATGATGAAGGTATACGTTTGCGATGGTGTACAATATGAAAACCTTCGTTGTCATCATCCTTGTCTTGTTCATTTTGTGATACATTGTCTTGGGTGGTGGGTGTTTCATGAAACTCGAGTGTCGTTGATGAATGATTTTCTTCATTGACAAAATTTGATTGTTTATTCAATCGATCAATCTTTGCTTCAGCATCAGCTATTGTATAATAACTTGAATACCATGGATAATCATCATTCAGAACCTGAAATTTGTGGCTTGAAGGATCGTTCACGCATTCATCTTGTTTTTTATGATCATGAGTTAATGTTTGATGATTAGAAGAAAGAGTAGTTGTTGTAGATGATGGTAAAGACTGTGGAATCGACTCTTTATCTATGGATTCTTGTTCGATTGATTGAGCATTGAATTTTACATTTTCGGAGAGTTTTGAAAGTGGAGTCGATAACGACGGCATAACTTCGTTGGAAATAACTTCATTCTCTCTATCAGTTATTCGTTTTAACTCATCAGTATTAGACGTAATTAATGTTGATAAAACTTCTTGCTGTTGTTTTTCGTTAGAAACCTCAGTCGACGTCGGTTGTATTTGCTCATGTTCACGTGTTATTGTTTGATCAACTTGAGAAAAATCTGTTGTTGCAATATTTACTGGATGTTCTTGTTTCACTAATTCCGATTGTGTTGCATCCTCTTTCTGTCTGTTCATATCAGCTGATATCAATTCAGGAGCATCAAACAAAATCGTTTCTCCTTTTTCTTTCTTCTTCTTCTTATGTTTTGTCTTACTAGGAATATTTGTAGTTTGGGAAACGATTGGAGAAGTGATTGTTGGTGCAGATGGATGTCCATGAAGAATAATTGGTTCAAGATCTATATCTGAACTAACTGACGGTTTCGTTGTCACGATAGTTGATGATGACGTCTTTGTGTGTGTTGTTGTTGATGAAGGTATGCGTTTGCGGCGATGTACGACATGAAAATCTTCGACATCATCATCATTGTCTTGTTCATTTTGTGATGCATTGTCTTGGATCGAGAGTGTTTCATGAACTTCGATTGTTATCGGGGAACGATTGTTTTCATTGAGAATATTTAATTGTTCATTTAATCGTGCTATTTTTGTTTCAGCGTCTGCTATTGTATAATAACTTGCATACCATGGATAATCATCATAGAGAATTTGAAGTGCCTCACTTGAAGGTTGGCTAGCATTGTGATCTTGTTGTATATGGTCATCGGTTGATGTTTGTTGAATTTTAGAAATGGTCGCTATAGACGATGGTAAGGACTGTAGAATTGGTTCTGTATCTATTGGTTGTTGTTTGCTTGTCTCAATGTTCATTTTTATTTGCTCTGAAGGTATTGTAGCTAAAGTAGATGACAATAGAGAAACATCGTTTGAAATCAGTTCATCTTTGATATCAGCTGATGGTTTTAATTCATTTACAGGAGAAGTAATCAGGGTCGATAACATTTCTGGTTGCTGTTGTTCGTCAGAGACTACGGTTGAGACTGGATGCAATTTTTCCAATTCCTGTTTTGTTGTTTGATTAACTTCAGAAGAATCTCTCGTTTTAATATTGATTGAACGTTCTGGTTCTATTAATTCAGATTGCATAGTATCGGTTTTTTGCTTGTTAACATCATATGATATCAATTGAGGAGCATCGAAGAAAATTGCTTCTGATTTTTCTTTCTTCTTTTTCTTATGTTTTGTCTTGCTAGGAACATTTGTAGTTTGTAAAACAGTCGGAGAAGTAGTTGTTGATGTAGTTGGATGTCCATGATGAATAACTGGTTCCAGATCTATATCTGAACTAACTAGTGGTTTCATAGTTATGATAGTTGATGGTACTGTCTTTTCTTTATTTTGTAATTCATTGTCGTTTGTAGTATGTTTCTCGTGAAACTCGACTATTGTTGGAGAATAATTTTGTTCATTGACAATATTTAATTGTTCAGATAATTGTCCAAGTTTTTTTTCGGCATCAGCAATGGTATCAGAATTTGAATAGGATGGATAATCATCATAGTGAACCGTTGGTTGGTTTGAAGCAATATTTGATTGATTCGTCAACGTATTAGACAACATAGTAGTTGTCGTTTCATTCGATGAATCTGCTATTAAATCCTTGAATGTATCTGTTGATGCTATTGTAGTTGGTGATGAAATTATTTC
Organism: Rotaria sp. Silwood1; assembly: GCA_905250075.1. Taxonomy (NCBI): domain Eukaryota; kingdom Metazoa; phylum Rotifera; class Eurotatoria; order Philodinida; family Philodinidae; genus Rotaria; species Rotaria sp. Silwood1. The sequence goes on from CAJNOP010000287.1 coordinate 38,244, forward strand.
TGTAGTAGTTGATTGATATTGTGGCATTGTTGCAGAAGTTTGATCGTGTGGACTCGGTCTTTTTTGTACTAGGTCAATAAATTGATCATTTGATGACAATGTACTAACTTGTTTGTCAATATCAGTAGTCTTGATAATAGGACTAGCATGTGTAGCTTCATCGAGATGATTAACATGATCAATAAGAACATCGTAACGTTCATTTAGATAGCGAAGATTATCTTTTTCTTCATGTGTTTTTGACAATAATGATTCATGTTCAGTATTAAATAACGATGATGATAAATTATGTAATGGTTTCATTAGAGTATCAAGTTGATTTAATAGTGAAGAATATCGAAAATCAAATTCAACATTAGATATAATATTTGGAATGTTTTCATTAATAATTTGTTCTTGATTTGTAGAAACAATTGATTGATTATCTTCAAAGATTTCTGATATTTGTGATTTACTATCTGAATCAAAAGTGATAGGTTTTACTTCATCAGAAATGTTCGATTGAAATGTTTGATCAATAGATTTTGTTAAATCATTGATTGTATCAACAATTTCATCCGAAGTACCAAATACTTGATGATATTCTCTTGAAGGTAAATTTGAAATTTGTGAAAATGATGTTAAATCAATGTGTTGAATATGATTATTTAGATTATCATTTAATATTTCTTGTTTTTGTTCATAAATATGTACAGGTTGAATATGTCGTTGTTCTTTTAATTCATAATAAATTTTAGTTAAATCAGATGTAGTTTTTGTCTTATCTAATTGTTCATTATTAATAGAAGAAGTTAAATCTAATGATATTTGTTCACTATTTGGAATTGAAAAATATTTTTGTTGATTAAAATCTGTTTCAGGAATAGAAGATTTTGTTGAAGTTATTTGTTCGCTTATATTTGATTGTTGAGAAATATTCATAGGATTTTCATCAGACATTTTCATTGAAAAATTAAGAATATCATTCATCACATTTGTTAATTCAGTTATGGAATACGATATGTCAGTTGTAAATTGATTAATTGAATTTATATCATTAGATTTAATCGATATAGGTGATGAAATAGATTTTTTATCTATATCATCTAATGATTTATCTTGATAAGTAGAGTTTAATAATTCTGGAATGATTGAAGTAGTTAACAATTCTGATTCATTCGATATATTATTTTGAATAGATGATTGAAAATTTTTTTCAGTATTTAAATCTGTTATAGATGATGTCGATGAATCGATATGTGATATTGATTGAATAGGTGATGATAATATTTGACGAACGATTTCAATTAAAGATTCTGATGATGATTTAATATCTTTAGATATAAGATTTATCTTAGTATTGTCATCAAGAGGTGATTTAATAAGAATATCATCAATGACATTCGATGAAATATATTTAGCTTCATTGTCAAAATTTGTTTCATGTACATTTTTAGTTATAGACAAGTTCTTTGTTAATTCTAATGGTTTATTATCTTCAATATTAGTTATTGGTATTGATGTATTACAACTTTGTTCAGTAGTTTTATTAATAAAATCATTTGTTGATTTTTCGATTACTTGCGGTGTATGATCAACCAATGGAAAATGTGTAGTAGATGCTGTAGTTTCAATCTGACGAACTATATCAGCAAGAAAATCTGACGACAGTTCTATGTTTTCATTTTCATTGGCATATATTTGTTGAATTTCTGATGTTGTTGTTAATTGCGGGATAGAAATAGCTTTCGGTTGTTTGTCGACTTCAATATTTAAATTAGTTTGTAATGTCGCGTTTGTTTTTTCTGTAGTATGTGTAATGATGTCAGTTTTGATTTCATCTGATGGCTGATGACTAATAACTAATGTAGCAGAATCATTAGACGATATTGGCGTTTCTTTTCCATATGTCTGTTCAATTTCATCAAATGGTTCGTGTATAATTTCAGTAGTCGATAAAATAAGATTTGATTTTGATTGATTTTTATCTTCATGTAAATTTTGTATTGGATCACATGGTATTTTTGAGATTTTTGTCAATGGAATAGTTTTAATTTGTTGTACAATTTCTGTAAGTGAGTCAATTGATGGCTTGTCAACTTTTTGTTCAAATGAATCAATTGTTTGATTAGTTGATGAATAATGTTCAAGTTCATTATCTTTTCTTTCTTCTTCAATAGATAATTGAAGATCTTCAAACATTGTCTTTTGTTTATCAAGTACAATGTTAGTTGATTTTGGATTTTGTGTACTAGAAACAATACAAATAAAATAAAACTATTTGATGAAAGAAAAAATTTACCTAATATCATCATGAATATTTTCTTGTTCATCTGTTAGATTTTTTTTGACATTATCTGATAAAGATTGTAAATTGATTGGTATAGTAAGAGGTTTACTGTCTTCTTCAGTTACTACTTTCGATGATAATTGTTCAATTTCGTTTGATTTTATTAAATTTTCATGATTAATATGTGAATGAGTTAATGGTTTGTCAAATGTTTTTAGTTCTTCAAATTTAGTGTTCGGTTGAAAGGTTTCAATTTCAAAATCTTGATGTTTGTCAATTGGTATGTTTTGACTTCAAAATAAATTTAGAAAAATCGATTAAATTTTAAAGATTAAAGAAGTTTAATAACTTACTTCGTTTGAGAATCAATATTTGATAATGATTCTTCAGTTGATTTACTTTGAGATATTAAAGATTGATTATTTTCTTCGAATGTATTTGGTATTAAATGAGATAAGAGTGATTTTAAAAATGATAGTAAATCATCATTAAAATTATGTTCGATTGCTATTATCGATGATTGATTATCATTTTCAATTGAAGATATAGATTTTGTATCGATTGAAGGTAATATTATTTGTTCTTGTGTTGTCAAAGATTGATGAGAAGTTTCTGTTATTGTTGTTGTTGGTTGATTTTTAATTGATTGTATGTCATCGTGACCTGAAGCATTTTCTTGTGTAATGGTTTTCTAAATTATAATAACGTTGAATTTTATTTAAATTGATTGATCGAAAAATTTACCTCTTGTTTGATTCTTATCTGTGGTTGATCAACTTTTGATATCGTCGATTGCAATTTAGAGTCTGGTGTCTGTTTATTTTCTTCATTTGATTCATTGATTGATGATTTTGTTGTTGAGATGATTTCATGATCATCAGATGAAATATGATTTTTATTTGTTAATATTGAACATGATGGATGAGCTTGTTCGGCATCATCTTTGTCTTCTATTCTTTGTGGAATAAGATCATTTTGATATTCTTGTTTTATGTTATTAGACAAATCTTTTTGTTGTTCGTGTGACTTTAAAGATTGTAATAAAATTTGTTCATTTCTAGATAATGATGTCTCATTAGCAATTATATTAACATTAGTACGATCATCACCTGTAATAAAACATAATGAAAAAAAATTTTTTCTTTTTCATAATTGATAAACAATCATAATATTTACGAAGTCAAGAGAAAAAAAAACCTGATTTTTTTGATTGCTATCATTCTATATACCTGTAGGAAAAAGAATCGATTAAACTCAAATAAAAAAAAAAAAAGAAATTATAATATTATGACGATAGGCACGTAATATACAATGCAAAATCTGAAATAATGAGCTCAGCAGGATATGAAAAAAACATTTTTGTTGTATGTTCAAGAACAGAATGACATTTAAAAAAGAAAAACTATTCTGTATATATTTCAGATCAAATCGATTATTGATTTTTTCTTTTTGATAAAGTTATAAATTATATTCAAGGTTACTTATCAGTAATAATTATCATTATATCTATTTTATATTTAATTAAAATATGAAAAACATAATCCATTCTTTTTCTTTTTTGCTTCTCGTGTTATTTTATTAAAATATTTCTTTTCTTTTTTTTTTACTAAAATTATCAAACTCAAATTATATCTATTTTCTTTGTATGTTTTAATTCATTGAACTTTTGACATCTTCAAAAGGACATCTTGACATACAAAATAATTCATTCGACTTGGTCGATTGAAATCGGATTAATACTTTATAATGTTTCCTTGATAGTGATCACAATCGAAAGCTACATCTATGTATATATATATATATGTACAAAATCTTAACATTTAACAAATGTTCAATATTGTACTAATCTTATTTGGATTAGGAAACCTTGAAAAAAGAAACTACTTGAACAGTCATTCAATATCGATTTTTGTTCACATTCTAAGGTTCATACAATACATCTACTATTCTATTATCATGTTCACTCGGCATAATTGAATTTTATTGTGTCAGGGGAATTTTCATTTTCTTTTTCCTTTTAAACCCTTGAAAACTATAGAATAAAAAAAAAACAACAACAACGAATGAATAACATACCAATGTTAATTGTAGAATTAGTTGGATAAATTTCTTTGAAATTGTTTGCATTGCTATTTTCAATTGTTTCATCAATATTTGTTAATTCATAATTATCACCGGATAAATCATTACTACCAGTTTGTATAATTGAATCAATTTTACTTTGTAAATTATGCATATTATTAAGTAGTTGTGTTGCACGTCTATCTATATCATCTATATGTATATCATCTATTTTATGTCTACGTTTAATACATCGTTTTTTAATTTTACGAAAATTTCGAGTTTCTGAATGTGTATGATGAACTTCTCTTGTTGATTTAATTTCATTATTTAAATAAATAATTTCATATGAAATTTCTTCAGTTATTGTTGGTTCAATTTCTTCAAATTCTATATAATCTTCAATTATAAATTCTCCTTCATATTTAATAATTGCTTTTGCATCATTACCCCAACGTTCAAGTAATGTTGGATAATGATCAAGATATGTTATTTCAAGAATTTCTTCATGAATTATTTCTTCAATAAAATCATCTAAATAATGTGTTCTACGATAAGGTGACGATGATGATGATGTACGATAACGAGTTATTGATGGATATGATGGTTCATATTCTCGTGAATGGCGATTCATTGAATCTGTCGAAAGAACATTTGATGATGAAATATTATGTGTAGTATTTGTAGTATATGTAGAATGATTATTCGATAAAGAAATATTTTGATCTTTAGTTTTACTATTGATTGATGATGAGACACGATTCGCCATTGAATCGTTGATGCTCGAATAAGAGTATGGTTTGCTTGTCAGCGACGTAACTGAAGCAGTATTTTTATTTGTTTCCTTCGCTTTTTTTTCTCTCTCTGTCTCTCTCTTGTTCTCCCATCCGTCGTTGTTCTCTTAACATCGCTTTTCTCTCTTTTCTCTTTCACCTTTTTCTCTGTTTCTTTGGTTTTCGCGATCATCGTAAACATTTTTTGTCTCTATTTCTGTTCTTCCTTTTATTATTCAATGTTATTTGTACATATTGCTCATTACAATTATCAATATCAGAGCTAGTAATTATTGGAACAGTCATATTAGAAGCAATATAAAAAGCTCTATGTAGTTGACATGTCAATGTTATTACCAACAAGAAGAAAAAAAAAAACCAGAGATGATGCTTTATATTTCTGTTGTTGATTCATTTGCATTAATGATGTTGTAACTCTTTTTTTTTCCCAGTAATACTTTAGTTATTTTTTTGTTTCTTCCTCGTCCGACTTTTTTTTTTTGCTCTATGCACGACATTCTAATGAGTAGGAGCATGGATTGAATGAAGAATATGCGCATTTGTATTTATGTTCTGCGTTATTATTTTTTCTGTAAGCGCCATTATCAGATGTTGCATTCGTTCTTCCATAAAACATCATGGGAACCAATTCTCTTAGTCTGTTTTTTTCCGTCTTTCAAGGCTTTTCTTACTCACGTACATTTTGTTTTTTCTTTCCTGGTTTTTCTCGTTCTGATAAGAAAAAAAAAATTTTTTTTTTCCCCCTTTTTCTTTATTCATCAATATTATTATAACTAATACTCTTGGCCCGTTGGGATACGGCAATCATATTTTTTTCGTTGAAAGAAAAGCAAAATTGTTTTTTCATTGTTTGAATCTATTGTTTTTTTTTTTTTTAAACGATAATAATTCTAAATGTTTGTTTAACTTCTAACACGAATGACAAAACGAAACAAATGAATTAAAATATTGCATTAACGGTTTTTTTTTTTTGCATCTTAAATATTTTTCCTGTCGAACATCACCATTGATTATTGAATTTCTTTTTTTCTTCTGCGACATTTTCTTCAATGAATGGTTTTGAAAGAGAGTGAAATAGAGAGAAAGAGAGAGGAAAAAAAAAATAAATACAACGAACATATACACCCACAAGAATGGGTGTTAGAATATAAAGAAAGAAAGCGAGAATGTGTAGGTTCTGATAAATAGAAAGGAATATTAGTCAAAAAAATGACATGCAAATTTCACCATTACACTTGATTTCAACTATATTAATAATGTTTATAAATATAATTTATCCAAGAGTTATTTGAAAAATTATATATATATATATATATATATATGATTATGTTTCATATCAGTTAGTTGATGACGTAGACGATACGATAGTAGGTGTTGATGTTAATAATTCTTCATTGGTAACAACTTCATAAAATGATTCATCAATTGCTGAGTGTTTTGAAATAACATTTGTCGTATCATTGACGTTCGTATCAGTTGAAATGATTGACAAGGTTGGTTTTTGTCCGTTGTCATTCAAGATTATTGATGAATTTTTATTGTCATCAGATATTTCTAAATACAAAAAAAAAGAAACATATATATATATATAATCATGTTTTGCTTATTTCTTTCTTTTTTTTTATATTTGTGCAATCATTCAAAAAAACACAACATATGTCAAAAATGAAATCGCGATCATTATCTTTACCTAATCATAAATTGAATGCTGTGTACAATTGTCATACAAAAGAACAAAAAAAAGAAATGATTGTATCATCATTTATATTGTTTTAAATCATAATAAAATAGAAAATTTAATGAAAAGTTTTAATTATTATGAAGAAAATAAAATAAATCTACAAGTAGTAATCAGCATTGACATGAAACTTTTAGTTACGCATATAACATTTGGTTTTACGCTTCAATGAGTATTATTTTTCTTTCTTTTTGCATACACTTCATTATATTCTTTTGACACGACAACTATCGTTTATTTCAGTATCCAGATGCGAGAATAAATATAGATATAAATATAGGAGTCTTTGTGAACAAGGACAACAAATGACTGGTGTAATATATTTTCATCTCAAGTTCTTTCATGTACTAAGCACTTGATTGATAACATAATCGATTGTAGTAACTATTATTTATCTTGTTAAATAGACTATTTTAGATGTCAATATTGAATTCTATTTGTCGAATAATCTTCTTCTATTCATGTATTCATAACTCCTAATTATAAAATAGATTATACTAAAGAAAGAAAGATATTGAATCCTATACAAGAAATAAGATCGATATACATATATATATATATATATGTATATTTAATACGATGAAATATGATATTTTTAATGTATGCTATAAAATCGTTCATAAAAATAGTATGTACTATGTTTCGTTATGTTCTCTACTGAATAAATAACAATGAGCTCTGTTGTCGACAATCACATTATCAATGGGTGTTGATTGATCGATATATTACTATTTTGGTGTGTTTTTTTTTCTTCTTTTGTTTGTAACAGTCTGTTTTGTTATTTACATTAGGAAACTAAAGACTATCTAATAATTCTATTGTTATTATTTTCTATAAGCATTTATATAATTGCTATTCAAGGTGAAAATTCTTTTTTTTTTGTTGGTATTTATGTAAGTCATTTAACAGTGTAATCAATCGTAGATATGATGTAAGAAAAATAATTATGTCTATATGTTAGCAAGAGGAAAAAAAATAGAAGAAGTATATGGATAAATGAATGATATCGGTCAATGTTTTAGATCATTGATTACAATTCTATTGAAACAAAACAAAGCGCAAACGATAGATTGATTAATAGAAGAAAATATAGAAAAAAAGATATGTACATATTTAAATAATATTTACTCTAATTAAAGATAATTCAAGAAAAATTTTACGTGTAATTATTATAAAAAATAATTTCATTTGAAAAAAATAAAAATAAAAATTTTGATTAATTAATTATATAATTAATATTTTGATTATATATTACCTGATATTTTATTAATTGATGCAGTTATTGTTGGAATTTCATTATTACCAAAAACATCTTCTGTATCCGTAGATTCATTTCGTTGTTGTTGTGAACGTCGTTGATGATGAGAATTTGAATATCGTCGATATTTTTGATGTTGATGTTGTTGTTGTTGTTGTTGAGAAGGTATATTTGAAGTTGATGATGTTGATTCAGTTTTTTGCTTTTGTTCTTCTATTATTGGTAATGGATCAACCAAACGTAAAATATCAATCATTATTTTAGTTAATGAATGAATACCATTGAGATGTGTTGGTGGTATTTGTAAAGGTGTTTCAGGACCTGAATGTGAACGTTTTCTAGTTGTTGTTGATGAATTTGGAAAAACAAAAGCTCGATTTGAATGTAATCGTTGTCGTTTAGATGAATGTCTATTTGGATAAAGACTATCATCTGTTAATGGAGGCATTAATGGTGAATAAGGAGAATATGCTGGTTTGGAATGATAAGATGATGCTGAATTTGGTGAATTACTATATTCATTTTGCCACCAAGAATTTGATGGTGAAGTTCCTGTATTCCATGATTGACGATTATATGGAAAATGTTGTGGAACAAGTGAAAGTAATGGCCGTATTGGAGAATTACCTGTTGGTATTGTTGGATATGATTCTGAATAATAACGTGAACGTAAATGACGATAATGATAATGATCAACTTGTGTTGCACGTCGACGTAAATGTGCTGGTGCCAATTCAGAACGATAAGTTGGTGAAAAATCAAGTGGTGTAAAATCTGGTGCATCAGGATTTAAATGTATTTCATTTGTTGTATTATCATTACCAATATGTAATAAACGTGTTAATTCACGTGTTGCTTCACCTAAATCCATTTTATTTGTTGCTGTAAATGTACTTTGTGCAATATCACCAAATTCTGATGATGAACCAGATGATGATGAATAACGTGGTTGTTGTTTAAGTACACTAACTGATGCACGTTTATCATCAGTTGATAAAATATCACCAACAGATACTTCAACAGAAGTTGAAGGTAATCGTTGTGATACATTAGTTATTGTTGCTGATTTAGGACTATCTAATGATGATACTAATGATGAAGCAGCTGCTGATTTAGCATCAACTGGTTTTGGACGTATTTTAGTTTGTAAAGGACTTGTAGATGGATCACGATTTTCATCACTCATTTTTGAAAATTGTATTCGTATAACGATTGTATTTTATCGATATGAAATGAATGCTTGAAACTGACTTTCTATTATAAAAAAAATAAAATAAAAAAGAAAAAAAATAGTTTAAAAAAGATAAAGCACTAATCATACTGAAGTGAATTTAAGCAGGTGTGCATATGACGGCATAAAATTTTTTTTTTTTTGTAAATCTACGTGTACATATATACCTAGAATCTATGTTGTTTTTCATTAATGATGATTAATCGATGCCTTATTCTCATCTATATTTACTATATTTAATGATTCTATTTGAGAAAAAAAAAAAGAAGAAGGAAGACATTCAATTTAGCATCAAATAAAAATAAGAAAGAGAGTGAGAGAGAGAAACGTCTTGAAAGAAGGTGCATGATGGCATTTGTGATTAAGAAGTGATGAGAAAAAGAAACAGCTGTGCATATATATATACACAGTCAACGATAGACTCTAACATATTTTAAATGTGAATAACGTTCTAATCGATTGTGCGATTACTATATGTGTATAGTGTTGGATTATTCGCGAAAATTAAAAAGAAAATTTGATAATGTTGATGATTAACAAACATATATTCTCGTATAAGAAAAAAATTTATCATCGCGCAAAAAAAAAAGAAAAAAAAATACCGAACTTATTTCAAGAAACAAATTCTTTGAATATTTAATCATAAAAAATATTCAACTCGATAAAAGTTAAGATAAAATCATAAATAAATAAATAATATTATAGAATATAAATATCTTTCATCTTTTGTAAATAAAATCAAATGTAAACCATAATGATATAAATTTTAAAATGAATAACTCAATATTAGACTTTTCTTTTTTTTTTTAAATATAATAATAATTTGAATAGTTGAATAATTTTTAAATCCTTATGATACAAAAAAACCTACATTCTATTTCTTTTAATTATTACTTTGACTAGAATGATTGTAAAAAAAAAAAAAGAAAACTGTAATTATGATTCCATTTGTTTTTTGTGGACATTATCTTTCTTTTTTTTTTTCTTTTTTTGTTAGACACCATCCTATGTAAGAAGAAAAAGAACAGAATAGGAAAAGAACGAACCCTGTAAGCAGCTTGATTTTGCAATAACAACCTTTATGTTAACGACATAAAGTGCACATTCTTGCAAATATTCATGAAAAATTTTCAGATCAATGTTAAAAAATATTTAAAAAAAAAAACAATTATATAGATCAAGTACATGACTTTCAATTTCATGGCTAATATTAATCAGAATTATTTTAATTAATTTAATTATATTATTATAAAGACATATGAAAAACAATAAACAATTATATCCTTGACTTTTTTGTCTCTTGAAAAAAATGAATAAGTACATATTCTTTTTAATCAGTTTTTCATATGAGAAAAAAAATATATATAAGATATTTACTTAGATATGATCTGACTAAATTTGTCGTTGCAATGTCTGTTCACAATTAAATGCCATTAGGTATGATTGAGTATAAGATGTGTTAAAAAAATTTTTTTTTTGTCTAATGAAACATGTTGATATAATATCTCATTATAGTTTATGACTATCAGTAATGAAATATTTCTTTTGGGGCTTGTGATTCTATCGTCAAAGATAAGGAATGTGAATTTCTCATTTCCATTTTCCGTTTTATCGACGTCGACGAGAACAGTAATAGTAGTAGAAATGGTAGGGGAAATAGCATCCACAATAATGGTAGCAGATCTTTCTGAAACAAAAAAAAAAACTAGTGGTTATATTCCTCTTTTTTTTTTCTTCTCGTTTTTTTTTGTCGTTCTGTAATGTGTTCAGAACGTCAATCCTAGATGCATTCCCTTCTTTTTTTTTTGCGTGCATGCCACTCGTCATCAACATCTATTGTTATTGCTGCTAGCTTTACTATTTTTCTCTACAACGAAACAAACGATGAATGTCGCTCTATAGAAAGCGTAGGAGTAGAAAAGGACTACAATGAGATGTTATTTTTTCTTTACGTTCATTTTGTTTACTAGAAAAAGAAAATATTTCATTAATTATAAACGAAATAAAATATTGTTTTTTTTGTTGATTATAAAATTGATATCTATTGTTTTCATTTATATTTAATAGTTTAAATTTATTAAAAATATTAAAAAAAAAAAAAATTTCCTTTTTCTCATATATTTCATTCACATGAACAATCATAAAAGTATTCGATTGAAAAAAAATATGAAAGAAAAAAAAAGCATGACATAATTCTTTTTTTTGTCTCTATGTGGAAAGCAGGTGAATTTATTGTTGCATCGGTCTTTTTAATAAGAAAAATATATATATAGTTAAGTTCTATTTTTGTTTTTTAAGCAATAATTAAGTTAATTATAAATAACAAAAATTTCTTTTTTTCATAATCTCATTCAAATAAATTAATATCAAAGAAATTATTTATATAATTTTTATTTTTTAATAAAATATAAAAATATTCAAATGATTTTATATAATCAATATGTAACGTTAGTCTATATAATCATTGTCTTATTAATGAGTACTCATGTTTCTTTTTATTCTTCATTGTATTTTATAGTTTCATTAAACCTTTCAATCAACTACGAAATAAATGAGAATATCACTTTTCATACATATTAATAACATGCACTTCAATTGACTTGCACTTATGCATGTTAAAATGCATACATATATATATATACAATACTGAATAAAATATTTTCGACAACCTTGTTAATTGAGTTGTTACTACTCACAGTTGTTTGAAAAAAGAAAGTTGAACCTATTTCAATGAAAAGAACAGAAGATGAACTAAATTTGCGTAAGTAAAACTTATCGATGACATCATATCTTTATATTAAGACATAGTATCCATGTTACAAACCTTTGTCACTAGTTCAAATGTAATATTTGAAAAGAATTCTAATGAATATTGTGTTTTCAAATATGTAATTCGTTTTTAAAATATTTTAGTTATCAGAATGTAGTTTATCTTCTATTCTTTTTTTTTTTTTAACAATTGTGCAGAACAACAACAACAACAACAAAAAAAAACATAAAAATTAAGATCAATGCATGGGAAAATAGTCAGTTGTTTGATCGATTGTTTTTAAATTATTATTTGATATCTCATTTCTTATTAAAAACTTTGGTCATTTTTTACTGGAAAAAGATGACGTGTTTTAGAAAATGTGTTTCGTTGTTTTTGTCTTTGCATAAATATTTTTTGATTGTGCATTGCATTATTCTCGAAGGAACTTCATTCTCGTCAATTGCTTCTTTATTTATTTCAAAAAGCATGTCAAGATGTAGGACATGACAGCGTATCTCTATTAATTATGAATTAAACTTTGTTACTATTATATACAAGAATAGCTTTATAATTATAGAATCATCTCTTAAAGAATTTCTCCCCTCTTGAAAACTAAGACTTTATAATAACAAGGACTTTGTATCTTGACATGCTTTTTTCAAACAAAAAGAATGCTCTTCAACTTATTATGAGTCAAGTTTCATTATGATTTGATATTTAAGCATAAAATTTTCTATAGATATAACATGAATCATGATTGTACTTTTGATATAAAATTATCTAAACATTTTTTTTCAGTTTAAATCTGTAGATTGGAATTTCCTTCTTTAAAATCAATTGAATTGATATAGATGATAATGTAGCGAAAAATTGTGTTTTACAATAGTTAATAAATGTAATGAACTTGAAATACTAAATTCAAATGGATTAGATCGTGTCGAAGAAAATCATCTCATAGAATAGGAATCATTGATCCGGTCCAGTTCATTAAGACCTTCGAACCATACAGATTCAAACAACAAAGATTAAATTTTTTTTTTCGCAGTGACACGGGATTTAGAATGAGTATTTTCTTTATAATTTTGATGAATTTTATTATAAATAATGTTATATAAGTTTTCTAAACTCATAAATTCAATGCTATTGAATTCAATTATTAGCAAATTTAATATTTGATTAAAATAAATTGCTTTTACAATTGAGATATGGTTAATTATTCCAACTTATGAAATTCAATTAATTGATATATTTTATTTGACTATAGACAAATGTCCTTTATTGATTGTTTGTTAAAATGAAAAAAAAAACAAAACTAAAGAATAAATTTCAATATATTCAAAATTTTACATTTTATGATGATGAGTTTATTAATGAGTAATTGATTTATTATTGTTCGCTTTATTTTAATTAATATTATTCTGTAATACGGATCGATCTATTCAATCTGGAGAAAATATACATAAAATTTCATTGAATATTTTTCATGTTCAATTATTTGATAATTGCTTATTTGATGATTTTTTTTTGTCGTATAATGAAATACGTTTATTGATAGAAGATTATCAAATGTTGAGAAATATATTGTTTTATATTGTAAGATTTTTATTTGATGTTAATGATTTCTTTCTATCTGTAAATTTCAGTTTATAAGTTTCTGTCGAAGAACTATGATGAATTTTACTAAGATTATTAAGTGAATTCCAACGATATGATATTGTAGCGAGATAAGAACTTGATTTATCATTATATGATGGATGATCAGTATGGTAATCTTGTTTAGATGATACTAATTTATCTTGTAATACATAATCTTGCATTCGTTTTTGTCGTTCATCAATCCGTTTAGATTGTTTCGAGGATAATGTTGATATACTTGTCAAATGATCTAAAATTGAATAATGTTACACATATATATGAATATAAAAAACTGAATGAAATTTATAGATGAATATATATCAATTAGAATATCGAAATATTGATATTGAGGAAAGTATATAGTATAGTTAGTTGATGCTTAGACTAGCGGCAACGACTGAAAGTTTTCGAAGGAGAAAAAAAAAGATGATTTTTGCTAATGAGAATTTTCTAGAACTTTAACATCTATTTTTATGCTAAGACAATTTGAGATGGATCCGATAATGGGTATCATCCGGTCGTCGGTCTATCTCAGAGATGTCCACTACGGCTGAAAATCTGCCGCTGTCGCACCGCGAAGGATTTTGAAAAGTTGCTGGTGCGATGTAATTTTAAAAAATTTGCCGCGACGGGATTTGGAGAAATGTGCCGCTACCGCCGTGGCGGCAGCGCCGTCATGGATATCTCTGGTATATCTTCTTTTTCTTTCTTACTTTAATGATATATCAATTTATTGAAAACCTCTATTAACATATTCGTCGCGATATGAATATTGCTTTTTCACAATTCATGAAAGGTTTCATTTTTTTATTCAAGACAATTCTAATACTTCAAAACAGTTTTTATCAACGTTTCTCTGATGAATATGAGTTATGAACATCCCTTTATCGGTGATAAAAGAACCAGCCTCTTCCGTCAAAATATGGCAGAGATATTCAATTTTTTCTGCGATGAAGGAAGTTTTGAACCACCCTATAGTGGATTCCACCGCGTCAAATGTGTTAATATTTGGATTATTCGTAAAGGTTATTATGTAGTGAAATTTCTTTGACTATTGACTTTACTGTAATGAATGCTACAGAGTTGGTATGAATATCGATCGTTATAAACTTAGACTAGTTCCATCACTGATAGTAACAGTTTAGTCAATCGACTTATACTTTACATAAAGTCTTTCTAGGTTTAAATTTTGCTATACATCAATAATTATGTTTTACAAAAACAAAAAATTTAATTTAAACACAATTAGAATAATAAATTTTCATTAATAAAATATTATTTATAATTAATTATTATATATCGACAAACCTTTTTCAGTTGTCGTATATATTATTTGTAATTTTTGTTTATTTCAATTCTTAACAATCATATTTTGATTTTGTTCATTATTTAAAGAAAGTAATGTAGTTCGTTCAGAAATTGATGAATTTATTGTCTCTAATCCATCATAATCATTAATATAATCAGTACTATTTGTATCATCATTTATTGTTGAATTAAATACAATTTTTAAAATACTACCACCAAATAATTGTTTATGAACTAATGTACGATTAAGATATGTATTAAGTCGTGTAACATTTTGATAACGTGTAAAACCAAGTATAAAATCACCTATTATACTTCCATTATGAAAATTAGTTATACGACAAGTAGAATGAAATACTGCATATTTAGTTTTTGGATCAACAAATGCTTTAGTGATCTAAAATAGAGAAGAATGAATTAATATAATTTTATTAATAAGATTTAAACGAATAATAAGTGAAAAATGAAAAGATAATTGAGAAAAATTATATAATAAATTTTTTTCATTAATCTTATAATGAACTTTCTAATCTATTTAAGATAAAATATATATCACATAAAAATGATAGAATAGAGATTTATTTTTATCCTTAACAAATATGATTTTAATATATATAGATCGAATAATAGTGTAAGCAAGCATAGCTAAATCAATTGGTTTTTTTTTTCTAACAAAAGTCTTACGTGATTGACTTGAATTTTATTTTTCAAGGTTCATAATATAATTATGTATCAATTTAAAATTTTACGTCAGTTCCTAATTACATTTTAGTTTGTAATGTCTTTCTTAGACATTTTGATTCTCTGTTATTGAAATAGAAAATTATTTTAAGTAAATATTCTTTCTGTATTTGATGATAAGCTGCTGTTAATTCTTTAAAAGATTCGAACAAATTTGGTTTTATTTTGAATAATTAAAATTTTAGATTTAAATTCTTTGATTTTGTTTTTCTTGTAATATTTCACTAAAATGGTGATAAATAAGAATAAAAAAAAAGAAAGTGTTATTATAGTATGTATCCTTTTTGAGTTTTCAGTTGCATCAGAAGTTCTAACAATTAGTAAAGTATGAGCTTGAACAGAAATTGTCATTTGAAAGAGCTCGATTGTAAGAAAAAGGTTTGTACTTTGATATAGATAACTGTTTATCATCCGTAGCGTTTATTTCAAGTTTTGTTGTCAGTTAATTATCATATTTGATATTATTAATAAATAGAATTTTCATATTAGTACAAAAGAAAAAACAAGAAAAGACTTTGATGAGAGTATGCCTTTAACTATCAAATTGTTTTTGAATCGAGATTATGTGTATCATGTACGTTTGTTGTTAGCAGAATATCATGCTTCGTCTAATAAACACCAGAAAAACCAAAAATTTCAAAACTTTACATAAATGCAGATCTTAATGTGAAAGTTTCAGATTTATTGATCATATCTATTCCAAAATAAGAACATTGAACTTTGTCGTTGTATATATATGATCAACATGAAAAAAAACATGCTTTAAACATAGTCTTATCTTAAGGATAGAGCCAATCAAAATTCGAAACTCAGCTTTCTCAAGGAGAAAACTCACAAGAGAACACACAGAACTGATTAATTGCTTTTGGCTCATGACTCTGTGCAGCATGTAGGTCGTAGTAAGTTATGAATATCCTGAAAAGAGTTCGGGCCCATAGCTTATTACTACCGAGATACTGTATTACTAATTCCGTGGTCTCTCTCAGGAAAACAGAGTTTCAAATTTCGACTTGAAACTTCGCATAGAGACAGGTCTTGGTGAGAATATTTTTACTGTGAAAGTTTCAAATTTTTTCGTTGTTCCTATCCTAAGATATAGCTATGATAACAGCATGTTGTTCACATACCTGATACACCAGTAGATTCCAATGTTCTTATTTCAGAATAGAAGCAATGGAAAAGGTTGAAACTTTCACAATGAACTATTCTCACTAAGACCTGTCTACATTCAAAGTTACAAGTCGAAATTCGAAACTCAGCTTTTCTGATACTCCTGAGGGAGACCATCGAATTGAGCGAAAAAATGCAGTATCTCGATAGTAATAAACTATGGATCTGAACTCTTTTCAGGATATTCATAGCTCACTAGGACCTACATGATACACATAGCCCTGAGTCAAAAGTGATTGATCAGTTCTGTGTGTTCCCTTGTCAGCATTGTACTAATAAATATAATACTTCGGTAGTAATAATCTATCATACCAAATTTCTTTCAAAGTATTCATATCTCATAAGAACTTGTATGATACACATAGTTCTGGATCAAAATGCATTTGACGCTTAGAAACGTTCCCCGTGTGAACTTCTTGTTCTACTATTCTTGTATTTTATTTTTTATCTGTACTTTTTTACTTATTATAAATAAAAAACTTTCATAACAATGTTTCATAAAGTCAAATAATCATGAAATAAAGCAAATAACTATTATATTTATCTATTCTAAAAATATTAAAACTTACTAATGAACAAAATTCTCTTTGATAATTAACAGCTAATGATGATGATAAAGATAATAGTACAGGATCAAAATGAGCTTGAACAATAATACAACCCGAATAATAATCCGTTATTATTGGACTAGGTTTTCGAACTATAACAACAACAAAAAAAGAAAACACATTCTAATCTTCGTTTTTTTTTTCTGGTTACATTTATTTAAAATTACTACCTAAGATAACTGTAACAACAACCACAACTATAATAACTACCATAATAATAACCATAGATAAAATAAATAAAATTCGACGACGTGGTGTACACCATAAAGATAGATCAATATTTGATTTATCATCTTCAGTTTTTGTAGATTGTGTTCGATGAGAAGATTCTAATATTTCTTGAGTTTTTTCATTTTGTAGTTCAACTATTGAAGTTTTTGTTTGATCATATTTATGAGAAAGTGGAGATGGTGCTTGAAAAGATCGAGTAGCAATACGTTTCCATTGTTCTATTTAAATACAAAAAACAAAAAAAAATTTAAAATTTTATTTCAAAAACTAAAAAAAAAAAAAGAAAACCTACCTGTATCTTGTAAACCAGGCATTTCATTTAATTGTACATCATCAAGCGTTGTTTCAAGTATAACATCATCGAATGATTGAATTTCTTGTCGAACAGTATGTGGATTTCTCTGATTGATATAAACGAAAAAAAAAGAAAAATTTTTATTTAAGTTTCTTTTTACATAAAAACAAAAAAAAAATATTTACTCGATGAAGTTTATCAACTGAAGTTGGATCTTGTTTATGATCAAAAGAAGTAATAGCATTTTCTCTTGTTAACATGATGAAATTTCGATTGATATATCAAATACTAAGAGTATGTCCATTAGAAACATTCACTAAACAAAACAAAAAAAAAATTTTCACAATCATTTTCTTACAAAAATCGTTATTTTATATCTATTGATAATATTTTTTTTTCTTCTTATTCAGTAACTAAACTCTACCTCATGAATGAATAAAATTATTTTGAATTGACACGTGTGTTTAATCATCCGTATAGATAAAAAAAAAAAAGAAAGAACGATACTAATATTATATATTTCTTGTTTTTATTTATTATTATATAACATTTATCGATTATGAATAATAAAACAAAATAATAATTTATTGAACATAGTTTATTTATTAATATAATTTGAATGTTTAATAAATATAGTACTAATATCATTACTTATTTATTTTTACGCTTAGTTTATTTAAAAAACATACATATAAATACAAGGGGCATATGTGTTTTTGTTGTTCTTTAATACAATAAAAAGAGCACAAAAATAAATATGAATATGTAAGATAAAATAAGAAAATTTAGGTAATAATGAAACGTATATATATATATATACAAATAGCAGTTAATAAATCATAATTCGATGATTCATCTATCTATTTTATGATATAGACATTGCTTTGAAAGGACAAGGGCATATAATAATAATAATACATTTTCAAGTTTCAATCATAGATGTAAATACAATCTATCTTCATTGATATACCAAATAAATAGTTAGTAGTTATTTCGATAGAATTTTGTGTAGATTACATTTTCATAAATAGAAATATTCATTTAAAATAATATTTTATTATTTAAATTTTGAGTTAGAAATAATTCATATAAATTAATAAAATCTTCTTTCACACTTCATTATTGATAGAGTTTTTTAAATGTTAGAAAACGAACGAATTAATACGGTGGAACAAAACTGAAACTATATGAAAAAAAAAATTCTTACTTCATAAAGTCCTGATATTTGATAATTTTTTTAGCATAATAATATCCATTTTATTTCAAATAAATATCATGCTAGGAAATCAACTTCTAAATTGACAAAATGTTAAT
This sequence comes from Rotaria sp. Silwood1, assembly GCA_905250075.1. Taxonomy (NCBI): domain Eukaryota; kingdom Metazoa; phylum Rotifera; class Eurotatoria; order Philodinida; family Philodinidae; genus Rotaria; species Rotaria sp. Silwood1. Next base: position 57,649 of record CAJNOP010000287.1, read on the forward strand.
TCGAAAACAAAAATATGATATTTGTTTAAAATGAAATCAATATTATTTCGATTAAAAATTGTCGAATATCAGATTTTATAAATTCGTAGAATAAAAGTTTTGTCATATGGTTCATCTTGTTAGACTATAAAAATAAATTCGTTTTGTCACGTTTGAAAGTTATAGTCTGAATAAAAACCTATTAATATAACTTTGATATCACTTTTTTTGGCCTTTATTTATTTAGTGTCAAGCGAATATTCATATTTTCTTGTTAGTGTCTATAACTATTAAATGTCTATTTGATATATCATGAAGATAGATCGTATTCACACATATGATAGAATCAAGATGATGAGAAAGTCATGACCTTTGATTTTAGATTGAACTTTGATAATTAAAAAGATTCAAAATGTGTTATTATACGCTCTTATCCTTTCATCATGGCTTAATATTTCAATGGATTATGATAAATAAGAGTCTCTTTTATCTTAATTTTGAAAGATAATAGCTATTAATAGGGTATGAGAGAAGAAAAAGAGTCATATTCATATTCAAAATAGAAATCATTGGCAAGACTATCACAAAATATGAAGTCTTTGAAAAATTTAATAGAAGATTTCAAAATTTTCTGTTGTATCGAAACTAACTGATTAGAATAAATCTACAATTACATTGTAATCACATACATAAAATGTATAATGCTCGATTTATACTTTGCGCATGTATCGATTATTATTTATCTCAAGAAAAAATAATTGTGAGATTTATTATGAATTTATAATTTAAAAGTCAAATGATTAAAAATAAATTATTCTAAAGTAACTCACGTCAGTGATAAACATATATAATAATTTTTTCTTTTAATCAATCGAGAATTATAAATACTTCTTCAAATATAGAATAACAAACTGTTGATGAAGCATTCTATATATTCTGATTTCTATGTTATTGATCAAGAATATGATAGAGTTCAACGATTTTCTATCGAATAGATTCACTACGTTGAATGATTATTTTTTTTTTCATTCTATCCAATAAATCATGATGAATAACAATAAGAGCAAATAAAATATTTCTACAACATTCTTCCAAAAGATTTTTGTGTCCAAAATTGCAAAAATTGTAGTATTTTACTGTGATATTGATATGTATTTTTATGAAATGTACGATCAAGTTTGAATCTGTTCAGAGGACATGATTTTTATCCATTGACGAATGATATTGAGTGATGTGTATCAAACATGTGTCTTGTATGTCGAAAGAAAATAAGAAATATTCGACAACATGCTCGAAATGAAAGACTAGAACATATTGATAGAGATGAGAGATATTTTAGCGGTCTACAAACCAAGATTTCAATTTATTAAATGAATCAGTAGAGAAACCATTCTCAACAAATAGACCATGAGCAAAACTAGCGAACTTGTTTGAGTAAGAATCCTACTACATCTGTTGCAGAACTGTCGTAAAATCTAAGGCATAAAATGTAAATTTTGCCTTGAATGATATTCTCTGTTGAGTGATGGAATCATAAAGAAAAACACTTTCAATAAGACTTCCATCAGCAAACAAAAGATATGAATGGAGAGTGGTGGTATATCGATAAAACTTCTAGAAGATTGAATCAAATAAATTTATATCCACTACGTTCAACAAGAATATAGAGTGAAAGAGGACATGTCTTCACTTCATCGTCAAACCGATTTCAAAAACTTGTTTTAGTAAGATTTATAAGACCAATGTCAAAAATATCGATAGAAACTTCATATTCAAGTCAGTAGAAACCGGAATTTTGTAAAGATCGTTTTGATAAAGTTCAATCAGAGAATGAAGAAAGGAGTATAAGTCGAATAGATAATCAGAGACAATAATATTAGGAGAGTTTGATGAAGCTAGCTCTATGAAATATAAGTTTCGCAGTGGCAGAAGAAGATTATCAACAACAAGATTCATATCCAGTTTAACTTTAAAAGTTTCATCGTTCAGTTTCATTTTCATCTGTCCCTTCAGTACAGCCAGTTCATCCGAATCGAAAACAAATTAGATATAGTCAATAAACAATAAACTGAATAAATTAGTTGTCCTTGCAAAACTTTGACGATGACGTCTTTACAGTATTCTCAAATGAAAACAAAACAAAACCTGATTTATTGGAAGTCAGAGAGCATACGTCGTAAATGCATATGAAGATAATAACTCGACGAACTAGTGAAATAATATAGCACAAGTAGGAATAATCATAGAACGAATTTAACTATTAAAATTGAGTAATTGGCTTACATCAAATCATGCTAAGACAACATTTTGAAAATGTAATACAAAGTTGACTGTCGCTTACACATGAAAGTGAAGCTCGTTTGCATAAAAAGAAAATAAAATTTTATTGTTCAATTGAACAATTTATTGTCGAATTAGATAGTATACTTCCATCATTTACCTAAGATTACTAAGTTATAACAGTAAAAAGAACTGAAAAATAGTTCATATGAGAATTTTATAATGACTATTCAATCAAGTGAATTTCAAATTATTACTTTTCTTCTTACTAAGATAAATCAAAAGTATTGCATTGAAGAATATATAACGATTATTCAAACAAATTCAAAGAGTATATGAATAAGACACAAGTTTATAAGTTCCTAAGAAACAAATAATATATTATCAAATCTAATTGAAAAATACAAATAAATATGTATTAAATTTATAATTAACTAAATGAATTATTAAAAAAAAAATATACAATTATGTAATTATTTTACGTTTTAAACATTCAACAATAAAACGTTAGAAATCCTTGAATAAAAAAAAAGCAATATATTAAATAATAGAGAATGTCTTAAGTAACTTTTTGACATGAAAAGATTTACTTTTACTTATGTTTATATTAAAGAAAAAAGGAATCAAATTATCTAAAAATAGCGTTTTCATTCACTTCATCCAGTGATATTTTATAACTTGTTCAGTCTATAATTCACGAATGATTGTTCCAGTTCATTTAAACTTTCAGATTAAAAAGTTAGATTAGTAATGATAGTTTCAATCATATAATTTATACTGTTTCAAATCTAATCAAATTGTATAGTAATATTTTTTTTCTGCAGATATTTTCAATTAAATCAACTCAAAAATATTCTTTCTTGTTAAATATAACACAATAAATAAATTAAAATGTGTATACTAACTCGTTGTTGACTATTCACTTTCTATGAGCAAAATTGCAAAAAATCATTTGAGTATTTTCATCTACTAAAAAAAAAAATGTTGTATTTTCTTTCGATAATGAAGAAATATTAATAATTGCTTTATAGTTTTCTTAATTTGGAAAAAGAAAACATTATTTATTTCTTAAGAAATGAATCAAACGACGTAAAAAAATTAGTTATCTATGAACTTTGTAGTTTATGATGAGAATCATTATTTAGATATAACTCGAAAATTTGAAAGATACAAAAATAATTGAAATTTTGATTCGCTACTATATATTATAAATATTTCGCGTACAAAAAACATGTCTTTTTTGAACCTATGTCCCTAAAGTAGATATATTAGAAATAGTTTTTAAACAATATCAATGTAAATGTCAGTTAAACAAATATTGAATTGAAATAGAATGGTATTATGCTTAAGTGATATGAAAATGAAACATTTGACCAAGGATCTTCTCTATAATATGCTATTACTGACATTTTCAAAGCGTTCACTGTGTTCTTTTTCAGAATAACTCAATTGTATGAGCTTGTCTAAGACATTCTATAGCTATAGATCTATTTATTTTTTCGTGCGTACGAGTTATTCCAAAGGAGAAAAAAAAGAATCTATGGGATTTTCCCATTCAAATGTGTCATATTTTCATCCTCTTAGAAAGAAAAAAAAACAACAACTTATTTCCCATCAAACTCAGTCTAATTCCTCGTATTCTTTGTTATATTGTGTTATATGTGAGAAAAATATTTTCCTCTATAATCTTTATCCCTCCTTTATATTTATATAAAACATTCATAATATAAAATATTTTCTATATAAAAATAGAAGCAAACTTCAATAACTTCATTCATCCATTAATAATCATTTTCTATAACACTAAACAAGTAATTTCAAGTAGGATAGAAGTATTCATGTTATTTAATTCTGTTTTATTTCCGTAGTTTTCATTCATCAAACAAATATTATAGATCGAAGCACAAACAACTTCATAAGAAGCACGTAGATATAACTTTGAATTGTTTATATTTGTAAAACTAGTGTCAAAAGAATCTTTCTCAAATATAAATCAATATAATATTTATTTATTCATTCTATAAATTATGAGCTATATAAAGCAAAGTATCGTTTTTTTTTTGTTGTTATTATTTCTTATTCTAAGTGTTCAACTTCTAATATAACTAGTTTCTTAATATATTCTTCATTATTTCTATTTAGACCTCTCTTAACTAACATTATATGATGAATTACATACAATTTATATGCATAATTTTATTTCTACAACAAACTATCATGATTCAATGTGAAAAATTTCAAGTAAAATCAAAAGAATTAGAAACTCTCAATTCCGAACAATCATTAAACGACAATGAAGTCGATGCGATGGCAGCTTCAGAAGAAACAAACGAACATACTTTCTTTCTTCTCATCGCTGGACCAATTGACACCTTGATTTCAACAGCTATCTATCTAGCACCAAAAGAATCTACAATTGTGTATAATAATCATAGTAACATCGATATAACTCACATTCAAAAAGAATATCCAGAACAAATGGCAAGTATAGGTCGAGGTCTATATGTGGTATTTGCATCATCTCCACAATGTGATAAGATATTTTGCATGAAATTTGGAAATAATATCAGATTTTTCAAGACATGCAGTTCAGAGCATTGCTTTTGTTCAAATGGTCAACCACATTTACAACATTGTGGTTATGGTACTGTTTTTGATCCACTTCATAAAACTTGCAATCAACCTCAAATTGTTGGCTGCTAAAATAAGATGCAAAAAAAAATTCATTCATATTCAATTCTAACTTTTGAAAATTCTCGTAATATATATCTGCTGCTTATTTTCTGTAGAATTTCTTTTTTTTGCAATTATCTTATTTGAAATATTGAAATAAAGATTTATCGTTTATTCAATTGTATATATGAAATGCAAAAATGCTGCCATCATTGGATTTTCTATAGTTTGACTAATTGCAATACATTTTATAATAGTATCAATACAATAGATAGATAAGTGAATATGTATGAGTTGTTCTTACAAATAATCGCCTTGTATTCTGAGATTTGATTTTTGAAAAATTTTGTGTTGTCAAACAAAGTAGAAAAAATGTTCAAAAATTGTCACAACTATTATGGCAATATTTGAAATACAGAAAGATTTTCTTCATTTCACTTTTAATAAAATGGATTAAATGAAAACATAGCGAAATCTTATAAATTCTAGACATTCAAAAAAAAAAAAAGTAAAATTATGTTTTTCAAAGTGATCATATACTTTTTGAAACTTTTTATTACACTTTCATATTGAACAATTATAGGAATACTTTAATATATAAGTTTATATTCTTCCTTTACTTGAATTGATAAATTTATAATACAATTCAATTTTTATAGGTGAGCAATTAGAGGTTATTAGAGCACAAGGTAGTGCAAGGGGGAAACTGCGAATTCCGGATTCCCATGGGAATCCTACGAGAGTTCCGAGAATCCATGAAAATCCCGAACTCTCTGGGATTCTCGGAATTTTATAATCACAAATGACGTTTTCGAAATTCAAATTTAACCTCAATAATCCTCACTCTTGTCCTGAAAATCTCATAGAAGTCAGTGTCAAAGCTTTACTGCTTTATCATATGGTTAGAAAAACTAAACTATTGAGAAAAATCATTGCCTAGGCGAACTTGTTTTTCATATGCTTGAACTATCCAGATTTCAAGGCTTATCCATAGCACATCACTTTCTTGTTCAAGAATTTCAAGAAATCCACGTGCATGAAAGAAAGAACTACATTAATATCGTGATTAAAAGCAGTAAATATAGTTTCACAAGTCGTACTTATTCTCAAGTGAAAAATGCTCAATTTGGAAAGTGATTGAAACTCGAAACTACCCATAGTTGCACACAGTGTTCTTTCTTATGCGCATGAAATGTACAGCCCTCAAGATTTGTCCATGGCGCATGCTGTTCTTGCTCCAGATGCTCATGTATTTCATGTACATAGCCTCAGAGAGTTTGTTAAGGTTATTTATTTTGAAAATTCGATAAACTTTACCTAATGCGATGGATATCAAGTCTATTATGACAATACAGCAGCTTACTTTCTTATTTTTACGGGTAAATATCCTAGGTAGAATAACAAACAGTAGCAAGAAATAAGATGAATTAATGAGTAATACAAGAAACATGTCGAATCAAATGAATCTATGGAATCTTATGTGTAACCATTTACTCATTCAGTAATATGATAGCTGAACATGCTTAAATCAATCAGTTAGCAGCACAGCCTTCCTGTCTACTAAGAGACAAGAGGCTCTTTATCTGTGGCTATATTGTTTTTGGCATCAATTTTGACACAAGAGAAAAAGAGTTTGAGAGTGAAGAAGAAAATGGTTTGCAGACTGTTATTGCATGAAATTGAGTTTCATTGCTAGCGGACAAAGAAGACAATTATGAATTTTATCTTAGAATCAGGTATATTTATCTAATTTGGACAAGAAGAGCAACATTAGATTTGAAGAGTACTAGCTTGACTCTTGATCCGATGAGTTGTAATTATTTTCGTTAGAGTAAACAATACGGATCTTTTTTCCACATTAGACTCGTACAAATAATCTATTTTGTTTTATCGCAGATTCTCTTGTTGTCTTTCAAACAAAATTAAGATCAAATATGGAGAGAAGATTACAGGCTCGATGATAAATCTGTCTAATAGTTTTTTAAAATTATCATAAAGGAGAAGATCATGAAATAATTTTGAAGCTGATTGTTTCGAAGCAGTCTCTTTCTTGTACTTTGTGACGTCTTTGGAAAGTTTACTGAAAATTGGTACTGACTGAATTTGCCTGGTCTTTGCTTGAATATTTGAGATCCTCATCAAGTTCCGCATTTCTATTCTTTTGTTTCTATCGGTCTGCCTTTTTCTCGAGGATTCAATTGGTGCCTTCAAGCTTTTCCTTGAATTGTGAAGGTCGAGTGATATTTATTCTTTCACAGCAAAAAATTAGTCCAATGATCACTAAGTCTAGACAAATTGCTCATACGATATGCATCAATACTAGTGACACAAAAGAGCTCTTCTGCTTCATTTTTCTCTACCCATGAAAGAACAGCAAAAACCAAAGTAACATCGATTAGGGTGTGGGTAGAAGCTGCCATGACCGGTTTCGACCTTGCTTAAGGGTCTCATCAGCTGGCATAGTTCTAGTTCTCTAACTAGGAGTGGAACATTCGATTTTTGTCGTAGCCCTTAGGGTTATGATGAATTGAATAATGCCACCTAATGAGACCCTTCAGCAAGGACGAAACGGTCGTGGCTGCTATGCTAATTGTTTACTCATTGTTGTTCTCATAAGAAGCGATAAAATAAAAAATAAAATATTTCTTCTCACTTTGTATTCGCCATGAACAACAGATGAATTGTACACATATTACACGGATTCTTGATAAAAATCAATTATAAGAGTCGTAAGATTTTGACGCGTTCAACACCAATGATAGAAAGCTAAATGATTGTATTTCGCATGTCTCTTGAAGAAGTCATCTCGCCTTTTTTTTCTTTTCATAGCTGTTCGTTCACATGCTGAGAACAAGACCAATAATTAACTATCACGTGCTGTGATAGGCCAATAAGGGAGAGACAGTCTTCGTATACGGAAATAAGTCTTATTAACGTATTATTATCTTAAAATCAATCTTGTTCTTATCAGCATTCAGACTCAAAAGAAAATTTCATATTTTCAATAAGAATCAGTGCAATTGATACTGCATGTAAAAAAGGGTGTGGGTGTGTGTGAGCGTGGGTGTGAGTGTGAGTGGGTGTGTGTGCGTTTGAGTGTGGGTGTGGATCTTTTTTACATCACCATCCATTTCTACACCCATACCCACACCCACACCCTTTTTTAACTAACTATCGCGGCAGCGGCGCGGTAGCGCTAGGTTTTTTTGGAGAACAATGCAAAAATGCATAAATTCGAACAGAATTTCAATGTTTGCAAGTGCAAAACTATGAGATTCAACGAATCTTATCGATTGGTAACAACAGCTCAAGTCCTGAACAGTCACAGATCGTAAAATTCACAACATTATTCTAACAATCATCGCGGCAGCGGCGCGGTCGCGACATGGTTATTTTTGGTGGCGTCGCGGCAGCGGTGCGGTAGGTTTTCTGTTTTTATCACCGCGGTGCGGTAGCGACGCGTTAGCTTTTTTCTTTTATCGTCGTGGCGCGGCAGCGGTCAGTTTTCAACTGCGATGGACATCTCTGCTCCGTAATCATCGCATACGGGAAATATACGCGTTAAGATACGTTTATCATGCCCCATCTCTGTGTTATTATGTTTCATTAGGCATACGAATAGAGGTCGTGATATTTTTAAAGAGGAAAAAAAAGAAATGGAGAGTATCAATGGCTTCTTACAAAGGATCGTATGGTACAATCCCATGTAAAAATAAGTGAACCAAAAGTCACTTTTTATCACTTTTAATAGTAATAAAGTAAAACAAAGTAACTTTTCTTACTATTTTTCGCTTTTTATAGTACTTTTTGATAATTTATCCACTTTCTATAGTACTTCCTCATACTTTTCCTACTTTCAAAAGTACTTAACAGTAATTTTTAGTCAAAAAGTATGAAAAGTACTTAAAAAGGTTCACTCCCAGGACGAGCATTACGATAGCCGTAAACGATCGTATACGACGTCGTATTCGATCGTGTACGGTCGTATACGGTGTAAATTACGATCGTATACGACCGTATTTCGCCGTATTACTTGACGCCAGATTTACGACCGTATATCGTCGTGTCGTATACGACGAAATACGACCACCGTACACAGTCGTATACTATGTGGATTGTCATCGTATTTCATTCAAAATTTTGCTACCTACCCTCCCCCCTCCACCCTCCCAACTCTGCAAAGATGGAAAAGTTAATCTTTGTTGTGTCCAGTCTGACTGGAGCTCCCAATTCTTATTTCTCATGCAGCTTTGATGATATATCACCAAAGCTGCACGAAAAACAAGAACTTGAACTTCCAGCCAAATTGGACATCCCCATTCCATTACATTGATACTTTATGATTTTATTTGTCCTTTTGATAATCTAAAAAATAAAAAATAAATTTATTTAATCTAAAAAATAAAAGTTAAAGTTGATCTAATCTAAAAACAAAAAAATAAAATTCATTTAATCTAAAAAATAAAATTTATTCAATCTAAAAAGTAAAATTTATTCAATCTAAAAAATAAAATTGAAACTTTTTCTAATCTAAAAATAAAAAAAAAATTTATTTAGTCTAAAAATAAAAAATAAAATTTATTTAATCTAAAGATAACAAAATAAAATTTATCTAGTCTAAAAATAAAAAATAATATTCATCTAATCCAGAAAAAAAAAGAAAATTCATCAAATAGTAAATTATTTATACAATCGAAATATTAGTATTAGATATAATCTAATGTATAATTTACTATACTAATGCTGAAGTCAACATTAAAAAATATATAAATTGATAAAAATAACGATTTCAGACTCATTCAAAACTGAAGATCTAATATCATCTGACTAATTTCTATTGGGTAAGGAATATCTCTCTACTTCATAAACGAATTACTCGTTGACAATAACGACTATACAGTATAGTACTATCTGAATGTCTCTCTATCCGTATAGCTAAATATTAGATGAAATGAAAACAGACTGTATAAAGTAGGAAGTATTCATCCTTTTACTGCTATAAACTGATTAATTTATGTAAGACAAAGCTCATATATATCAAATACGAGATACCTATCTGATGTTAAGAATTGAGTACTTAATGGAAAAAGAATGCAGATATACATACATGCATACAAAATAGACAGGCTATGTCTGCTGCCGTTACAGATATTATTACTGAAGAGTAATATCTCTGTGTTCAAATCTATACTTGATCGAAGAAAAAACGTCGAACATAGTTTTAAATAAGAGGTATATTTGTTTTATTCCTTTCAATTGAGTGTCAGAAAAAAAAAATTTGTAAAGGAATAAATGTGTCTGATACTGATAAAAATTACATTTTTTTAAACAGACGACATCTGTTTTCTCTTGGTATGAACAGATATAGAAACAGATATTGTTTGTCTTATTTGTCGATAACAATAATATAGAAAATGCTAACTTCTTACCTCTTATTTTTCTATATTGCTGATATGACAAATCTTAAGTTTTATTTCTTATATTTCTATATTGGATATATAGAAAATCCTATTTTTTATTTTTCTATATTGGTTATATAGAAAATCTTAATTTTTATTTCTTATTCTTCTATCTTGATGACATAGAAACAGTTAGTTTTGTGTCTTATCTGTTTATAGTAGTAATATAGAAAATGCTGATTTTCACATCTTATTATTCTACATTGGTGATATGAGAATCTTATTTTTTTTATTTTTCTACATTGGTAACAAAGATAACTATTTGTTTTATTTCTCATTTTTGCATATTGCTGATATAGAAAATATTTTTTATTTTTCAATTTTTCTATATTAATAGTATAGAAAATCTTAATTTGTATTTCTTATTTTTCTATATTGATGATATAGAAGCAGTTAGTTTTGTGTCTTACTCGTCTATAATAATAATAATATAGAAAATGCTAATTTTTCTTTCTTATTTTTCTATATTAGTAGTACAAAAAGTCGCATTTTTTTTCTTACTTTTCCATATTAATAATGCGGATGATCATATTCTTTAGTTTTTTTGTTTTTTCTATATTGGTAATGTAGAAAATCTTAACTTTTGTTTTTTATTTCTCTGTGTTAACGGTATAGAGAGTAAAATTTTTTATGCATGAGTTTTTGTGACTATTATGCTATGAATTTTATTATGTAATGATAACTGCCGGTGTAGGCACCTATGCATCGGGTTCAGTAAGTAAAAAGATCTGGGCTATGTGAAGTTAAGTTGAACTATAGCTGCCAGGGAAGGTGAAACATGACGAGAATGTATGTTTTTAAAGAAATCAGTTAAAACCTTACTGTACGATTTTTTTATAATCATACAATATTTTAGTGTTGGAGCATCTAAGAAACTTGCTAGAAGAATTGACATCAGATTTCAAAGACGACAATTTTTTATATGATTTTTTGTATCATCTTGTATGAACACATACGATTTTTGAGTAACATCGAATAGGATCATACAAGAATTCATAACTGATCTTACTATGTAATTTTTCGACCTGGGTATGGTCGACACATGTAGCTCAACTTACGACTAACTTACGACCATATACAGTCGTATACTATACTCGTACACGGCAGTCGTTTATTTCAACGTATACGTTGATTGTATTTGAACGTATGGCACCGTATACGTTCATCGTATACGATCGTCGTGTACGATGACCGTTTCTAGACGTATTTCGTCGTATACGACCGTTTACGATAGTGCTTTTTTGACCTGGGCTTATAAGTACTTTGTCCTGCTTAAAACCTACTATTGAAAGTACTTAATAGTCACTTTTTTGGGTAAAATGTTTTACATGGGATTCTTTTTCAGTGTTTTTAAGGCCCCCTCAGAAAATCCAATTTTTCAGAGATAAGCCGAAATTGAAGTTTTATCATAGGAAGATGCAATGAAGTCTCCTCTTTCGGAATATCTATGGTTTATTGCAAAATGAATTGATTTTGACGAACTTATCGCCTAAAACTTGGCTTCTACTATCACATTTTTCGAGAAATTTTCATGGTATTTTTTCAAGGTTTTTTGACTTTTTAGGCTCCTTTCTCTTTGCATCATCATTTCGTAAGATCTTTTTTTATACTAATCACTATGAGACTATTAAAACATAATATTAAGATCACATATTTATGGCCTGTCTTGAACGCTGATATATAAATCAAGTTATTTTCGGAAAAATCGCTTTCTAATACTTATTTTTCGTTTTTCTCAAAATTAGGTTTTTCGTCATGCAATTTACGCGGGCAAGTTTTTCTCCATAACGAATCGACATGGAAGTGATAATTTTTTTTATTATATAGAAGACATGTAGGGCTAGGACTTATCATGCTCGGATTTTTAAATTTTTCTTTTGCTGAAATAAAAAGCTAGGGCACTTTATTTTCATTAGCACCTAGAATTTGAAAGTTTTTCGAAAAACGTCTTTTAAAAATTAAATAAAGGGAAATTCAAAAATCAGACCATGATAAATCCTAGCCCTAAGGGTACTCTACAATCTAAAAGCTGTCCCATCACTCTAGCTGGTATCTTTATTGCAAAAAACTTGCCCTATTTTTTACCAATAAAGAGCCTAGAACTCATGTATAACTTTGAGATTTGGAGGAGATATTTTAACCATAATATATCCTAGCCAAGACCAACATTCCCTGATATTTTGATTGAAAACGGATAAGAAAATAACAAAGTTCGTTCCTGAGGGGGGGGGGGCGGGGCTTAATATTAACATTTTTAATTCAGTTAGTCTATTTTAGGCCTTATCAAATTCATATTTGAAATTTCTATTTCTCTTTTCAGATTTTGTATTTTGTTTCTTTTTATATACACTTTCTTCGTTTATTCTTGTTGAATATGAGGTATGTATTCTTATTCTTATTGGATATTTGTTTTTATTTATTCTACACATTGATAGTGAAAAAAACAATTTAGAGTAATAACATTTAAATTTTGTCAAATGAATCTTGTGTACATTTTTGTAATTATCTGTAATTTTATTTTATTTTTTATTTTTATTTTGTTTTTGTCGTAGAGGAACATATTTTCTATTAAAAGCTGCGAATAGAAGTAGCTTTGTTTCTTTTTTTTTTTGAATCAATCGTTTGTCATTGTACTTTGAGATACTTTCTCATTTAGAAAAAATGTACTAACAAGTACTTTATAAATTGAAACCAAATATCTAAATGTACTCTGTTGTCGATTTCTATTAATCAACGTTGTTTTTTTCTTTTATTTGTTAAGGAAAACATACTGCTGATCGATTCTTTTCTCGAATCAAACATTTCTGTTTAAATTAAATTTATTTTGGATCAATCTTGATATATATATATATATATATATTTCTGAAGGTAGTGTGAAAATTTTTTTCAATTGTAATCTTCATTTTCAAATTAGACATTGAAATCTTTTCTAGATTTGAAATGAATGAATCTATTCTTAGTCATCTTCTTCTTTATGAACGTTTATCTGGGGGTTTACTTTTATCTCAAGACAAAATACGAGTATTAGGTGTGACAGACCAATCAAGATTTCTTTCTAGTCTTGCTCTTGTTTTAAATGGAAGTACAACATGTACAGCTGTTTATGTTAATCTATCTGATAAAATTGTATTTATTGCTCGAAATGAACCCATCACAATAAATGATGAACAATATTTCGATCGATTTTTTCGTCAAATTCGAATTTATGCTACCTTAACTAGTTTATGTTCATTCAGAGACAAAGCAATAGTAGAAGCTCGAGATCAATTGGATTCTCTTGTATTTGAATATAATTCGAAGAAAATGATCAAATATTTTATTGGTCGAAATTCTACAGTCATTGATGGATTAAGACAAATGGTTAAATGGAATACAAATGAAAAATATCATTTTGTTGAAGAACTTCGTTCAAATAAAGAATCTTACACAGATGATCCATTAATGACCGAAAAAGTCTATTTAATATTCAAAAATTACACCGAAGAAGATTATATGGATTTTTTATTGAAAAAAGTCGATGAATTCTTAACAGCTCGTGATCAACTATTTAGAAATCAAGTCAATCCATCTGAGCATCAGCTCATGTTAGCAGCACGACTTGCAATGATACTTTATCAATCACGTTTATTTCAATTTATACTTAATCATTCGATAGGAACAGCTGATAAAGGTGTTTATTATTTCGAAAAGACATCGGCTCATATACGAGCAGAAAATGTTCTTTTAAAATCTTTACTTAATAATAAAGAACGGTTTGGTCAAATATATAAAAATATCTCATGGAAACTCGTTCCACCAATTCAACAAACACATCAATTAAATATTACTCCACGACAAGCATTTGAAAACATCTTCAAAAATCTACTTCATTCATCAAATGAAATTATCTCGAATATTCTTCAAAACACTACAAGTGATTCTTTTTATAATCAATACTTGGTAAAATTAAAAGAAATTGACGAAAAACCTGTTTATGTTGGTCATTTACATGCCGAAATTTTACTTATCGATTATATTTTAAATAACAATATCAAGCAGGAAGATCATTTCAATCAAATTGAGATAGGCATTTCGAAAATGCCTTGTTTACCATGTTCTTATTATATTGCTGCATTAAATAAAACACATAGTCGTTGTTTTTATCACTCTGATGCAACATGTGGCAAACTTTATGGTAAATGGATATATAGATCCAACGAAGATCCATCTATCATTAATGAAATTAATGACAAATTAATTGAAAAAATTCAAAATTTAATTCAAAAAATATTAGTCGACAGTGGTCGTGATGGTCGTCCAAAAAAAAGTGGCGATAGCGACATAATGTACACTTCAATGGAAGGTGATGAACTTGAAGAACAAATATATCGTAAAATTGATCCTTAACAAGATCTTGGTATGTTTTCTTAGATTTCCATAAAATTCAATCTATTCTTTTGTATTTTTAGAGTGGCTGTTATTGCTTGTGGACAATTTCAAATTTTATTAACATTTTTTTTGCTAAGATCTTGATTATGTTCTTTTGTTGTTTTTTGTTATTTTTTATTGATTAGTAAAAGAACTTCATTGAACTAATTGTTTGTGTTCATCGTTTTGATGTTTTTTCTCTGGTGAAATAAGTTGTTGAGAGAATATTGGTGAAGAAGTTGTTTCCTGAGAAATGATCTACACAACATATTAATGTAGACAATTCTATGATATGATCGATTGTAAGAAATGCGGTGCGAAGCACAGCATTAATTAAAGAAAGCAGTATTGGAGGATATAGCGAGAAAAGTGAATTACCTACCTTTAAGGAAAAATTATTTCTCTTAATAACTTAAGAAGAGTTTTTCTTTTGCTAATCAGAAATAAATCGACTACTAAAAAAATCCTTCTGTAATTTTGCTTTCATTCATCACTTTTTTAAATTTGTCAAAAAAAATAGAAGATTTCAATTTCTAAAAATTGTGTTCAATACCCCAAAAGTTTATTTAATATTCATATAACAGACATGATATACACAACATATATAAAGTACTTGCGGAATAAAAAATAATGAATATTTCAATCAAGACATATCCGATGATTGTGTACGAAAACTATCTACGGCTGCTCCACTATCAAGTTTCATAATACGTAATGCATCAATTTTTGTTGTACACATCGGACATATATCAGCTGTACTCCGATATCTTAAAAAAAAACAAAATACAAACAAAAATAAAATCTAACAAGCTTCTATTTACTTTAAAAATTCTGAATAAATTGCCGGAAAATTACATGATGGACATAAAGATAAATCTTCTCGAATAACATGAGCTCCCTAAATTCAAAAAAAAAGAATAAAATTTTAAATTTCATTAAAAAGAAAAAAGGAAAACGTCGTACAGTAACAATACAATAAGGTAATGCAAGTTGACAACTTGGACATTAGAATTCATAATTAGGTACACGTTGATGACAATGTAGACATTGAGAAAAATCTTCTTCACTTTCACTTTTATTTGGTTTTCTAAATTACAGAAAAAATCTTTTTTTTTTCTTTTTTGGTTAATTTTAAAGCTTTCGACACTAAAGATATGTTTTCTTCAATCATGAATGTGATAAAAACGTTTCTAAATTTTTAGTAGAAAGTGCAAAAGCGACGAGGCTTTTATTAATATACAACGAGATTTTACCGAATATGGTCCTAATTTAGAAAGATCTGTTCACGTGTACTGCGCCGATTAGATCCTATGACCATGAGAAAGATTTTTTCGTATCGAAAATTTAAAGAACTTTTTTTTTCAGATTATGCTGCAAAAGAGTATTGAAGTAACTCCATAGTAGGTTTTCAATAGATTGCTCTCTCCTATTAGCTGTTTTTCAAAAGTTTTCTAACTCGGAATTAATACGTTGCTATGATGACGGAAGCAAAATATTGTCCATATTGAATGTAGATATTATTATGAATATAAATATTGAAAAAATTCAATAAACTCTAGAAATTATTTTGCCAGTACGGCTTCATGAGACAGCAAAGTATAGAACTTACAAACTCTGATTATTATAAATTTATAGTATACTGTTAGAGGAATTAAAATAATTTATTTAAAAAAAATGCTAGAGGAAATCTTCTAGTATATCGAAGACTTTATTTAATTTTCTTACCAAACAAGTGCTTCAATTTTTTTCTTATATTTTGGATCAATTTGTTCACGATATTCGGGTCTCATAAGTATAAGTGAAAAATTAAATGCTGAATTATTCATTCCTGCTTTTTGACATTCAATAACTGTTGTTGTTAAAAGGGTGGGTGTGGGTGTGTGGGTGTGGGTGTGGGTGTG
>CAJNOP010000287.1:81160-133817 GCA_905250075.1 Rotaria sp. Silwood1
TGTGGGTGTGGGTGTGGGTGTGGGTGTGGGTGTGGGTGTGGGTGGGTCGGTGTGTGTGGGTGGGTGGTGTGGGTGGGTGTGGGTCGGTGTGTGTGTGGGTGGGTGGTGTGGGTGGGTGTGGGTGTGGGTGTGGGTGTGGGTGGGTGTGGGTCGGTGTGTGTGTGGGTTGGTGGTGTGGGTGGGTGTGGGTCGATGTGTGGGTGGGTGGGTGGTGTGGGTGTGGGTGTGGGCGTGGGTGGGTGTGGGTGTAGGTGTGGGTGCTGGTCTAGCTCTTCTGTCCACCCACACCCCACACCCAACCACACCCACACCCACACCCACACACCCACATCCGACACCCCGCTCATAAGATATGCATCAATACTAGTGACACAAAAGAGCTCTTCTGCTTCATTCTTCTCTGTCCATGAAAGAACAGCAAAAACCAAAGTAACATCGATTAGAACTGCCCCGTTACGTTTCCCCATAAAGCATGTCTATTTTATTAAATGAATCGTATAGTGAATTAATATAAGCTAATCGGTTAGTATATTGTTCCTATCATTTGATAAAAATTCGATAGATTATTTACATATGTTTTCTTTTTATGGTAATCCTAACGGTTGGATCATTATTGATCAGCGTAGAAAGAATAGTGTTGACTGCGAAACTACGACTTACTACGTATTGGATAAAATGAAAAATCCACAAGTTCGTCTTCGGAGCTAGTGCCTTGGGTCAATTATAGCTATATATTTTATGTCGAATTTAAATTTGTAGTCCGATTCATCCTTCTATGAATAAATATAAGGGCCATTGTGCAAAGCATTTGAGATTTCTCACCTATTTGAACTGTATAAATGGTCGTACTAGATGTCAAGATTTCGCTCACATCATTTCATCAGAAGCAGTCGCTTATATAGCTTAGAATGTTCAGTTAACGATATCGAGTGAGTGTGGATTTACGTCTTCTTTCCATCCCAACGAAACATTCACACCCATACTCCTATTTTCCATACCTATGCATGGTTCTCTTAAAGAAATAGGTTTAGAAATATTAAATAAATGAAGTGATATTGATTATGCACGAGCATGAGTTATAACTTCAGTGCTTTTCAGGCATCTACTTCAAGTATTCCTGGGGTTTCCATCGGATTCCCATGGGATTTGGAATCCCTGGAATCCGCCGATTTTCCCTTGGCAGCAACCAATGTGAGGGTAAGAGTGAGAGTGTGACTAATCTGCAGTAGTACCCTGTATGCAAAATTTCATCACAACCAGACTACTCTTTGAAGAGCTATCGTATAAACGGCCGGTTGGACGGACACACGGATCGATCCTATAGTGTACTTACTTTTGCAGTACACAATAATCAAAGTACTACATGCTAGTGTTTATATGAGTTCTTATAACTTAAAAAAGCTATAGACATTAAACATTTTGCTTATTTACTATCAGGTAGATATTCTATTCTGTCAAAGTTTCAAACAGTTTGCTTTTAGTAAAAACATGAAAGATGAATTTAAATATAGCTTCAAACTTCTAGGACAAATTCTTATAATCAAATAATATATTTATTAATCAAATTCAATTATGAAAAATAGTAATTGCTTTCTTTGTACATTGTTTATTTTTTCATACCTTAATATCTGCTCTTTTTACTTCTTGATTCCTGAATAAAAAAATGTTCTAACTAAATTTTATAACGATAATTGAACGAACTGTTCATTTTGATAGAATTAAATAAGATTGATATCCTAAAAAGGCTCCAACTATTCATGCTAATTCAATTAAGAAAAGATGTCAAATGGTAAAGTTAGCAAAATCTGCTTTTAGTTCGCATTCCTATATTTTCAAAAACTCGTAATTTCAAGCCAGTTTGTACTAAAAACCTTGAAAAAATCAATACAGTTCAAATTTTATATAAAATGAAGTCTAATATTTGAGAGAAGAACAAGTTACTCATTGAATCACTGAAATGTATTGTTATACACTAAATAATTCGAAGTATTTCCTGAAATAAGATGTAGTACTATAGAATGAACTCAATTCATGTTCGAAAAAAGTCTAAAGAGATTGACAGTGAAAAAATTAGAGTCGAGACTTCATTGAAGAGAACATATGACATTAGTTTTTCTATTGCATGAAATTTCTGTCATTCTTTCTAATTATTTTACTTGTCTATGTTTTCTTAAGAAACTACTATATAGACAAGTTAGAATGGGGATGAAGGATAGTTGTTTTTTCAACTTAAGTATAGGTAGTCTCAATATGTATGTGATCTATAAATGATAGTTTTTTCTTAAACACATGTATTTTACTCTGAACGAATTTCTATCTCATACAAAAGTTAAGTCTACATGTAAGTGTACGCAAGAATGATTGACTTTTCTCTTCAAAAAAATGTAGTTCAAGCGATAGTAACTTTTATTAGTCTGTGCAAACACGAAAATATTCTTCTTTCAACATATATGATTGAAAAAAGTGCTAATACTTTATTTGACAGAAAAGAAAAAGTAGTGCAATCTTTAACAGAAGATATATGTGTTCAATTAGATGATAGACTTCGATTAGACAATGATATTTTTCTTTTACTATGAAAATAAAATTTGCTAATTACACATGTGTTGAACTCACTCTTCTTAGAAGCTATCATTTTTTAACCATATGTATATGGAGAGTGCACATATTTGAATTGAACACATATGAAGAAGAAAACAATTATTCTGTATCTTATTCTAACTTGTTCGCATAGTTGTTTCTTGAGAAAATATAGATCAATGAAATAGTTAGAAAGAACCACGAGATTTTCATGTAACCAAAAAAAAAAACTTTTGTTTTTCGATAATTATTCTGACAAGAGTATTCGAATGTCTTTTTCAATGAAGTTTTGACTCTATTTTGTTTTACTGCCACTTTCTCTAGGTTTTCTTCGAATATGAATTGAATTCATTCTATAGTACTTGATCTTGCTCGAGAAAATACTTTAAATTATTAATTTGATGACAATATGTTTAAGTAATTCAACGAATAACTTGTTGTCCTCTCTTATATCAGACTTCATTTTATATTGACTTTTAACCCTGTCGATTTTTTCAACACTATAGTATAAGACAAGTATTTGTGAAGATAAGTCATACTTATTCAATTACTTGCCTCTCATATATACAATGAAATAAAAGACAAATCTTTATTTTCAATACTTCAAATATAACAATTGTACAAACGGAAAATGTTACTAGAAACAAACAGTAAATATACATAGAAAGAATTTTCAAAAATTGGAATTTGATATGAATATATTCTTTGCGTTTTGTTTAACAGCCAACAATGTTAGGTTGATTGCAACTTCTAGAAAGAGGATTAAAAACAGTGCCATCACCACAACGTTGTAAATGTGGTTGACCATCTGAACAATGACAACGTTCTGGACTGCATGTCTTGAAAAACTTGATATCATTTCCTAATTTTTTGCAAAATACTACATCACATTGTGGAGGTACTGTATGCATCAAATATAAGCCTTTGCCTAGATCTAACACTGATCCGTGATACTGCTTGCGTATGTTGGTAATATCTATATTACTATTATTATAATATACAACTGTGGATTCTTCTGGTGCTAGATGAATAGCTTTTGAAATTCCTTCATCAACTGGTCCAATGACGATCAAGAAGAAAGCAAGTCCTTTTCTTGTGTTTAAATTGAATATTTCAACAGCTTCAATGCCTTGTAGAGAAGGATCGAGCATGAGAATTCCAAAATCTTCAGGATTTCGATGAACTTTTGCAAATAAAATTATTATAGTTTGTTGTAGAAATAAAAGTATGTACAGAAGTTGTAAGTAAGTCATCATATGAAGTTTATTGAAAAACGTCTAAATAGAAACAGTAGAAAATACATTGAGAAACAATTTTCACTAATAGTTGAATACTTAGAGTAAGCAGTGACAATAACAAAAACAGATGTATAGCTTATATCTTTTGAAAAAGGAGAAAACAATTTTTCGTAAAAAAAAAAAACATGTAGAAAAAAAGTGTTTTTCGATATAGGTTCGGGTTTTGCCTTTTAAAAAGTCTCTTTGATATACTATATTTTCATGAATGTTTTAATTAGATCTACTATTGATTGTACCGAAATATCTTGCATACTCAGTAATCTATAAAGGGTAGTCTATAGATAACTTGACTATGAAAAATGTAAATATCTTTTCTCTATCTGAATCTATAAATTCAAGCTTTTCTTGGAAAAAAAAATCATATAACAAATATTGTGATAAGGTAATATTATTGAGTTCCATAAGAAAGGTTAACCTTATATAATTTATGCTAATTATTAAACACATTAAAGTCTAATAGTTACTTTCGAAAACAAAACATTCATTGATTATATACTTCCTATTAATTTATACTCAAAAGTTTAACTTTTAGTTTTGTTCTTTTTTGGTAAAACAAAACTAAAGTGATAGTCCAAATTTAATCTATACTCATATCTAATTCGAACTTTCGTCGAGATTATTATTCTAATGATATCAGATATATCAAAATTTTGCTTTCATGAATATACAGTTCACAAAAACAGAATCTATCTGAACAGAATTGTTTTAAGTAGTATTCTCACGAAAATAAACGATTTAAAGTTATCTCAACATACTTGCTATGAAGTTTATTTGTATGATATTTTCTGTTGATAAATAAGAACTATAAAAATACAAATAAAATATAGAATAACTTAATAAGATAATTTCTATCTTACTTGAAATCACTTGATTTGAGTTGCCTAAAATGATTATTAATTGATGAATGAAGATATGAAGATTTCTTTCCGTATTTATATAGAACATGTTTCATAGCATGACTACTTTATATAAATATAGAAGGGATATTTGATTGTGAGAAAAAAATATTGTTCCCATATATGACACATTATATTAGCAGACGAAGAACACGATGAAATACGTAAGATTTGATGGAAAATACGCAGATTTTTTTCGTAAGAGAACGGTGGCATGACTCATTTGCGTCGGACAGTTACATTGATATCTTTCTCCATCTAGAATAGTTATTACGCTGACAGAATAAAACAAGTTTTTCATCTATTGAAATTTCTCAAACGAGCTCATACAGTTGAATTATTCTGAAAAAACTATTGTGAACACTTTGAAAATGTCAGTAATAGCATAGTATAATAGAACTTTCGAGTTAATTGTTTCATTTCAATTTAAAAGTTTTCAAACTGACATTGTATACAAATAATTCGAAGTTGTTTCTATTATCAACATCAAAATATAAGGCAGGTGAATGTATTTTGAATAACTTTTGATAGAAGCATCTTAAAATCTTCTAATTTTTAGCAATCAAGAGCGAAAACTTGAAATCATCGAAATATAATCGATGAAAAATTGACTAATTCAGTGAATTCTTGACATAAGTGTTCCAAAATCATATTCTCAAGCCATTTCATTCTCAATATAGACTTCTAGTAATAGTACTAATTCTACTTTTCGAATCGACACAAAACCAACACTCCTTGTTTATTCCACTGAAGAATTTATAAGACTTTGCGTGAGAGTTTCAATTTCTCTAAATTGAAATGTGGTCATTCGAAGACATAATTCATCATGTTGAGACGAATGATGATATTCGTTGGTAGGATTTGAATCGATCTGACAATTTTATCATAATCAACTTGTATCTGTAACGAAGAAGTTGACATTGCGCTGAAAGATTATAATAACAGTGTTAGAGCAAATTTGAACGTAAAAACAAAATATCACCAATCGACTAAGATCGAAAAAGAAATAGCTACAAAAATTCACTTGATTGATCAAACATATTTCAATAGTTCTGAGTTCTTCTCTTTTAAAAAAGTGAAAATTGCAGCTCTCTAGCTCTTTCCATTCTTAAATTATTACACATAGATTAACATCTACTTAGTCTACAATAGTTTCATAATTGATTAATTAAAAGAATTCATATAATTTTTTTCCTAGTGAAATTTAGAATACACAACATACAATTTTATTTTTGTTGAATTAACATAAAATGTACATAAACAATTATCAAAAACATAAATACAAATTAGATTTATGTACAAAATGAACGTTCTGGTGTACCAAATGTAGATAATGATCGTTTTGTTGATGGTGATTGATATTGTCCATAACCAGATGATTTAATATTTTTTAAAAGAATTCTTGATGTTGTTACAGATTGACTTCTTAGTGGTGTATGAATATTTTTCTTAGCAATTGTTGAAATATTTCGTTGAATAATAGTTGATTGAACTTGTTTTTTATTACGTAATGGTGTTAATATATCACCATTAGCAGATTTATAACTTGTATTTAATGAACAATTATGAATATTTGAAGATGATTGTCGTGTAATTCGTTCTTCTGTTAAAACCTAAGAATATATATTTGTGTTTTTTTTTTACAACAATAAAATGATTTTTATCATTACAATTGATTTAAGAGATCGAAGTTCATTTTTACATTCAATCATTTCTTGTAAAAGTTCTTTAATTTGAACTAAAATGTTTTTTTTTAATAGGTTTTATATATTCAGATAAACAAAAATAAAAAAATTTCTTAATTAACAAACTTTCTGATGATTGAGTATTAATTTCTTTAACATAAATTCGACCTCGATTATTATCATTTATTTCAATTGCATCATCAATTATAAAATCAGATTCAACTATATAAAATTCCTTTTTTTTTTATTTCAATACAAACAAAGAAACAAAGTAGAAAAAAGCAAAAATTAAATTCTTTTTTTTTTACTTTGCATGGTAATGATATTGGTAATTCTTCATTACGAATTCTAGATATGAAGAAAAAAACAAAAAAAGTCATTTTCTTATTTATTTATAAAATAAATAATTTAATATACGTTTTAGAATATTTTTCATCATTATGATATTGAAACAATGAAAGTGGTCCATAAGTATATTGACCATCAGCAACAGCATAAACTAATTTATTATTCGGATCAGGATTATCACGATGTTCTATAGAAGAAATTTCTTTTCAAGCAAAAAAAAAAAACAAAATTTTTATAAGTATTTTACCCAAAATAGCAAATGGAAAATCAAATGGAATAATAATATTAGTACAATCCATGATTATAACAATGAAAGAAAAAGAAGAATAGAACAATGAATTGAGCAAAAACATGACAAAGACTTTTATGTTGAAACACAGAGAACCCGCAGTTTTTTTTGTCTTGTAAAAAAACAAAAAAATTTTATTCTATTGAATTATTTATTAAGTTATTTTAATTGAGAATTTTTCGAAGATTTGTTTTAAATGAATATTTAATAAATATAGATGACACTGATGTTCATTCTTTACTTGTTATGATATATACAAAATAGCAATAGTGAGAATGTATCAACTGTCTTGTTCAAAGGATTATAAAATTTAAATATAATTTATCTTTCGAAATTACACGATTTTGTTATTGTAGAATTAAACATTTATATCTTACGAGTAGTGATGAAGCTCAGTTTTTCCGGAACCTCTCCCTAGGAAAATTTTTGAAGTGTGTATTTGATGCGTCAAGAGAGCTCAAAGATCCTGGCTCCGTCACTACTTATGAGAGAACACGGCAAACTCGTTTTTCACTAACATTTTCATAACTCGAGACGAAAGACTTAACTAAAAAAATGTAATTATATTTATATAATTATTATTTATTGTGTTTTAATAAAAAAACGGTTGAAAATTCTAGAGTAATTGTAAAATAATATGAAATATCATTATTGTAGTTTTACATTTGTATTTTTTTTTTGTACAAAATATAACAATTGTTTGATTCATAAAAACTAAATCAAATAGCTAATAATCAATTCTTTTGTTTTTTTTTCATGTATTGAAATTTCTAATAGGTTTATAATAGTTCTATTTGAGTCTTCATATGCAAATAAGTAGTATCTAATTGGAGAAAAAAAGAAAAATCTCTTTTATATCTCAATCAACAGAAATATTTGATAACGACTAACTTATCTATATTCCGCTTATGATAAAGAAACTCTATCAATAAAATTACCTAAATTAATTCATTAGTAACTGTCATTTCGATAGACGATTCGATACTTAAATACTTAGCTATTTAATTGTTATCATTTAACCTTAGTATGCTAATAGTTGTTCTCTAACTAACAATCTAATGTTGGTACATCGTTAGTAACCCAGGTCGATGAATATGTAGGTCATATACGATCGTATACGTTCACGATACGACCGTATTTCTCCGTAATACATGAGGCCGTATTACGATCGTATATCTCCATGACCGTATGCGGAGATCGTATACGAGCGTGTTTTTTTCCGTAAATCACCGTATACGGTCACGGAGATATACAATCGTAATACGGTCTCATATAAATCGTCGTATTTCTCCGTATACGGTCGTTTGCAACGGTGGGCTTGTTTGACACTTTTGTAAGAGACAAAAAATAAAAAAATTTTTCACTCATATTATGCTCAATGATGACAATAAAGAAGTTTAATATAATAGGTAAATTTATTTGAAAATGAGCAATAAAAATAGATCTATGTAAGAATACTATAGGCAAAAATAAAATTCGACGTTGAAAATTTACTAAAATCATATTTATTTCCATAAATGACATAAATATTCATCATAATGAATAATTTTATTTATAGATACAAGCCAAAAAGAAACAAAAAAAAAAGTACCCGCATACAAGTACATTCTCTTGATGATTATGTTATTATTTGCATAGCATAACTAATGTTTTTTAATTTTATGTCAATATGGAATGTCATGAAATAAAATTGATTAAGGTTCTTCTTCAATAACCTTTAATTCTCGTCGACGTTTTTCTTCTTCTATAAATGTTAAAATAGAATATAATTAATTATTATGATTCTTTTTTTTCTGTTTTTATCTATTCACCTGCTTCTTTTATCCATCGTTCACGATTTTCTTTCAAATATTCAATCCATGGTCGTCGAACAGTTGTTGGTCGTGATATAGGTGTTGTCATTGATGATGGTTTTCTTTCACGTCTATTTATTTATATTAAATTTATAATAAAAATGAATTCCTTTTTTTTTTTTTTTACCCATTTTCTAATTGTTCATCATGTTGAGGATTTGAACCATTCGATGATTTTGTTGATAATGGTGGTGAAGGAGATGAAACAATACTTTTAGCTGGTATTGAAGGTGATGGAAGTTCAGAATCAGGTACAGATAAAGATTTAAGAATTTTTTCAAGCATATCACCCATAACAACAAATGAAGGTTCAACTATATATTGAATAAAACCTTTACCCCAAAAAACAAAAAAAAATTTCGATATTATGAATAAATATAATTTTTTTTGTTTTTTTTTAATACCAATTTGAGATTCAGCAACAAGTGTATTATCTCGATCACATAAAGGTGAACAAGGTAGACCAAGTTCTTTTTCTTTTTCACCTTGTTTAAAATATTCTTCCATTAATAATTCAGTCCATGCATGATGCATTGTCCATGGTTTTCCTGGATGACTTATATCAGCACAATGCAGTACAAGTGCTAATGCTTTTGATTTTTCAATACTAAAATTTAAAATAGAAAATATATTAAAAAAAAAAATTTAATCTTAATTTAGCAAAAAAAAAAATCATTCACTTACTTTTCTGGCATACTTAAAAGACTTTTCATTGTTTTTAATTGTGTAAAATGAGAACTCATATCGGTAGCAAGAACCATTTCAATAACCAAATGTCGAAAATTTCTTAAAAAAAAAAAAAAAAAACTAATAGATGATCGGAAAATTGTTTAGTAAGATATTTTTGATTTACTAGATTTATAATAAAGAAAAATAAAAGTATAGTTTTTTAATTTATTGAAAAATTTTCTAATTATCTATTTATTAAATAATTTTACTTTTTTTTAATTTAAACTTACTTATATTCATCCGATGTAAATTCAGATAATATATTATAATCATCAATTCGCATTAATCGAAATGCGGCACTTACATGATGATTTTCAAGTACAGCACGATCATTATATATTAATGCAACATCCGATCTAATTTTAAAGGAAAAATACAATAGAAAAAATAATTTATAAATATTTAATTATTTCAATGTTCTCAAAACAAAAAAAATCAAACTTCATTTCTTCTATGAAACATTTATGAATAGAAAATTATGAAATACTTATTGTCTGATGAAAATTCATAAATATTTTTCTAAATAGTCATACAAGTTGTTAGAGATATGCATCATTATTCGAATACATGAACTCATATTTTGTATAATAGAATATCTTGAACTGAACTCTAATATGATTCATATAGGATTAATATATCAAAACAGAATATAGTTGTTCTGATTAATTATAAGAACATTATTGTTATTCTATCTAAGACATATTTCATTACTTAATATTTTATAATTAATCCTTCAGAAATATAAAAAGAAAACTTTATTGATATACAATCTGTATCATGAAATAAAAATTTTTACTTCAATAATTGTTTTAGATTTTGATATAAACTTAATGCGAATGATCTTGCAATATATTTTCTTAAACTATTCATATGAGAAATATATATTTAAATTTTTTTTAACCTTGATTGTATATGAAAATTATTTGATGTTCCTGTATGTTCAAAATCATGAATAATAGCTGCAATAAACATTGCAAATAATTCATAATCATTAAGCCAATTCTAAATTTAACAAAAAAATAAAAAATAAAAAATATTATATATAATATAAAATTTAGTTAATATAGTATTAAAATTCCAATCATGCTAGGCACAAAAAAAAGAACAAAAAGTAGACTACTAAGAAACTTATTTTATTTACAAAAATCTACTAAGCAAATTAGACAATTAAACTCCATTAACCTCTACCATGAGACCAGAATTATAGATGATTTGATATGTTGTTTGTAAAACATCAGCTGCATGAATTAAATTATGATATGGATTACGATGTTTACTATAACCACTTTCCATTTGTTCAAGAAAATTTTGTAATGCATTTATAGAAATCTAATAAAATAAAACAAAATAAAACAAAAAACATTATTTCATTTTTTAAGAAAATAAAATCTATAGAATATAGAAATCTAAATTTTTAAGTAATTTATAATATTTTTCTGTGTTATAATAACACTATGTTTCACTCTTATAGAGCGTAACAGACCGTTCAGCAGAGACCATTGCAGATCATTACAACCAATAAAAATCTTATTACGATTATTTTATTATATTTCTGGAGCATGAAGTAAAATGTTAGCAAAAGAGATGTATTCTAAAATAGATAAAATTAAGCACTCTATTTGATTAGTAACAGTGACTACATCCTCTTTTATATTTTAATTCCACAGAGATTGTGCTAATGTCTTTTCTTTTATATTAAAAAAAAAAAGAAAAATGCTTACATGAAGTTTATTTGGCAGATTATATCGTTGCATAAGTTCAAAACCAACATAACGTAAACTTTGACCATTGGTAAATTCATTTACAGAAAATACATCAAAAGTCCATTCATTAATCGTCTAAAATAAGCAAATTTCTTTTTCTTTTGTTTCAATTAATAAATTTTGTTTAAAAATTATTAAAACAATATTTAAAGCATTTATATTAATACATCTATTGCATTCATGCAAACAAAAAAAAAAAAAAAAAAGAAAAAAGATAACCTTTACTAATTTAATAATAATTGACAGAAACTAACTTACTTGACGTACAGTATCAAAAGAAATAGCCAAAATATTCCGTCGAAATAGTCTAAAGGATTTCTCATTTTGTCTTTTGTCATATGATTTAATACCAACTGACATTTATTTATATTTAGGGAATAGAAAAAGGAAACAACAATGTTCATATCAATGTGTGTGTGTATGAATATTTAAAGTGCAAGACAAAATTGAATGCAAAAAGAAATATACGACATCATATGTATGACTTTTAAGAATGAGAAAGAACTCAAATGAATAAAATACCTTAAATTTAATGTCGATAGATAGACGTCTCAAATACCTAGAAAAACATACATAATAACAGATGGATGCCACACGTTCAATATATATATATATCAGTATGATATCATAAGATTATACATGCACATATTATCAAACAAAATAATTTCTTTTTTTTTTTTTTATTATTTCTTATTGTATAGGATTATGATGATTATCATACCTTTAATTTACCTTGTCGAAACCAATCTTTAATAACCCTGATAAAAGGATAATTTATTAGAAGAAAAAGATAAGAGAGAAAAAAAGAGAAATCATTAAAAACGAATAAACATATGATTTATATCTGGAGTAAAAAAAAACATTTATGTTCTCATCATACTATCTTCCTACGCATTGTCCTATATAGAATAGATGATATCAGTCGACAAATGTTTTAGAACAATTTTCTATTAAATTTATATCATTAATTAAACAAGAAAAAGAAAAAGAAATAAATGTATTAATGTTTTGTTTAGAGTCTCATTTCCGAATGATCAAAATAAAAGAAAAGTCTATTTTTATGAGTATAGGACATATCGTGCGTGTTATAATAATCATCATCAACTCCTCAAGGGCCAATTTTAATCCTCGAAGGAATATTACCTTCACGCTAAATGAAACACCATTTCTAATGAAATATTTTAATTAATGAAATAATTAAGAAAACGTCCTCGATTATGTCAGAATTATCGTTCTTTTTTTTGTTTTAGAAAGAATCTTCTATTATTAATGGAATGGTTATTTCTGATAGCTGAAGGATAGAAAAAAATCAATTATAGCAATGATATATATATATATATATGTATGGTTGATCATTTATCAATCTTTTTTTTTTCTCTTTTGTGTTTTTTTCTCTCATATTATAAACAAAAATAAATGATTATATATTATACGTACCTATCGACCATAATACCAGCACGTATAGCTTGTGCTACACTTTTGAATTTTGGTTTGTCTGATGGACGTCGTTTTATAGTTGACATTGATCTAGTGAATGTCATTGCTAACCAATCTCGTACTTCATTTGGTACTGAATCCGGCTCAATTTCTGATAAATCACCATCGTCTTCTTCCATCAATCGTCTAGAATATTGAATATAAATATTATATTAATATATCTATATTCGTTTTTTTTGTGAACTATTTAAAAAGGAAAAAAAAAACCTTATCCTAAACTAGAAAATCTCATTTTTCTATTTCATTACTAATATGACAATTATCGACAATACAATTTTTTTTTTTAATGTCAACATCGATATAAAATTGATGATAGTGAGTGTCAAAAGTATTATTGTTTGCCTCTAGGCAATGAAAAAAAAAATGTATGCTAGAATGATTGAATATATAGAGATGTATTTATGTAAATTCTTCAGAAGAGAAAATAAAATAACTTATAATAAAATAGGATACTCAACTATGCAAAATATTCTTCAAAATTTTCTATAACAGAATAAGTACTATTTTCATTCATATACATTACCTTGTTTCATCTTGATGAACAGCTTCAAGAACATTGGCTACATAATCCAAATTTCGTACAAGATCTTCTTTACGTACAAGTATATTACAATGAAGAGCAGCAATTATTGTTCGTAATCTATCATAATAAAAATAATTATTTTCATAATTTTAATTAAAAAATAAATATTTTTTTTTTTGTTTTCTTTTACCTGTCATTACCAATTTGTAATGCATCGAATGAATCTGGTTTTGGTAAATTAGCAATTTTATTTAAACCACTTACATCATGTTCAATAAGATCATATGGAGTATTTGTATGACCATAATCATTACGACTACTTCGACGATGATCATCACCACCACCACTTGATTTTGATTTATTGGAAAAGATTGGTGATAAATTTTCTGATAAGAACATTATTTTTAGTTTTTTTTTGATAGCAAAGAAGAAAAAACAATAATAGAAGAATAATTTAATTATCTTGAACTCCAAAAAAGAAAAAGAACTGAAGCTAATGTTAATTGAAATAATTTTATTTTTTTTTCTACAGTTATATCTTCAATCAAGCTTTTTTATGGTAGTAACTAATGGATGTCGAGAGAGGAAAACAACTGACATTGCAGACAATCCCTGTTTGCATTTCTATCTTCAACAAAAAAAAAAAAGAAACAGAGAAAGACAGAACACTTTTCTATGTTGCTATATATATATAAATATATATATAATAACATACTATAGACTTCTTTCAATTGCCATGAATGTCATCAGTCGAAAAATTATACTCTATCGTCGACAGACAAATACCAATGAATATTCATCACATTTTTTTTTTGGACAGACAAATCTATTTTAGTCTAAAATAGTTATGAGTCTGAACAAAACTTATTTGCCCTAGATAGTTTTGTTTATATTAGAAAGAATAAAGAAAACTAACCATGATCATTATGTATAACTGTTGTTGATGATGCTTTAGGTGATCTTGACGGATGATGATGATGATGATGATTATGTGATTTTGTTTTGGATGTATCAGATACTAAAAGAAAACATTAAAGATAAAATTAAATATAGAAAAACGAATCAAATCATCGAAGCTTTATTCACAATTTCATTAATTAAAAATCTCTACAAGGACTTACTTCGATGAAGTTTCATCTCAGATAAATTTTTGTTTAATTTTGACATAATATGTTTTGTAATGAAATAAATCTGTTTATCTAATGGATGACAAGATGTTTGAATATACTAGCAAGTTGATTTTTTTTTCTTCATGAAAACGAAAGTGTATGTTTAAGTTTCATACAAAATTCTCAAGATTAGTTGAAGAATAAGAGAATGTATCTCATATTCATAGTAGAAAATTTCAAATGATTTTTCTTGAATTAATGAATAGGGACTACACCTCCTACTTTTACGTGACATGAATATTTTTTTCATTGTATAATCATGATTGTCATAGCTGCTTCGTCTGATACAAAAAAAAAAATGAGACAGTATAGGACAACACTCATTTTTTTTTTCTATGTTTCTTTCGAAATGAATATTATTTTTTTTAGCGATTTCCGATGATCTGATTTACTATTTACTCAATCATATATTTTTCTTTTCCTGTTTCTTTAAACTAATTCTCAAATGAATATAAATTTATTTTGCTAATTCATATTCAGAAAACAAAAAAAAAAAAAAAAAAAAATTGAAAATATTTCTTTTTCTTTTAATAAAATCTATTGTTAATTATATTTGCAAATGACTACTTTTTTTTTTTTGTCTACGTAAATATTATTACTATTTATTGTTTTTTTTTTTTTTGTTTATCCATTTTTGGTTTGTTCAACAACATGTAGATTATTATTTGCTAATAGAATTTAAACTAAACTCTATCGTAGTATATATAGTTTCTAATATAATTACTAATGGATCAAGCTTATGCTGTAAGGTCTCTTTTTTTTCTGCTTTATAAATAACTACCAATAATAAATGAACTTTTTAAACAATATTCAAAATATTGAAGATGTCAAAAACAATATTCCTATTACATATGAAAGATTTTTGTTTTTTTTCCTCTCTCTCTCGTTTTCGATAACATATTCTTTTGAAATTATGTTTTATTTTATTTACATTTTTTCATAATAAAAATAATAATTTGTAATAGAGAAAAAAAAAACAAGAAACACATGTTGATTCATTATATTACATATGTATGTATTGAATAAATGGATTTTAATAATTACTATCTTTTGAATGTTTTTAAAACAAATATATAGGATTAATATAAGTTTTTGTTAATAAGGAGATCTTTAAAAAGAGAATCTTTTTTTTTTTTTTTTATTCTTTCTTTTGTGCTTTTTAATTCTTCTAGTATAAATATTGTTGTCAGAAGAAAAACAAAAAATCTATAATAATTCAACCTGATGACAACTTCTTAAGACTATTTGAACTATAAGATTGAACTGAACTTTTGTTTTTTTATTTTTTTATTGTTAAACATTTCTTATGATCATAATGTATATCAATACCTTTGATTGTTTTAGATGATAGATTTGTTAATGAAGTACCAATAATAATAAGTGATGAACCAGATGTCAATCGAATTTTTCGACCAGGCATTTTTTTTTCTTAATCTACATCAATTATAAACCAGATATGTTCGTTTCTGTTTAAAAAAAAAAAGAAATGAAATAAATATATTACAAACAAAGATCTTCATGTCTATGAAAAAATACTCACATTTCACTGACGATCAGTAAGCACTAGATAAACAAGTGGGAGGATGAGAAGGTGATATAGCAACACTGCATTCTAAGAATATTATATTTCTTCTGTTTGCACGGTGACGATGACGACGTACAGACAAGATTTGCCTAATAATAGTGATGATCATGCGAAAAGGATTTTTCAAGAGAAAGTGAGAAAAAAAAGCAGAATAAAAGAAGATTTATTTTTGTGCTCATCAACATCCTTCTTGTTACTGTAATAGTAATAGTAACGACGACTACCGGCATTGTTCGGCAGCTACTGCTCTTTCATCATCATCATCATCATCATTTTCTTCTTCTTCTTCTTCTCTCTTTTCACCTTAGGGATGGAAGAACTCTATTACAATTATGGCAAGAAAAATTAGCGAAAGAAAAAAAAAAAAAGACCGACTAGAAAAAAAAGGCATAGTGTATTAACATGAATTAACACATATGACATATCATCAGTCAAACCCAAAATAGATACATGTAATGACCGAATGAGCACATATAAAACGTAAAAAAGTTTTGACATATATTTCTTTTTTCTTGAAAAAAAAAAGATCAAACATTAATATTCAAAAGTGTATTATTCTAAAATCTTGTTCTTAAAATATATCAGCAAAACAATTGTGTCTTTTTGTTGTTGTTTTTTTGTATTATTCTTAAGATTAAATACAATTTATATTTATAACTCTTCGTATATTTATTCAATGTTTTTAAATTTCTTTATACAAATTTCAAAAATAAGAACCAACACACACACACACACAGGCAAAAAAAGAACGCATGTCGTATAACAACAAGAATGATAGCAAAAAAAAAACTACACAAACTTCACATTTACTAAAGATAGAATAGCACCAATATACACCATCGGTGACTTTTTTTTTTCTTTTGTTTTATAAGATATCGTTCAATGGACGGTATATGGGATATAAAAAAACAAACAAACAAAACAAACAAACAAAAAAAGAAATTAAGATTCACTAGTTGTTTTTGTATTGGAATAAATATTTCGATTATTTTTTTCTGCTTCTTTTGTTAATGACTGTTCATATTTAAATAATTCAGCAAGTGTTACATTATTTGACATATAAGTTTTCTTTTCTAAACGTGGTGAAAGACGAGATGCAGCCATATTTGCTCGTGCTAATCGAATAGGTGTTTCACTAAATAAATAGAGAAAAAAGAAAAGAAATATTTTTAATTATTAATTAAATTTAATATTTGTTTATTTATTTATTTATTTATTTATTTTTATTCTAACAATAAAAAAATATTTTATTTTGTTATTTCCGGTTTATTTCAAAAATTATATATCATGCTAGCGAGCGAGCATCATGCAAATAAATTATGTTATTATTAATTTACCTGATATATATATATATATATATTTTTACATACACACAGAGGAAAAAAAAATTATGAACTAAAATATGGAGAAATATATATATATATTATTTATGTATCGATGATTATAATATGGATGAATGCATTGAAATTCTTGAAATAAATATAAGTATAGCTTTTAATATATTTTCTGGTTGTATGATCATACGAAGAAAGAAGTTTTTTTTTTTTTCTTCGATCTGAATATTCATAAATTTATTAATCAAAGAATATTTAGTAAAAAAATAAAAAAAATAATCATTATTCAATAAGTACAATTGGAAGTATATCTTCTTATAGAAAGATTGAATTGATTTATAAATATTCTATAGATTCATGTTGAACATAAGACTTGTGTTTTTTTTTCTTTTTGTTATCGTATCCTGCCCAGAGGGTAGATCAAACAGGATAATACAAAATACTTATTTTTAATTTTCAATCATCAACATACAATTTAATTTTGTAATGACGTCGTATCCTTAATTTTTTCTTCCGGAAGGACGAACATCTATTTTTCGAGAAGCATAAAAAAAAACAAACTCCGGAAGGATCAGTTCGATCTTCCGAGAAACATTTCCACGCTAGTGGTGTGCGAGAATGTAAAAGAAGATCGTTACACCTTCGCTTGCAATACATATCACTGATTGGATTGATTTGATTCGGAAAAAAAAACTAATGCGAACTAATCTCATATCTACTACGTAGTATGACTAATACGTTTCTTGGTTAACTCTATTATATCAATTGACAGAACATATTTAGAACAAATTTTCAAACATAAAAGCTATGAACAAGTACTGGATTTTCGTCGTTATTCTAATAATCCATCCTATTATAGTGGATTTCGTTTGAGTATAAGCAGACAAGACAAAATACCATTGAAATTATAAATTTGACAGTTATTTGATGGGACTTTAATTCTATATATATGAATCGCAAATTGGCTGTTTCATTTAATGAGATATAAATTCAACGTACTGGTTGACGTTATTAATCTTTTTACTTTATATATATCATTCATTCTTATCTTTTACGAATTTAAAAAATTCAAATATTACTCATTTGAATAGCCCTTTGATTAGAAAAAGTTATGTTAACAATGAAGAATTAACATTCGTATTTCTAATCTTTATTACTTTAGACATTATTCAATAAATCTGAAATTACTAACAAACAACTAACGAGGGAACCACCCGAAGTGATTCACCGCTTTTGTGCTCATATTTTAGGCATATAGATGGGACCCCTAGATTAGAATAATCCAAAAAGGATTCAGGCTCATAGGTCTTCACTACAGAGTTATAGCAATATTAATTTAATTTTAGTCTAGGGCATGGTATGCACAAAAAAAAGAGACTGATAATATTTCAATCTAAAATTTTGTCTACAGATAGGTCTACTCGTAACTAGAATGCTCTGAAAATTTCAGCTCAAAAAAAAATGTGTCATTCGCCTGATGTTGAATTTTCTAAAATCATTCAGATCTTATAAAAGATGCAAGAATCTCAACATCTCATGAAGGAAACATTCTTTTGAAATGAAGTTTTCAGGACATTCTAGTTACGAGTAGACCTATCTATAGACAAAATTTTAGATCGAAATATCATCAATCTCTTTTTTTGTGCATACCGTGCCTTGAGCTAAAATTAAATTAATATCGCTATAACTTTGTAGTGAGGGCTTATAGGCTCGAATCCTTTTAGGATTATTCTAGTTTAGGGGTTCTCTCTATATGCCCAAAATATGAGACCAAAAGCGGTAAATCATTTCGGGCGATTCCCTCGTAAGCATAGAATTCGACAAAATTTTAATAAACTAATTAGATTTGTAGTCTTATGTGCCGGCGTTTTTTTTTTTATTCGAAACTTTTTGAAATTATTAGTATCAAATTATTCGTCTCAAGATGATACAATTCCATTGTCCTAGAAAAGTATACTTTACTATTTATTTCGCAGATGAAAAGTAAAATCTCTTAACATGATAATTACCTATATAATAAACTTTCTCTTGCTCGTTCAAATTGTGAAGCTGATTCTGTATGTAATTGTTGTGAATCTTTAACAAGTTTATCAGTTTCATCTAAAATAGCTTGTTGACTTTTACTTAAACCTTCCATATTTGATAAATTTCCATTATTTTGATTATTTATTCTTGTTGAATAATCATATTGATGATTTATTGTTGATATAGGACAATGTGTTGTTGTTGTTGTTGTTCGAATAGTTTCATTATTTTTATCTTGATAATTTGAAAAATATGTTTGATGATTAGATTTTTTTAATGGAGTTGATGTTAAAAATGAAACATCAAGTAAATGTGGATGACTTGCTATTGTATCTTGTATTGGTGTAAGAGTTAAATTTTCAGCACTTGTACTTAAAAATGATTTTAATCGTTTCGTATTATTATTATTATTATGATTTAATGGACGTGGTGTATATTCATATGTTGATAAATGATTTGTTGAATGATTTTCAATAGAAGATTTTTTTAATTCTAATTCATCTATTTTAATATCTAATTGTTTTTTTGAATCTTCTAAACGTTCACGATAGACAGCTAAATGTTGACGTGTTAATTCAGTCATATCAACTTCATATTGATGCATTTTTAATTTAACAGTTTCATTATCAATAGATGTTGAATCATATGATAGTGAACGTAGAAGAGCATCTATAAATTAAATTAAATTAAAAAAACAAAAAAAAAATTGATTTACCTGTTTCACCAATAATATAATTTAATTTAGCTTCGGTTAATTCTACCCATATATTTGAACGATTCCAATTTAATGAAAGTAAATCAAGTATATGAGATCGTTCACGACGTAATTGTAAAATTTCTTGTTCAATATCATTTGTTGTTTTTAAAGATGTATGTATTATTGTTGGATTTTCATATATTATATTTGTATTTAATGGTGTTTGTCTTAGAAGTGGACGTGTTGTTACTTCTGATATATCTTCACTATCTGATGATGAACTTTTTATATCAACTTGTAAACCTAAATTTAATTTTATACGATGATTATCATCAACAAGTATACCAGAATCAGAACTACGTTCAAGTGTTGTTGGATGTAATGATATTGTTCGATAATGAAAATTATCTGATGTTTGAATTCCATCATATGTTTTTAATAAACCGGGTATATCATATGATGATACTTGTGTAGAATTTGTTTTTGTATCAAAATAACATTGTAAATTTTGATCATGTGTTATATATAATGGTGGACTATATTGACATGATTGATCAACAGTTTCAGGTATTGTTATTGGTGATGTACTTATTGTTTGATAATGTTTTTCTAATGGTAATATAATCGGTGATAATGATATATCACGTGTAGATATTTGTTGTCGATTTAAATCATTAGTATTATGTTCAATAGATTGAAACGATGAATTATTTATTGATGATTGAATATGTTTTATTGGTTTAAATGGACTACGCCATGATGTACTACTACCATTAATAATTGTATGATCATGCCAAGAATTAGTTACTTCAATTTTATCATTTTTTACTGCATGTGATGTTTGAAATGAATATTCTTCATATTCATTTGAACAAGGACTTGTTGATAAATCAGATATAGATTGACTTTTTAATTTTTCATTTTGTGATTTTGTTAGATTATTTGAATAAACTGAACCTTGTGTTATAACTAAAGATTCACATATTGAACTAAGCATTGTTGATGGACCATCAATATCAATAGAGATCATATCCGACTAGAAAATAAACAAATGAAAATATATTATTTCAGATTAGATATTATTTTTTGATCGTTAAAAATATATTGACTTATATGTTTAATAATGTTATGCAAGATTTTAAATTGAAATACTTTTTTCATAATTCTATTAAATGAATTTGAAAAGTTTTCTTTTTATGATTGTGAATATCAAGAAGTTACTTTAAATAAAATACAAAATAATATTCTTTCGAAATTCGAGAGAATCAGTTAAATATTTTGAATATGTTTTGTTTCAATAATTCGATGGAGAAACAGCGGACTTCAAAGATTTCATCAGACGTCAAGGCTAAAGTTTCAGTTGTTTACTCTTCGCAATAACTTCACAAATTCTAATGAATACCCTTACTCTGGTAGTTAGATAAGGAACGCAAAAATTCTGCACCATGCGCCGACTCTCTCTCAGAGGTATAGCTCCTTATAATTATAGGAAAGATATCAAGCTATTGAATCTGTCATTAGCCAGCACTACACACACCAAGGTAATTGAAAAGCAAAGGTATTCTTTCTTTATTTCTATGATTGCTAATCAAAGAAGGATTGTTTTATTCTTTCAGGCCACCCCTCTCAAAAACTGATCTCAGCCCAGGTACGTTCAAATGGCATGAAATTTTCAGGATATGTTGGGGCTATAGTGAAGAGGCTATGGTAAAATTTTCAGCTCGATACCATGACGTTTGACAGAGATATACACCAAACAAGGGTCAAAAATAGCTCGGACTCTTTCAATATATTAAAATTTTTTTTTAATTTGAAAGAGCATCTCAAGATGCAATGCCTGCCAGAGTCCTTTTTTTTTAAATTCTTACCTTTTAAGCGGAGAAGAGAGATCACAAGTTCAATGACTCAAAAAGCCCATTAAAAATGGGCGCCAATTTACATAAGTGACTGTGTATATAATAAAAATCAAGCTTAATTTAAAAAAAAAGGATTTTGGTAGGCGCTGCATCTTGACATGCTCTTTCAAACAAAAAAAAATATAAATATATTGAAAGAGTCTGGACAAAAAATTCTTGCTTGCGCGTTCACGAAAGCATAAACTAAGAAAAAATGAAAAAAATTTTCGTTTTTTTTCGAATAGGGAATGACGGAAATCTTCAAAAATTTTTGGAAAAAACGAGATGTCAATAAAAAAATTTTATCATTTATGAAAGATCAGATCACGGGCTATCTTTCTATGTATTTATCTCAATATCGATGATTCTAAGGAAAAGTGACTTTTTTTGAGGGGGCGGAGGCCTTCACCATTAGTGGCGTAACCAGAGGGTGGCCAGGTGGGGCTGAGCCCCTCCACCGTTAAAATCCTGGTTTCGCCACTATTCACCATCTTTTTACTTAATCCTCCGAGAAATCCAATAAGGAAGTAGTTAATATATAATAACGAGACATTATTGATTACCATCTTTGATCATAAATCAACAATATCTATCATAATTTGTAGTACTCGGGACTACGATGGTATGTAGATTCAACCCATCATCGTTTGTAAAGGGAAGCTGAATGTAAATTTCTATCCTGTATACTTTTAATATTTGTTTTAGATTGTGTTTCGTAAAATATTTATATCCTTCTAATCAATGTTTATGAGTTTGAAATAATTTTTTATTTTTTTTTTGAAACAAACCTCATCGAAATGTTTTGGATTAGTACCAATTGTTGGTACTTCAATATTATTTGCTGAACGTTGAAAATTTTTATCTTCTTGTATTGTATTATTTCCATTTGTATATAATACTGAACTAAAATTTTGATTTAATATTCGACGTTTTTTATGAGGTAAACGAATATGTGGATCACGTTCAATAATATCTGGTCCAGCTTCAATTCGTTTTGTTAATATAACACGTTGATCTGTACCTTGTCGATCAATATAACCAATTTTAAAACCTTTACCTTGTTTAACAATTTCTAAATCTGATACTTTATCAATACATTGATTATGATAACGTATTGGTAAATTATTTGGTGATTTTGTTATTGTTAGTGGATTTTGTTTTTGTTCAATATTTAATGGTTGTTGTAAAAGAAATTTTTTCATTGTTGTTAAATTTTTATGATTTATTTGATGAATATCATCGATTATAGATGTTAAATTTTCAATATTAAATTTTAAATTTTCATCATGATTATCAATAATTTTATGATTAATTATTATTTCTTGTTGTTTTGATAAATCTAATTGTTCTAAACGATGAACAAGTTCATTTGGATCAAGATAATTATCAAATTGTTGTTCAATTAATAAATAATCTTGTTCAATAGTATTATGTTTTTTATTTTGATCAATTTGTTGAATAAAATTCATTGAATCAATATTTTCTTGTTTATATTCATTTAATAATAAAATTGGTTCAATTTGATCTATGGTATAAGTTTCTTTAGAATTTAATGATTCAATTGGTATAATAGTTATTAAATTATTTGTATATTGATTTATAGATAATAATTCTTCTTCTTTTTTATAATCAAGACAAAGATCATCATAAAATATAGGTTCATCTATACATCGTTCCCATGCATCATGATCAATATCAGAAAAATTTACAGATTTAAGTCCCTAAAAAATGAATTATATAAAATTAAATATTTATCATCTCAAACATTACATAATTATTATTTTCTTATTGGATATTTTTCATTCAAATCTGATTAATAAAACAATGACCGAAACTATGAAATAAATACTGTAGTCATTGAAAGTTCTACAACGAAGTAAAACGTATCTGAACGTAAATTCTTTGATCTTATATTTTGGTGGCAAATAAAGGGCGTTAAACTCTGAATGCAAAGGATAAATCAAGACTTGATCAGTCTTCATTAGGAGAAGTTAGAAAGCTAATATAGATTTTTCTATTCAGACTAGGATGTTGTTTTAACTTGAGCAAGAAATCTCATTTGATAGATCAGTGCTCATTGATAAAATTTCATAAAGTAATCTGATTCAAGAAAATTCAGTTTTTGTATTCTACATCTGATGCACGAAGGATAAATCTTTGTAATCAGGCACCTTATGAGCTGACCTCCGATTACAAATTTTCGAAATTATAGGAATTCCTATATAGGATTTCGTTTTCTGAATTGTACGATTATTTTCACTAAAAAATTTAAGTATTGTACGTCGAACCGCATTTCAAATGTATATGCTTTACTTGCAAGAAACAGCTATTCATATTACGTGGTTTTTTCGTAAAAAATTAATCACCGGGGGAGGGGGGGCGCGAAAATCCCCGTACTCCCCCTCAGGGCAAAGGCAAATCTCGTAAAATTTTTACACTTTTTTTGACAAAATATAGGATGTTTCAAAAAAAAATAGGAATAATAGGACGAATCGGAGTCCAGTTTATGAGCTACGTTTGTAGGAAAAAATATCAAACAAGAAAATTCAAAATGAGACTTCAATGAATTTCAAGACTGAAGTATCTGTTGTTATCCTCTTTCAGAGCAAACATTGCTAAACAAAATAATGTTCTAATCATTAGTTGCTTATGACGTTTCTATCAATAAGATTCTTAGTAAAAGAGACATAGACATTTTTAAAGCTTCTTTATTGCAAGACTTTTGACTCTCAACTCGCTTCATCCACACATATATTATCAAGGTAAACATCTAAAAGATTTCGGAAGGTGATGTAGTAAAGTCCGTTCAATTGGTCTAAGTTTGAAAGTCTTGAAACTGACAGGTACTAGGTCAATTGCTTCTGTGGAGATTTTAACTTCAAGCTCTTTACAGATTCATGCATTATTCGTAACTTAAGAGTCTAGCTAAAATTGCGAACATATAGGATGAGTTCACTGTCAGAAGGAGAAAAATTATTCACAATCAAAAACTACGCTGTGACTTTTGTATCGCCCTATATATATATATAAAAAAAAAAGAGTACAAAACTAATGCTTAAAATTTTTTGCTGAACCTTCGAAATAATAAGAAAATATTATTGATATTTACTTGATTTTGTTCTGGTGATAATGGTTGACTTTTGATTGATGAAAGTGGTCTCGATTGTGGTGATGAAAATTCTGATCCAATAACACCATGATCATCATCACTAACATGATAT
This sequence comes from Rotaria sp. Silwood1, assembly GCA_905250075.1. Taxonomy (NCBI): domain Eukaryota; kingdom Metazoa; phylum Rotifera; class Eurotatoria; order Philodinida; family Philodinidae; genus Rotaria; species Rotaria sp. Silwood1. The sequence goes on from CAJNOP010000287.1 coordinate 106,548, forward strand.
TGATAATTATCATCTGAATTCTCTTTATTTAATTGACGTTCATGTTCAAATATATCATCACTATCAACACTTGATGCATATTGACTTGCTCTTGAACTTGGTATTGTTGATAATGAATGTGGACGAAATAATGATAATTCTGTATATGTATCATGTATTTGTATAATAGGTAGAATATTTTCTTCTTCATTATCATCATCATCATTATTATTATTATCTTCAAATGTAACAGATATATTTATTGGTTTATTATCATTTTCAATTGTTGGTTCTATATCATATTCATCATTATTATCAATTTGATTTGTTAAATTAAAAATATAATTTAATGGTTCTTTTTGTATTGTTGATGATTGAATAGAATTTTCATTTGATATATGTTCATGTTCTAATGAATGTATACTTTCAAGATCTGATTGTATTGATATTGATATTAAACGATCAGCAAATGGTTCTGATATATCAGCACCTTGTAATAGACCAATATTAACAGAATTATTTATTGATGATAATGATGATGATTTTTTAATTAATGATGTTATATCAAATGATTTTGATTTTGATTTTATTATTGATTTTTCATTTGTTTTATTTATTAATGAAAATATATCATTATGACTATGAGATTTTTCAATTAATGTATGATTTATATTTGTATATGAATTTGATAAACCAATAATATGTCGTAATTTATATTCATTTAATTCATTATCATCTTTATCACTAAATGTAACATTAAGTAATGAATGCCAAATTTGTTCTAATAAATCATGTGTTATATTTAAATGTGTATATGCATCAAGTGTTGTTAATGAATATGAACGTTCACGTAAAATAATATTTAATGGTTTTATATTTAAATTTGGACATGAATGACATTGATGAAGTATTTGTGGTGAATAATAAAATTCATCTTCATTATCACCTATTATTTGACTTTGATGTACAATACGTACATGATTAATATCATTTTCATATGATTTTTCATTTATTGTTGAATTTGATTTTTCTTGTAACCATTCACAATTATACTGTTCGGTTAGATTAAGTGTTGCTGAACTACCAAAAGCTTTATAATACATTCCTAAAAGAAAAAAAAACAATATAAATAATAAGATAATTTAGTATTATTAAAAGAAATCGAATATGATTATAAGAAAAATATTTCTTTTGAATTAAGAATATGTGTATTTATGTAAAACTAAATGTACTATGAAGATTTTGAAAATAGTTCGAGCTCATTTTTTAATATATACTTTTTATGAAATATGATCGAAAAGAGTAGATAGTTAGATTCTCTTCTCTAAAGATTCGCAAAGGTTATATACATATATTACAATAGATTAACTATTTTCTTATTATATTTTTAGGGAATTAAACTTAAGAATCATGAGGAAATATGCTTTGAAATGTACAAAATAAAATAATCTTACTCTGATTCATTACAACAGCTACACAGTATTTTACATTTTAATTCTACAGAAATTTTGGTAACAGCTGTATTATATTAGATCTCATGGCTGTTCAGTTAAAGAATACAAAAAAAAGAAAAAGTGAATTACAAAGATTTGTCTCATTAGGTCTTCACAAATTCAGGTCGAAAAGTACGGACGGGTTCCGACAGGAAAAACAACGGAAATTGCCGGAACAGAGTGGCAGTATTCCGGTGTTTTTCCGCAGGATACGGTGAATTTTTCTGCGAGATCCGGTTATGGGTCGACAAGCTCAGCTCAGTTCCGCTCAGAGGAACTGTTCAAACAGCTCTTTTGAGCTGTGTTCCCAAAAACAGAACAAAAGTGTTCTATTTTGGGAACACAGCTCAAACGAACCAGTTCAGCTCAAAAGAGCTGTTCGCATAGTTCCTCTGAGCGGAACTGAGCTGAGCTTGTCAACCTCTAGAACCGGTGGTCGAAACCTTCGATCTGGGTACTGGTTTTTCTAGACTATTAAAAATCGCTTTTGATCTATTTGGATACGAGCGTATGAAGACTTAAGGTATTTCTCATGATCGATAGGCTACAACCCACTAGCTTTTTCTAAGACAGAAATCTATCAATAGAAAATGTTTCTCTTCTACGTATATCACCTCACACTATTAAAGGTCGATCAGTTCAGTTCTAATTTGTATCTAAAGAACTGTTGAAAAAAAGATTCGCCGATCTGTTCGAACAATTTTTGAGAAAAAAGCGTTTTCAGGTATAAAAAAAAAACCTACTTGTTGAGTTTTGTGAATAGCACTTCTGATTATGCAAATATCTTTGTTCTGTTACTAAAATACATCAGTTTGGTTACAGAAAAAAAAAAAATTTTTTTCATACAGATCAATTCCTATATAGAAAAACTATTGTATTCGAATAATTCTTTTGCTTATTTTTTTTTCTAAACTTCGAACTAAGAGCTCTTCGATTTTCTACTTACTATTTAAAAGATAAATTATTAAAAATAACAATATATTGATAATAATATAAAAAATATCTATGAATAGAATATTGTATTCAAAAAGAAAACAATTCATTTTAAAATAATTTCTTCTTATTATAATATGGAGAATCAAATGATTATTTATATAGAAGAGAAACAAATCTTGCTAATGAAATCAGTTTCAAGGGAAATTCATTTTTATGACAAATATTCTCTTGAGAAAATTCTATTGTTACTATTTCATATGAAAATACATAATGCATTGTTAATATTCATTGATTACACATATATATATATGACATAAGAATTGTCTCGATAAACTATTCAATTTTCTTTTTTTTTTTTATAGAGTTTCCTTTTATAAACTGTTTATTATTACTCAAAATATTGATATATGAAAGATTCAATACGAAATAAACGTAATCATTTCGTGATGAAACTTTAAAAAAAAAAGGGGACTTTTTTTTTTCAAGTCAATCAACATACATTCATTTAAATTTTTTATATATTCTTCTACAAATTGACATAGGTCATATTTCATAGAAAGTATGCATATGGTTTAATAAACCATAGAAAATAATCAAAAATTTTACTTTTATATATATAATCAGCATATAAAATGTGTAGATAGAATTTTTTTTTTTGCTGATTTATTTCTTATTAAATTATTTTCTTTTTTTTACCAGTTTGTTTTTCTTTTGGTATTAATTGTTCTGATGAACTTGTTGATATTGTTCGTTCAATATTTTTTTCATGTTCATTTAATAGAATTTCATTAGTAATTGAAATCATTGTATCAGATTTTTGCATAGTTTCAATATTAACATTTGTATTTGCATTAAATGTTTTTTCAATATTATCGACAACTAAAAAATAAAAATAAATTAAAAAAAGAAAAGAAAACGACATGCAAATGATATAGACAATAGAACAGTAAAAGAAATACTTAAAATAATAATAAAAAAAAATAAAACGAACGATAAAGAAAAAAAAAAATCATCTTTCGGCTTTTCTTCTAACCAAATAAAATCCATCATATCAATGTGCGTTAGCACGTACAAATATCTTTTGTTGTATTCTCTTATGTCTACGTGTGTCATACGCGTGTTTTGCATCTAATTTTTAATATGCTTATATACCTATAAAGTTCATTTTCGACATGTTCACCTTCCTTTAACATGTACATATATGTATGTATATCTGTACTTCATTAGATGTTCATTGTATGTATAAAGGGAAAAAAGTAAAAGAGAGAGAGAGAGATGAGCCTTTTGGAAGGGCGAGAATACATCGAAGGATTAGTTAATAACCCAATCAGTATAGATTGAATGGGAGTAAAATGAACGGATGGACATTGTACATATGTCTAATGATATAGTGAATATATAGAACGAAAGAAATTCAAGTATAATTGAACTCAAAAAGCGCGCTCGTGACTAAGAGCATTTTGATGATCTCTCAATATATTTCACATCAAACCTGCATAACAGTTTTTTTAACCTTTGATCGATGTGTTAAAATTCTATACAAGTGAGAAAAGAGAAAAAAAAATAAAATAAAAGAATTTTTTATTTACATTTGTCTTGATATAATGATGAAATATATTGTTGGTTATTATTATTATTATCATTATCATCCAATATAATTAATTGATTTGTTTGTAAATAATTTAAATTATCATCAGATAAACCAAGTGCTGAATCTTTTGAATGAAATGTTGATGTTAAAAATTGATTAGTCTGTGTTAAATCATCCGTTGATGATGCTGTTGTATCAATATTATGATCTGATTGATTTAATGAATCATGACTATTTGAAGAATATTGAAATTTATCATAGATTGTATATGATGATAAATCATTTGTATTTGTTGACGATAGGTTTTTAGGTATATTTTCATCATCATCATTATTATCAACATCATCGTTTAACATTCTTCTTCTATTGTTAATTACCTCTAAAAAACGAAAAAAAAAAAGAAAGTAGCACATCTACTACTTTGAACAATTCTATATTTACACACATACACATTTAAAAGTATTCTTTCAATGTTCGAACGTCTTCATTTAATAGACTATTGTCTAAGTACTTCATATCTTTATCAAACAATATAAGAGGCAAAGTTAAAAGAGAATTTTATGTTTGATTTTTGATTGAAAACAACAATCCGATTTTCTTTTTTTTCGTAGCTACTATGAAGTATTTGGATTGATGACTTACTTTGTAGAAATATGTGACCTCCTTCATGATTGAACAGTAATCAAAGATACAAGAAGAAGAAGAAGAAGAAAAAAAAAACGAATGACGAGGTAATATATTCGATATAATTTTTTTTTTTCTCTCACCTTGTGTGTACTATTCAAGAGCAATGACACATATGTATATATACATCATTTATTCTCCTCTATGTTAGTAATAATAATAAAAACTTACCTTGACCATCATTTTCAATCGATGATGTTATTGATGATAATAATGATTTTGATCGTTCATTTATGAAAGGAATTTCATTTTGTTCATATATTATTGAAGGATTGATCTTTTCATAATTACTATTGATAATATATGTGTCAAAATCGACCTTTTCACAATTAAAACTTGAACTTGACATGTCTAGTTATAGAAGAAAAAAAAAAAAAGAAAAAAGAGAGAAAGAATGAGAAACGGAGGATTGAATGTTTCTATTGTTTATTGATTGAACTATCATTGCCATCAAAGCCGATTGTTCGTTCTTCTCTTTTCTAACCTTGATTCATGCAGCTGTGGCCTCGAATGGATATATGTTTATAGCTTTTTATTTTTTTTTTTTTTGCTTCTCTTTTTTCTTCATCTTCATTGAAAAGAAAAAAACAAACAAAGAGCTTAAACGACGAAGAATAATTGATTCTAATGTCATCGAAGGACTCATTCTTGACGAAGGAATTTAAGTAAACGAAAGATATTTTGTTTGTAATATAAAAATTTACGTAGCAAGCCTGTTAGTATAGTACGATTTTTCGTTTTTCTTTCTGTTCTTTACAATATTCAGATTACGTCGTGCGTAACTGTGAGGATGAATGAAAAATCCAATTTTTCATATATATATATATATGTTGCATTAAAAGAAAATTTCTTGAATCGATGAAGTAGATCACTTGATTGACTAAAGTTATTTAAATAACAACACTTAATAATAATTTTCTTAAGTTCAAAATCGATACTTAACACATAGAAAAGTACAAAAGATTAAGAGTAAATTTCATACGAGAATTAAATGAATATTAAAAGTAAATAACAACTAAGTTTTCAAAATTTGATTTAATTGATGAACAAATCAAAGCTAAATTTATCGAAACTCATGAAATTATAACTTAATCAAAAAAAAATATCATATCAAACATTTTAACATGCAATGTAAAAAATGAAATTTTTCTTAATCTCAACTATTTCTTTCTCATATGATTTATGGTAAATTCCAAAAAAAAAAAACAAAAATTAATCTTTACCATTAAGACTATGTTCATCATCTTGTTCTTCTTGATGTATAAATGTTTGTGTTTGATGAAAATCACTATTATTACCTTTTGATATATTTGATAAATTAAAATTATCAAGAACAGTTATTATTTGTGATGATGATGATGTGTTAATTGTACTTTGTGAAGTCGGTATTGATACAATTGATGATGAACGACTTGATAATATTGAATCATTTTGATATTGATTTGTATCTGAAAGAAATACTGTAAATGCACGATCAATCCATTCACCAAATGTTGGTAATTTAAATTCAAATTGAGAAGGAATTATTGTTGAATGATTTATTAATGTTGAATTTTCTGTTGTTATAATTAATTCATTTGAATTATTTTTAATTACATTATTATCTTCATCATCATCATCACTAATTGTTTCAAGTTCATAAGTTTTATATAAATTATTTTTCATTGAACAAATACTTTCTTGTTCAATTATTTTTATTGATTGTTTTTCAATAAATGAATTATCAGTTAATAAAAATAAATCATTATGATCTGTTATTAATTCTGATGATTGTTCATCAATAGTTAATGTTATATTTGGTTGATAAATTTTTTGTTCACTTTCAATATCAACACCTGAATCAATTGTTATTTGTGAATATTCAGTTGATAATATTTTTGAACAATTTATTAAATTAATATGATTTTCATTTTGTTCATTATTTAAAGATAATAAACGTGTATTTAATTTTTCACGATAATCTTCAATTGTTGTTGTTGTTGGTCGATCAATATCTTCAAAATAATGTGAATTTATTTCATCAACATCTTCATCTGTACTTGCATATGATATTGGTTTTGATTTAGATTTAGATTTATGAAGAGATTTTGATAATGAATAATTAGTTTTTTCATTAGATTTTTTAGATAATGATATATTGTTTTTATCACAATTAGATAAACTATTATCAGGTACAATTGAATCTATTTGTTTTGTATTAGTATTCATCGAAGATTTTTCTAATACTAAATAAATAAAGAAAAATTAAAGACTATTGTCCTTCTTTTAATTATGATAATAGAAATAAACATAAAGATTAGAAAATTTCAAAAGAATGAATTATATATAAACTTTTTTGAAGAGATTGGAATAATGAATATTATTAGAGAAACGGTTCGCTTATTTCACATTCTTGGAATAAACATTTTTTGATCATCAAAAAATTAGTATGGATATGACTGATGAAATCTTATTTTAATCCATACTCTACAGACCGAGATAAACGAACAATTCTTGCACTAGAAAAATGATTAAAAGCGATCGTCCGTAGAAAAAAAATAAGCTAGTAGATGACCACTGTTTATGGTCAATAACTGATTCATAAGTGAATATCTCCCTAATCATATGAAGAAAAAAAGCTAGAAAACTTCAGGATACAATTGAAGACATGAATAGCATTTATGATAAAATTTTTAACAAAACCGGACTTAAAAAATAGTTCCTTATAAAAACTGTTTTTTTTTGTAGAGACTTTTTAGCCTTAGAAGTTATCTATAGAATTTACTATTTAGTTTTCAAAAGTATTTCTTCAATTCGAACTTTTTTAAAACGCAATTGTATGAAATAAAAGTTGATGTTCTTTTTCCACTAATGACTTCACTGAACAAAAATCTCCAGCACTAATTTTATTCTAACTTACATGTCATATATAAAAATTGTTTAATAGACAAATTTATCATCTCGATAAATATATATATATATTTTAATTTTGTAAAATCACGTCACTAAGAAATGATTTTATCGATATCACGTCTATTATATAAGGTCAATGAATATATATGAAAATCGTTATTTATTCTTACATCATTTTCATCTTCAAGATCTATAGTTGTCAAAAAAACTAAAAAGATTACACTCGCTATCTGAAAGATCTACTCCCTAGATATATATACTGTCGATTTCATATAACATCTAGATTAGGGAAACAAAAAAAAGAGAAACGACAAATACTTCCGCATAAATGATATATTATATACTTCGTATAAATGGGAAGGATGAAAAATATTTTGACCTTAATGACAATAATCTAAGAAAATCATTTGTATTCTATGATATAGGAAGGAAATATTTAACAGTTTTAGAATTTGTATCAACTTCAATGCATAAGAGATTCTTTTCTTTCTTTTATTTTCTTTTTGTTATATACTTATAATACTCAAATGTTTTTATGATGGTTGTAAATAACACTTTCTAAGAGTACTCAATTCAGGACGTTGATATATATATATATATATATTACATCTAATATTAATGTATTTACAAAGATCTTCTAGTTGAACATTCACAAAGTATCTAATATTCATACGATTAAGTATTTATAATATATTAATAGAAAAACATTCTAAAATCAGTTTTAAAAACTTTTTTTTCTTATGATCGTATAAAACTTGTCGAATTGATCTAGATCATTTACTTTTTTTTGTTAATAAAAGTTATGTTTTAAAAGATGATAAAAATCAATTTACTATTATATCTTATAGAATATGAATGATTATTAGAATTTTAATATCTTGAAATGGCAACATTTTCAGAATATTCTATTGATTCAAAAACTTTTCTATAGACAAAATCTTAGATCGAAATATTATCATTCAATTTATTATATCTGCGACTGAAATTTCAGAAGTTTGAATTCAAAAAGTTATTGACATTTTTTTGTTTCACTATGAAATATAAAACAAACATTTTGAAATCGATCGAAAATTTGCAGTTTCTAGTTTTTTCTTTTTTAAAGATCACATTAAATATAATACCTTCATGAGTTTTGTTTAAATGATTTGAATTATTATTATCAGAATGAAAAATTAATGGTGTTGATCGATTATTTTGTTCACTAGATGATCCAGTATCTGTATGATTATCTGATAAAGATTTTTTTGGATATGTTTTTTTTTTTAAACGATTATGTTTATGTAATTGATGATCACTATGCCATTTAGTTTTTGAATATTGTAATTGTTTACCATTTCCTTCAATATTCCATTTTATATATTTTGTTTTATTTAATAATGATGGTTGATAACGTTTTGTTGTTGTTATTGATATAATATTTCCTTGTGAATGATTAGAATTTTTTGTTTGTTGTATTGATGATGATGATGATGATGAAAAAAGTAAATGAGATGCTGATCCTGTTAAATTTTGACATGATGATGTTAAAATAGAATCTGGTGATATATCAAAATTTTGCCAATAATCAATTTGACCACGTTGTAATATAATATTACGTGATAATATTGGTATAGAACGTTTTTTATTATGAATTATTGGTGGAATTTGTTCAATAGAATATTTTGGATAAATATTATTTTCTTCATCATTAATATTTATATTTGTATTTTTCCAAACATATGGAATTGTTTTTGTTAAACCAAATGAATTAATTTGATTATTTGTATTTGTTAGTTGAATAAGATAAATTGATGATGATGATGATGATGATTTAGGTGATAAATAATTTGTTGGATCAGTAGATGTTAATATTGAATGTTGACAATTTTGAGAAGATTGAAGTTTTTCAGATATATGTGATGATGATGATGATGAACGATTTTGAGATTTTGAAAGACGACGATGTGATGAATGAGATTTTTTTCTTAATGGCGAAATTGATTGTGAAGAAGATGATGATGATGATAAAGAACTGGATGTTAATAAATCATTTGATGTAGATTTTGATTTTGAATGACGACCTAGAAAACAAAATTTGCGCTCTTTAGATTTCAGCAGTCTATTACAATGATGTAGTTAGAAAAAAAAAGTTCTAGACGAGACTAAAACCATCTAGAAAGCGATTCAAGTCTCTTTTTAAGAAGACTGTTGAAATATATAGTGGTCCTTACGCTCATACAGATCATGATAGACACTCTAGAGATCCATTACAGACTATGACAGATGCAAACCAAGGACTATTACAGACCGTGACAGATGCTCATCAGAAACTATGATAGACCGTAACAGACACTAGCCAAGGACAATTACAGACCGTAACAGACGTTGTTGATATACTATCAATAACATCTCGTTATAATATATGAACTTCTTGATGTATTTCTGAAGGACTAATCAAAAGAATATTAAAGAAAATGTATCCTAAATTAATCGTCCTATGATTAGCAACAGCAGCTCCAAGATGTATTATACATTTTTAACCTCGTAGGAATTGTACTAATAGATTTCTTTTTTTTTTCTTAAACAGAATGTAACCGTTTGTAAAGAGAGAAGGGACCTAGTACTTCTTTGTTTACACCCCTAGCCTATCGATCAAATAGGAAATCAATCATGATATTTAGATTATGCAATTATAGTTTTAAAAAAAAAATATGTATACACATGACTTGAAATAATATATTTTATTTCTGTTATTCTGTTCGATCAACAACAACAACAAAAAGCCAAAGGACGAATATGAATTTTAAGTGCCCTTGAAAAAAACTTATCTTAACTTAGATACATTCAAACTGCATGAAACATGACGTTTTCAAGAGATATTCAATAAATAAAAGAAAAAACATAACAACTCAAAATTTTTCTTTGAATATTTATTCTAATTATAAATCTACTCTATTATATAATAGTAATAAAATTTAATTTACAAAAAAATTAGGGATTACAGTCATGATCTGCACCTTGACATGCTCTTTCAATACAAAGCAAAATGTTAATATATACAATAAAAGTTTGACAAAAAATTCTCAGTCGTACCATCACAAAAAAGCATATTTATCAAACAGCAGATAACGGAAATCAACAAAAATCATGTTTTTTTTTAAATAAAAGGTCATATCTCGGATGTATCTATCTCAATTTCAAATTTTTGTTGGTAGGTGTGACCTTCATCTTCAATCGTTCAATGACTTATAACAATAAAATTCAAAATGATAATTTCTAAAACTTTATAAAAGAAAAATCCAATACGAATTATTTAGTTGAATATTCTCATTATAAACTTGAGATTTTCTTTTCGTTTTTTTTTTGATCGATTTGATTAGATTATCAAAGATATCAAAACACAATAGTCTATCATCTTATTCTTTAATGATCAACAGAAGGAGGCAACAAATATATATAACTCCTCAACATGATTCTCATTTTTTTTTTTTTTTTTTGTATAACCTTATAAGTTGTTTTCTTTCAATTATACGAATGACATTGAGAACAAAAAGAAAAAAGAAGATCAATTAAAAAAATATTGAAAATCTAAATAAATACCTATAGAGTTTATATGTCTCTGACTTTTCTACTGTTCAAGATCGAAGAATAAAACAAAAAAAAAAAAACCATATATTGTTTACTTGAGGATATAGATGACTTATATTCTGATATGACTATTAACTAAACATAATGAATGATTGTATAATGACCTTTAGCAAATAAAATGTTTGTATATCATCTTCAATCTTTTGTTAATACATAAGAAGAAAATATCATGTTTATAGATTTTTATTTCTTCTTCTTCCTTTTTTTTTTTTCTTTTCTGTTGTTCATATTTGATTGTTAATTATTAATAATTTACTTACCACGTAAAACAAGTATTGTTTTATTAACACATGTACTAATTGAAGGAAACATAGACAATCTTTCTTTTTTTTTATTACTGCAATTGTATAAAAAAAGAAAATATTACGTTGTATTATAACAAAATGACAATAAAGACAATGTATATATCGATTTCGATCGATTTAAAGCGTATGTTTCAAAATGTAATACATAATGTTAATATTAATCGTTTATTATCGACGCCGCCTACTAAGTAATGACATTAGAAAAAAAAAAAAGAGAAAACGACTTGAGCATTGTTCATCGTATACTTCTCTTTTTCTTTTCTCTTTCGTTCGTCGTTTTTTCTTTTTTTTTTTTTCTTTTTGGTCATCAAGACAAAGAGATTTATGACCATAAACACGCACATACGATCACTAATTATACATAGTACTCTTCTATCTATATTTCTTCCGTTCACAATTATTACTAGTAGATAAATGATTGACTAGAAAAAAACAAAAAAAAAATAAAACAAATTGCCTTTATTATATTTGTTAGACTGACTTTTTATGAATAATTATAATTCTCTAATGAATTTCAATTGTACTTCATTGATCATTCTGATCGATTCGAACATACAAATACATAAAAAGTAATCAATGACGCACAAATAGTAATGGTAGACATAATCGAATATACTTATACCACCTTACTATTGTTCTACTATTATTATTGTACTTTGATCAAATTACTCTATAACATTAGTGAACATAGTCTATTTGACCGGAAACAACTATATCAATGAAACAAAAAAAACAAAAAAGAATCATCAAGTTTCTTGACCGGATACTTTTTTTCTCATTTTTCAAGCAATTTTTATTATTTCCTATGTGTAAATGTGCAGATGATGAAACATATACACAAAAGAATATACTAGCCAGGTGAATATGAAACCCATGTATATTTATTTCTTAAAACTAATTATAAATGAATTTACATCATATATAAAGAATTCAGTCAATTCTGAAAGTATTCGTTTTTGATAATAATCGTTGCTTATCAACGATAGTTTAAGATTATTCTATTGAAAAAAAAAACTATATCGATTGTAACTTGCTTGATTCTATAATTACTCGTACCATTAATTTCATACGTATTGCTGAAGAATACAAAAAAAAATAAGCAATGACTTGGCATTCTTTGTCTATTGCTAATATCAACAATTCCCATAATATCTTCTGGTTTAAACAATCAATCATTCGAATTTTCGATTATTTATGATAATACTGTCTACAGACATGATTGAGAATCATTGATAATAATTTACAAAAAAAAACAGAATAGAACTCAATCTACTTATACTAATTTCGTTTTTTTTTTCTTTTTTTCAACTTTATCATAGTATATTGATAAGAATACTATGTCTATATGATGGTGATGTTGTCTTTAGAGATTATTAATAATGAAGCGTGAGAATGTAGACGTATATAAAGAAACATCAATGACTGAGAGCTAAAGAAAAAGATGTCACCTCGATTTCTTATTATTGAAAATGAAGAAGAAATATGAGATCATATCACAATAAACTAACGTAAGCCCTACATTTAATCATTGACTACATATCGTTATACGTATATTCATTCAATCTCAATCTATTGTTCTTTTCTTTTTTTCGTTCATAATCCTCTTTCTACTATCATCATTAAAAATAAATGAATCAATTTAAATCAAACGAAAAAAAAAAATGAAACAAAAGAATCATTGAAACTATTTCTATACCTTCTTTATATCGACCTCGTCGTTGTCGTTTATCTAATATTGATTTATTATGTTTATGTTTTTTTTTCTTTTTTGTTAATACTTGTTCATCCATATTATTTAATTGATGAGGATAATTTGTTTTTATATTCTGTTTCTCTTTTAATGATGTCGTTTCATTATCAGATATAATTTGTGATGTTCGATCAGCATCATCATTTAAACTAAAAATAAAAAAAAAAAAAAATTTTTTTTTTTTGGTTCTTCTTGATTCTGAACAATCGCGATCTAACAACACCTGTTCTATGATTAATAACAAATGCCTCCTTCTTTGTTTCCATATCAGTTATATCAAATTGATTCTCAATCAAATAAGAAAAAAAAAAACCAAGAAATTTAAATTACTTGTTGATATAAATAACATACTCATACGAAAATTATCCACATACTAAACTTAAGAATAAATAAATGAAAATACAATACAAAAAGAAAAAAAGTGAAGTAAAACTTTTCTTCTTTATTTTGTATATGTACATGTTACTTCTTTCATTTTTTCTCTGATAGACAAGGAGAATTTTCAAGTGTCCAAAGAAATATTAACCTTGAAGTAATGCAAAGTAGAAATAGAAACGACTTTCAAATATAACAAAAAAAAAAAAAAAAGAAGAATCTGTCTTCTTTACTAATAATCAATACAAAAGTAAAATTATAAATTTCATTTCATTCAAAGAAAAAAAAAGAAGTTCTTCTAAGGTAGCTCAATGAATATTTAATATTATCACATTGATATACTTTACGTGTTAAGTAGTTTTTTTTTCACATGTATATCAATGAACAAGAAATCATAGAAAAAATTTTGAAAAGAAAAAAGATTGTACATGACAAATGAATACCTCTTTTATTTTTTCTTTGTTAGTATTCTCTTTATTTCACAGAAAACTTGTGAATTTTAATACATGATTATAATTTTATCTTTTCTTATATTGATTGAGAAAAAAAAAAAAAAAAAAACCTTGAAGAATCACATCTTTTTCTTTTTTTTTATTGTATGTCGGAGTAGTTTATATTCTATTAAAAAAAGTGTAACAATTAGACATGTGTAAAATCAAAACGATATCGATATCACGAAATACCTTATTGTTCAAATAAGAATAAATAATTATTTAGATCATACCAAACAAAATAAGACTTAGGAAAGATGATTAAGAAGAGGTATTCATAGATAGACGTAGCAGTGATAGAAAAGAATAGTCATATTCTCACTCATAAGTATGTTTACGCTTGTACTCTACATGAAAGAATAAGTAGCTATCTGAAAAACTTAAATTTTGCACATCTCTACTAACGATGTTACTGTTTATTTTGAAAACATGAATAAAAACCTTGTAGATTTTTTACATAGAAAGAAAATAGAGTCTTTCAAAATGATGAGACAAAACAAAAAAACTAAACCTTGAAATGAAAAATCACTTGATAAATTTGTGGAATATACTTAACAGAAGATTTTTTATGTAAGTTTGGTTAAAATTTTGTTTTTTTTTTAATAAAAAATACATATATTGATTTGAAGAGCTATTAGACAAAACAAAACTTAAGTTTTTTCGTGTGTCATACGTTTGAGAAACTAAAATATATGCATAAGGATTTGTTTTTTGAAAGAATTTACTTTCTTTTTCTTTTGAAATTCCTTACAGATCATATTGACTTTTATAGTTATGAAAATTTCCTATGGATACTAAATTTGTAAGTATTCCGAATGTAGAAAGTATAAAAGATAATTAAATCTATGTTTCATTTTATCGATCTTTTTTCGATAGATGTTAAAACTTTTTCAAGGTCAATAGAAATTAAAAAAAAATAGGTGAATTTCTATTAATGATACTAATTTTTTAATATCGACTTAAGTTAATAGAAAAATTGATTTTTTCTTGTTTTGTCTTTCTTAGTGTAATAAATCTTTTATCCTTTAAGTAGCTGTTCTCAAGATATAAACAAGCGGTAAAATAAATTAAACAAAAAAGAAGAAAAGTAGCGGAAATACTATTAGATTGAAAATGAGAAAAAAGAAATATTCAAACAATAATTTATATATTAAATTTGATAAAAGAGATAATATTTTCGGCATATTTTATGAAAATAATGTATTTTACATTGCTAAAAATATATTTGAGGCCCCCCCTCCGCTCAAAAAAAGTCAGTTTTCGCTAGAATGGTCAAAATTGAGATAAATACATGGAAAGATAGCCTGTAATTTGCTCTTTCATAAATGATAAAAACTTCTCTTCGATATCACATTTTTTCCAAAACATTTTCGAGATTTCTGACAACCTCTATTCGAAAAATCAAAAAATCTTTTTCGTTTTTTCTCAGTCCACGATATCTCGAACGTGCAAACCAAATTTCTCTGTCGATACTCGTCCAATGTATTTTTTTTTGTTTGAAAGAACGCGTCAAGACGCAGTGCAATACAGAGCGGTTTTTTTTTATTATATATACAGACACTTATATAACTTGACACCCATTTTTTAAGGGTTTTTTGAGTCATTGAACTTTCGATCCCTTTTGTTCCCTAAAAAAGTAAGTATTTAAGAATAATGGCTCTGTACTGCATTGCATCCTGACATGCTCTTTCAAACAAAAAAGAAAAAATTTTAAATGCATTACACGGACCCGAACTGAGAAATTTGATTTGCCAAATGCGCAATTTTTGACCCTTGTTTGACTGATATCTCGCCAAAATATCATGATATCGGACTGAAAATTTTACTATAGCCTTCCCACACTAACCCCAACATATCCTGAAAGTTTCATGTCATTTGAACGCTCTTCGGCTGAGATCGATTTTTGAGGGGGAGGGGAGACCTTAAATATTTCCTGATCTTTTTAGTTTTTGATTAAAAATGAAACCTTTTTAATAGAATCGTTTTCTATGTTTTCGTCAGACATATTTTTGTTTTTTTCTTACCTATCTAATTCATATAAATCATCAGTTGTTTTTGGTGATAATGATAAACTAGGAGTTAATATTAATCGTGGAATTTTTGTTTTTTTATTTGACGATTGAGTTTTATTAATTGATGATGGTGATGATAGTGAATAATTACTTATTGGTGTTGAAACTCTTACCGGTATTTTTGATAATGATTTTTTTCGATCATTTAATTGTAATAATGGAGAATGTTCAGCTGATTTTGATTTTATTATAGATGACGATGATGATGAAGTATTTACTATTGTTATTGATGGATCATGTGAAATAGCACGTCGTTTAGATTTAGTCATAGTACGTTGTTGATTTGGTGTTTTAGCTCGTTGATGTTGATGACGAAAATTTGGACATGATGGTTCATGTTTATGATGATGATTATGATCATGATGAATAGGAATAAGTGATACATTACGAAAATTTTTTAATGATTCACATTTACACGTCATACAACGTGGACAAAGTGGTACTGGTATTGGATCATAACCATGTAATAAAGGATCACGCCAATCACGAAGTGTTTCAGCAAAAACTAAATGTTCATTTGAAGGTGTTGAAAAAATTCTAAATGAATTATTATCAGAATTTTTTATTGATTCAGCCATTAATTATTAATATTCTAACATAAATTTGAATTGAGACAATAATAATGTAGTCTAAAATAGTTATATGTATGCATCATAGACTATATATATATATATATTGTTCAATAAGAATATATATGAGAACAATGAATAAAATAAAAAAAAAAAAGAAAAGCCAATTGATTTCTTTATAAAAACGAAAGAGAACATAAAATACATTTTATTTTTATCTACCACTCGCACTCATGACTTCAGGGTTGAATTGAACTTTTCGCCTTGCATTTTTAAAGTCACAAATGTAACGATTACAATAGCTATTCTTTTTTCTATTACTCTTCGAATATTGAATATTTCTTCAAGTAAAATATGCATAGTTAAACATAATAAAGATATCATTTATAACTATTATTTGCAGCTAGAAATCACCTAAAAAAGAAAAATATCTTTCTTTCCGAAACAAAATAATTTCTTTTTACTTGATTTATGTCTAGAGACTTAACAACAAAGAAAACAAAACGAAAAGAACAATACCATATATACAAAGATCGATATATCATCATTATAAAAGCAATTAATAAATGAATAGAATAAAACAAAAAATAGTACCGACAGATAAACTCATTTAATGACATTGAAATTTACACATTGTGTGACTCGAATATTATCGTCAACATCATTGCATACAATTTAATTTAAGCCAAAGAAAGAAAAGAGATAAATAGAAAATTAAATGCAAATGCACACAGCAGGAGACATAGATTAATATACAAAGTAGTCATTGTTTAAAGAATAATTATTAATTATAGTTTTATACTTTTTTTTTGACTATTGATAATTAGTCTTGTCTTACCTTTTTTTTTAAACTTCCGTCAATTTTTTTTGTTGTCATATATCTGGAGAATAAATGATTTCCGAATGAATATTCATTAAAACGATCGATCGTTTTTAATGTATGCCAATTAAACTAAATCCATTTATCATATCAATGACATACGTTTTTAGAAAGAAAAACAAAAAACAAGCAGATAGACCAGATGAAGATTCGTCTTTTGTTTGGTTTTTTTCTTTTTTTATGAAAAATTTTCAATCATTTTTCATGATATATTTTTTCCTATGCCTGTTTCGATAATAAAATGTCTTTGTTAGGATTCTTTCTCTTTTTTTTTTTGTAACTTAAAAACAACAAAACAGAAAAAAAAGAAAAAAATATGAATAAAAAGATTTTTTAACTAATACATTTTTTTTTGTTTTCTATACCATTTGGTTTTTTTTTTTCATTTCTCACCTAACAAAAAAAAAAGTCGACTGACGACAGTTAAGAGCATGACATATTCTACCCAATTCATATTTTCTCTTACTCATATACTTGCTCTCATGCGTCAAGTGTTCGTTGAAAACAATAAGTGGTAGTGACGTGATAAGCTTGAGTAAAGACAAGAGTCTGATGTACAGTGAAAACGAAGAAGACGACAAGAAAAAAGAAAAGAACTTGATGTAAATCTTACATCATTTATTATGTACATTTCTCAAGTTTATATTCTTTTTTTTTTCTTCATGTATCTATTATTACAATAAATGATTTATTAAATTTATATACTTTATTGTTATCTTCTTACTCAACAAGATGATTCTAATTTTTTTTTTTTTTTTACGATAAAAATATGATAGTTCGCCGAAACCAAAATGAAGCACGCAATGTCAAAATATAAACAGAACAAACAAGTTTCAAAGAGTTCTAATGGTTAATCAATAGAAAGCATTCTTTTTTTATTTCTTCTCGTCTCATGCGCAAGTAGCACACCTTTTCTCGAGAAAAAAAGAAGGATGAATAAGCAGTACCGGTAATAAGAAGCAGTGGAAAAAAAAGAAAACGTGTGCTATATTAAAAAAAAAAGAGGTTTTTTTTTCTCTTCAAATAATAGTACCTGATCGATGTTGGTTTGATGATGTGAGTAGCCCACACAAGCTGTATATAGTAAGCATATTGTATTGCTTGTTAGTACCAACATCTGACGATGAAAACAATTTTGTTTTAATAGAGTTAGTTCCGTGCATATATATATATATATTGAATATGCTAAATATAGAGAACATTTTTCATATTATCATCTTTGGTTACGTTATTAATAAAGAAAAAAGTGTTAAAAGTACAAATGAGAGAAAATAGGTTAAGTGTTTGTTGTTTTTTCTTATTGTTTCCCATAGTGATAAAAGTACCTTGTATTTAATCATATTATTACGTTGTGTTATATAAAGGTTCGAATAGAGAAAAAAAAAGAAAGGAAAGAAACCACATAACAGTACGTATCGTTCATTTGCCTTTTATCACTATGACATATGCTTCCAATCAATGTTGAACAAGAATCATGTATGATTGTGCAAATATAAAATTTGTACTATTATTATTATTACAACATAATATTGAAAAGTGTCGCTTGGCATGATGATAGTTCAGTACGTGCATACATAAGACTTGTCATTGTTTCTTTCTATCTCTCTTTTCATATGAATTTGCACGTCAACGAATGAAAGTACATACAAAAAGTGAATTGTGTTACTACAATACTAATAATATAGACACACTTTAAAAAAAGATCTTCAAAACATACCTTAGAATAATAATGTAATAATCAAATTAAAATTATGGAGAATGTAAAAAAAAATATGTTTTATTGGAACTTAGAGTTCTAATATATATATATACATATGTATATATATGAATGATAGGATACATCAATTGAAGGATGTTCATTATTCTTATTGTAATCATGAAAAAAAATGGATGTGTGATCAAAAATATTTGTGATAGATTTCTAAACTGCGTTTGCAAAACGTACGATGAAGTGTTTTATGTCACTGCTCAAATGGATGAATTATAATAGACTTTAATACATAAGAAAATTTGTTTTAGTTGAAATTTTTCAGAGATCAGTGGTCGTAATAAGAAACTTTGTTAAAAAAAAAAGTGTCAGTCCGATACATTAGACTATGTTGAAGTTCTAGCTGATTGATATTTCATTTATGAGCTTCAGGAAAATTCTTTAGGAAGTGATACACTCATAATATTCAATCTCATTTTTCTTAGTTCAGATATTAAATATAAAAAATAGAGTTGGACAAAAATTTAGCCTCACTTAGAGATTCAAAACGAAGAAAATAAAAAAAAATTTTTGATTTTAAACTGTCTGTGATGAATTTCATTCGTTTTCGAATGAAAAATCAAATGTTGAGAAAAACAGTAAATAAGTTCAAATATTATCTTTTACATTAAAATCCAAGAAAACTATTTACAAAATAACTTATTCATGACGTAAACAAGCAAACGTTTGTATTTGAAGCAAGTAATAGATGCGTTGACTATCAAAGTATAGAGTGGTTGAATAATATTCGTTTTCTCACTATCATAAAACTTGTTCCAAAAAAATTACTAAATAATGTCTACTTAATGATTAATATGAAAACGTTTTATTCTATGCTTTCTTTACAAGTATTAGTTTTGTTAATAAGTTTTTGTAGCATCGTTGGATAGAGATTTTGTATTTTCCAGAGATTTACCAAAAAGACTGCCCCAACTTGAAGTTTGTTAAAACTAAACTATGTAAAATATAACTCGATAGGGTGTGAGTGTAGGCATCGGTAACAGAGCTGTCGGCCTGGCCTGCTGCCTGACAGGCGCCTGGCAGGCCCTCAGGCTGTCCACCAGGTCAGGCCGAATTCTGAAATTTTAGCCTGGCCTGTTCCGTCCAAATAATATCCGACCTGGCCTGCAGGTCAGGCCAGGCTGAAGTTGTTGGCCTGCAGGCTAGACCAGATCAAAATGATCAGCTTGTCCATGTAAAAATTTTAACAAAATTTAACGATTTAACGAAAAGAAGGCATAACATTTTTCACTATTAATATGTGCTAAACGTTCTTTTTAACAAATCTCATTTGTTAATTCAAGCTAAACTGTTTCTGTCGAGATAGAATGTGTGGAATTTCGTTAAAAGCCAATTTTTAACGTATTTTCAGATGTATAACCGTAATATCTTTTCTCGTTAAATCACAGAATACTTATTCACTTTTACTTGAGTAGTTCCTAAATGTTGAAGATCAAATATTGATGCATGGTCTTATTATCCGAAACTGATTTAACAAATCCATGCGATTCTAGCGGTCAAAACTTGTACTGAACATTAATTTAATGTTATAGGATCTGTATTCACTCACAGAAGAGCTTGTTTAGATTCAGAACAAATGGATAATAAATTTTGTGATCGTGTATTCATAAAATTTGATTCTTAAATAAAAATCTCGTTGCCTCCCATCATAAGTAACACTCATTGACGATATTTTTGTTCTGTATTTTCTTTACCTATTCATTCTACGCTTCGTCATATGTTGTTTAGTTATCATGGATATATTTTTTCGAATAATGCAAAACAGATTTGCTACAATCGAAGGCATTTTGTTAATTGAAGCCTTTCTCGGACGGTGTGTGGGTGTCAAAAGACCTAGACAGATTAACATCCACTCACACACTATAGAAGTATCCTTTCTTCAAAATGGCCGACTCCAACAGGTCTTAATATGTTGAAAAAGAGACCTATAAGCTAAACAAAAATCTGTTGACTCACCATTGAAAGCATTGTTTAGGCTTTTCAACAAGTTCCTCACTACACTTAAATAAAAATCAGTATAAGATATGCAAATTCATATTCGAACTTTGCAGGCAATATGAATTAGACCAGGCCAGGCCGCAAAAAAGTGGTCTGCCGGCAGCTCTGATTAGTACAGAGTTATTGAATTTAAAGGATTTCAAAAATCAGAAGCATCAATCGGCCTGGTTTGATCTGCAGGTCAGGCCAGGCCAGGCCAGGTCAGGCAGCAGGCCAGGCCAGGCCGGAAAAAAGTGGCCTGTTGGCATCTCTGATCGGTAAAGGTGAAGAGCAGCTCAAAACGCACACCCAACCATCCAAATTCATATCCACACCGTTTTTTCTTCATACTTCGGTTATTGTGTGTGTGTGTGTGTGTGTGTGAGGTACCATTTTATACCACAGTCAATCGGATTGCTTCGTACTTTGACTCATGCAGACTCAATGCTCT
The DNA here is from genome assembly GCA_905250075.1 of Rotaria sp. Silwood1. NCBI lineage: Eukaryota > Metazoa > Rotifera > Eurotatoria > Philodinida > Philodinidae > Rotaria > Rotaria sp. Silwood1. Next base: position 128,388 of record CAJNOP010000287.1, read on the forward strand.
TTTTATGACAATACCCGTGTAGTACATGGGTAGGCCGCTATGTTTGCAGATCCCTATCATCATTATTGTACATCATATCTACGCTCCTTAGATTATCACTCAGGCACGGGTATGGGTGTGGTTATATTCTTTCTCGAGCGTCAAACCCACACCCACACCCTGGATCTTTACTGATGGATAAAAAGTTCTTGAACGATATAAGACCATAATGGATACCGTTTTAATTATTTTATTAGAGACGCTTCGTTATGAACTCATAACATCATCAGTCAGAAAATGAAATGAACAACAAGACGAATGAGATTATAAATAAACAATACAACGACAAATATAAGAATAAAAAGACACAAATTAAAAGAAAACGTTTTCTTTTAACAAAATTATTAATTTTTAACACCGCCCAAAAAAATTGTATCTTTTTGATCAGAATTCATTTAATAGGAAGCTCTTCTGTGAGTAAACCTGTTTTCCTTTCTTTTCATTGTATCAGTCCATAAGTAAACTTTCTTTAATATTTCTTTTCAAATCATTCGACTCTATTACTAACATCTTAGTATTCTAATTCTCATGATGATTTGTATTAAGGCAGTGTCCTGCAATCTTGAAGTAACGAATGCCATTGAGGGCTTTTTTTGTGTAAACTACTCTTTTATTATCATTGCAGCAACGATAGGTTCTGCTAAACAATGAAGAAATTCTATTTTCTGCCTTAAATCCAAATATAATGTGCGTTGTAGGAATTTGCATAATTTTACGAATCTTCTTTGCTAAAACTATTGAACATTCACCATAATACGGAAAATGAATAAATAATTTTTGAATATTCAGACCAGGTTGTTTCTTGCTAATATTAATTCAATACTACGGATAGTTTTCTTCATAACGTTACGAGGACCCATTCATAATAAAAATATTTTTGTAACATTCTAATTCTTGCTTAAATAGTCTATCTGATGCGTAGATTCTTTTTGCACGAGTGCATCGATATTTAATTAAATCAATTTTATAATTACCAGGTTGATTACTTGTCTATTTTAAACATACGTCAGTGTCAGTGGATTTTCCATAGATATAGGTTATTAATTCTGAATTTTTTCTCTCCAACATGACGTCAAGAAAAGGTACTTTATTGTCCGTTTGTATTTTTACGGTGAATGTAATTGTACATTCTAATTTGTTCATAAATCGCACAAATATTGCAATATCTCTTTGTGTTCCATATAATATCATAGAAATATCATCAACATAACGGTAGAAAATTGGTGGATTTTTTCCTTTAATATAGTTAATATTCCCTTCTACTTCACTCACAAATAAGTGTGCAGTATAGGAGCAACAAGGCTGCCCATTGCCACGCCATTTATTTGAGCATAATGCTCATTATTAAATATGAAATTTCTTTTTGTACAGTAATTAAATAATTCTTTCAAGTTCTCATCATCTATAATTAATTTGGGATGAAATTGTTTAATTTTCTTAATAGCAATATTAATAGCCTTTTCTGAGTCCTGGTAAGTTCTTATTTTCTTTTATAATTCTTGCAAAATCGAATGAATCTTTAACATAAGACGGACATTGTGAGATTGCTGGATTAAGTAATGTTGTTAAATATTTAGGCGTATTATAGTTATATGAATTATAACTTGAAATGATAGGTTGCACTGATTGCCCCGATTTATGTACTTTAACTAAGAAATATGTTGCTGGTGTTCGTGAACCTGTCTCCGGTCTCATTAATCTATATTGTTTAAAATTAATCATTTTGTTTATTTTAAGTTGCAATTGAAATTTGATAAATTCTTGTTCACGTTTATCAGTTAAATCATAGTCTAATTTTTTGAATGCTCTTTCATCATCTAATACCTTTTTTGCTTTGATCAGATAATCAGATTTGTTCATAACAACAATAGCATTTCCATTATCCACCTTTGAGATAAGTAATAAATATTCGTTTAATAGTGTGGAAATAACATTTAATTCATCTGCATTTAAATTTGGAATCTCCTTCTCAACTTTTTTCTTCAATTTATTATGAAAATCATTTAATAATGTGTTAATTCTGTTAGCTTTATCCAAGTTATTTAGTAATGCGAGTTTTTATCCATATAATGATATATGCATTCAATATCCGATTTAACATTCAAATTATTGAAGTTATTAAGACTAATGATAATGGCATATTTTCAGCCTTTTGCTGAAAGATTTTCTTCAGCTTAACGATAAAGCACAATATGACAAATATGTGTCTTTGTTCTTATATTTGTCGTTTGTATTGTTTATTTATATTCTCATTCGTCTTGTTGTTCATTTCATTTTCTGATTGATGATGTTATGAGTTCATAACGAAACATCTCTAATGAAATGATTAAAACAGTATCGATTATTGTCCTATTTATATTTAAATGTTTTCATCGTATAAACAAAACCAATCCTAGAGAATATACTGAGTTAAGGGTACCCAAAAAAGTACCCTGATACCAGTATGTCACAGGAACTTTTGGGTACCAAAGTACTTGCAGGTACTTACAGGTACCTAAGTGGTACTTTGGCAAGTACCCTGCTGGAAAATGCACAGTAATTGGGTACCTAAAGGTACTGATCAAGTACTGAATTGGGTACCATTGTATAGTATTTCTAAGTACCCTGTTACCAAATTTTCAGTATGTTCAGGATCGAACCTGATCTTTGACTTTCTAAAATTTTTTCTTTTTCTTGAGATAATTTACTAGATTTTTTTTCACTTTATTCATTTTAATTTTTTCAATTCCAAAAACTTAGCAGGAACAATGTCGGGATCCGACTCAACTTGAGTTGGTCGTAGACCATTTCAGGGTAGTCCGATCTTAATTTACGACCAAGCTCGGCATTTCCTCGACTAAGAAATAGTCAAGAAATAATTTAAAAAAAACTAGTATGAAAATTGATTATTTTCTTATGATTTATCGAGTTATTTATATAGAGCCGTACGTAAAAAAGAAAACGGTGAATGAATAGTCGCCACACAGAACGCGAAAAATTTATGATACCCTGTCGAGATTTCCTCAGTAAAGTTACAGACTTGTGTATCCATGCAGGTACTTATTCAGTGAATGTACTTTTACGGATACCCCAAACAGTATATACATCAGTAAAATTACTGAGAATTTTCAAAGTACCCATATTGGGTACCCTGCTAGAGCTTTCTCAGTACATGGGTACCCTGAACTCAGTACTTTCTCTAGGGAAGCCTGATATAAGATCAGCTTTGTTTGTCGCGCATGTTTCGATGTCGGCTGGCAATAATTCTTGTCGTCGAAAGACTGAAAAGGTCGTGCCATGATAAAGGCTAATCTGTATCTTGTGTGAAATTTCAATTCGTCGGTGGAAATCACAAAGAAGAAAACTTATTCTAATAATAGTGTCTCCGTCTAATGTTTGTAATGCTCGATTGAGCATTTTGTGCGTGAAGCACTCACATTTATATCCCATTGGTGAATAAGTTCTGCACGTTTTTTTCTGGTTCGACAATAAATCTATTTTTCAACAAAAATACACAACATCAATCAACAATATAATCGCCATTGTTTCCGACAACTTTTGTCTGTCTCGCTGGCAATAGTTCAATTTCACGTTTGTATTGGATTGAGACATAAGTTTTGCACGTTTCGGGTACTGGTCCAATAGGCCTCTGCATTCTTTTCGCATGTTGCATGATGACTCAAATAATATGTCTTTTGAAAGAGAACAGTTTCTCGATTATTTTGATATTGTTTAAGATTTATCCTTCTTTACGAACTATATACATATATGTGTTTGCTTTTCTTCTCTCCCTGTTATATGTGTCTTTCTTTCGTTCTTTCTTTCTTTCTTTCATCTCATTACTGTACATTCGTTTCTGTTTTCTCAAGGTCAAATAAACATTGATATTGACTTTGATCTTTTCTGTTCTTATTATATAATAATATATTCCTTACATAATAATGTTTCTATTGCGTATTTTGTAATACGTGATACGATTATCGTTATATACGTATATATATCCTCTTCTATTCTGTTGTTACTTTGTTTCAAATTAAATGGATGAATAAAAAATTCATATTCGGCACTGTATGCTCAACAGCAGCTGAAGCAACAAGAAATATTTGTGCTGCATATGTCGAGGAAGTGGTCGACAGTTCTGCTTGTCGCCATTGGTTTACTAAGCTCCGTTCTGAAGATACCACCTTAACGGATAAACCTCACTCTGGGCGACCTGTGGACTTTGATGATGAAGCCTTGCAAGCTTTGCTCGAGGGTGGGGTGTGGGTGTGTGGGTGTGGGTGTGGGGTGTGGGTGGGTGTGGATGTGGGTGTGGGTGTGTGGGTGTGTGGGTGGGGGTGGGGGTGGGGGTGGATTTGGTGTCGGTGTGGATGCTGGTCTTCTCTTCACTCAGATCTACCCACACCCACGGCCACACTCACACTCACACCCACACCCACACACCCGCACCCCCCACACCCACACCCTCATGAATCATATTATTTACCATTTAATAGTGTACATCCAATGCATATTAAAAAGAATATACCATCTGAAATGTTATTAAGAGCATTCGTTATTGTTCTACTTATGAAGCATATGTAAATGAAAGGGAATTATTACGTATGGCTTTTTTATTGAATAGATATCGAGGTAATTTTATTGATAAATAATTCAATAAAGCATGGTCTAAATTTAATATTAATCAAAAAATTAATGCTCATAATTATGATAAATTAACGGAACAGATAATTCAACATCCGGGAAAAGAAAGAATATTAATAGATTATAATAGACATATGTTTATACTAGGCATGCAACGGTGACGGTGACAAACTGGTTCACCGATCCACCGGTCTCACCGGTCACCGGTCCACCGTTCACTACTCTCACCGGTCTTACCGACCATCGTTCACCGATCTCACCGGTCACCGTCCACCGATCTCACCAGTCTCACCGGTGGCACCGATGGACTCAGTAGAAACCTACGGTGATGACCGGTTCATTACCATAGCTAGATTTTCCTAATAGAGGAGTGTCTGAATAATAGAGAAAACCGGTCATCACCGTAGATTTCTAATCAGTCCACCGGTGAGACTGGTGAACGGTGACCGGTGAGTCACCTATTGCTGATGTTACAGCTATTTTAGGCATAAGAAATACAAAAAATCTTTAACAGAGATTAGTCATACTCGAAAATAATGAATATTCTTGAAATCAGTTTATGATAGTGCCTTCCGACTTCGTTCAGATTGGTGTCGTATAGGGGTGTGCGGTGTCGGTTTACTGAACACCGACAGACACCGACGGTGAGCTCAGTACACACTGATGGTTCACCGTCAGTGTTTCACTGTTTTCCAGTGATCACTGACACTGATGCACTGGAACACCGATGACCTTTGTATCACCGACCACTGATGCACTGATACTCTC